>JZKD02S1910981.1:563588-581951 GCA_000966675.3 Picea glauca
CAAAAGTCAAGGCATCTAGCAAAAGTTAGGTTGAATGTAAAATTCCTATGAGCTAGAAACAAACGATTTTCTTAATATTGCAAATGATATAAATGTATTGATCTAGTGCATTGGCACATGTAACATTATCCACCATGAAGACAAATTCGAATTTCCATGTAAAGAGTTGAGTTGTAAAAGTCAAAATTGCATGTCTAGGTCAAAGTTAAAGTTGTCAAGTTTGTGTGCATGTTGCATGCATGACATGCATTGCATGCATGTCTAGTTGCATGTTGCATGCATGCATGACATGTGCATGCTAAGTTAGTACGCATGCATGCCAAGTCAAGGGTGAGTTGTAACTGAAGTCTCAAGGTTAGTTCTAAATTCGAACTAAAGTGTAAAGTTGAGTTATGTTAAGCATGCAAACAAGTTCCTAATTCGAGCCATCTCCTTCTCCTCTTCACTCCTTTATAAGCAGAGGTCGACCCCTCTCTTCTACACAGTTGTGATGCAGGGTAAGGGTGAAGGAATAGAAACACGTTTCAGTGTACAACAGAGGTAGCAATATCAGTGCTAAATAGAGGCATGTATCAACACAATAGAGGCAACAATATCATTGCTAAACAGAGGCACGTATCAACACAATAGAGGCAACACTATCAATGCTAAACAGAGGCACGCATCAACACAATAGAGGCAACAATATCAGTGATAAACAGAGGCAACAATATCAGTGTTAAATAGAGGCACATATCAACACAATAGAGGCAACAATATCAGTGCTAAACAGAGGCACGTATTAGCACAATATAGGAAACAATATCAGTGCTAAACAGAGGCACGTATCAACACAATAAAGGCAACAATAACAATGTATATCAGAGCTGATATATCAGTCCATAAGAGGCAACTCATCTTAGTCATTGAAGGTAACACAGATACATTTTTAGTGCTGGTCTGTAACGAGAGTTTAGATATCAACAAGGTCTCTTAGTTACACAGTTAGGTCAGAGTCAACTTGGCAAGCTCTTTAAGAGCAGAGTATTCATGGTGGATATTTGTAAGTGATCTTGCATTATTAATGCAATAAAAAAATATCGCTTGCTGAGGTTTTTCTCCTTGTACAGGGTTTTCCTAGGGTATATGTGTTGTTGATGTGCATGCTTACGTATCTACATGATTATTTCTATTCAATTATGACTCCATATTGTTGAAATGTATTAAGTTGGAATCAAAGTGTTGAAGAATTTAAAGAAATAATCCGCATAAGAAATCAAACTCATAATTTAACATGGTATCATAGCTTAGGGTGTGATAAGCTTGTTGAAGTGCAGCAACAGGTACACACAGATCCAAACAAACTTGATTAAGTTTCCAGTGGAAGGTCCATGACATCCTCCATTTTAGTCAAGGTCGATGATAGGCTTGAATGAACTGCCAACTTCAATGTGTGGAAACTCTGGATAACATATATCTTGCAGGAGCATGATTTTGAGCAGTATGTGACCACAGTGGTGGAGGAACCCACCACTAATGCAGAAAGAACAACTTTCAGGAAAAGTAAGTGGGATACCTTCTTATCCAGTGTAAGTGAGAGAGAGAGATTCAGCCCACGTTTCAGAGGTTATGGCATGATTTCCTCCAGGAGGAGAGTCACATTGTTAGCAAGAGTGAGCCAACCAAAGTAGAGCATTCAACATTAGCATCAAGATTCAAGGGAAATAATAAAGTCACTTTCCAGAAATGATCTCAGAGGAAGTCAAACACCAAAGGTATGTTCAAAGGCAAAAGTATTGATACATCTAAAGATTAAATGCTTTAGTTGCAATAAGTTGGGTCATTTTGCTAAAGACTGTTGGTATAGGAAGAAATATCCAAGGAAAGGGAAACATCATCCCTCAATTGCTGAGGATGATGAATCCAAAAGAAAACAAAAAAGTCCTTCTAATGAGAAAAAAAATAGAAAAGAATATTACATGGTTTCTGCTTTATCTAGTATAGTTATCACATGGTCGAAAACTTGGTTAGTAGATAGTGGTGCATCAAAGCATATGATAGGGTACAAGGAGATCCTCTCAGATTTCAAGACAAAATCTTTTGCAGATTAGGTTGAGCTTGGGGATGATAAATGTTACAAGATAGAGGGAGTAGGCTCTATCTCCTTTAGTTTGGAATCTGGGGCTAGGCTTCATGTTGACGAAGTATTATATGTTCTAGGGCTCAAGAAGAATCTTCTATCAGTTGCAACCCTTGAGGACAAGGGATATTGGGTGATCTTCAAGGACATGAAGGCACTACTGTGGGTTAAAGGTAGCCACTTGAGTACAACAAAATCCATTGGGATTCGCAGAGGAGGACTGTACGCTGTGACATGAATGTTTGAGGATTTCTGCAAGTAAGCAGGAGTCAAGAGACAATTGACCGTGCCATATAACCCTCAACAAAATGGAGTTGCTGAGAGGAAAAACAAGAAAATTTGTGAGGCAGCGAAAGCCATGATGTTTGACCAGGATCTGCCAAATTCTTTATGGGAAGAAACAACCTCCACTGCTGTGTATATTAAAAAAAAGTGTCCACATGCTATCTTGAGGGACAAGACTCCTGAAGGGGTCTTCTCAGGGATCAAACTTGAAGTTGGGCATCTAAGGATATTTGGGTGTTCAGTGTATATTCATGTCCTTAAGGAAAAGAGGGACAAAGATGGAACCCTCGGGCAAAAAAGGGGTTTTTGTGAGGTACAATGAGAACTCCAAGGCTTACAGAATATATGTACCAGGGTAGAGGCAGATAAAGGTAAGAAGAGATGTGACTTTCCATGAAGAAGCCGCATTCAAGAAATCCAGAGAGCTTCAGTAGGAATCAGAAGCAATTCAACCAGCTTCACCCTCTTCTGAAAATGAAGAGTTAGATGATTAGAGGGATGAACCTCATGAAGGGCCAAGTGATGAGCCCCTAGAACTTGTTGAAGAGTTAGAAAGAACTCTTGAAGAACCTCCAGCCAAAAGGAAGCCAGGGTGGCTTAAAGAAACAATGCAGGAAGCAGAAAAGATAACTGCTCCCAAAGGAACTTTAAGGGAAAGTAAGATGCCTCATAGGCTTGGACGCTATGTTGCACTGATGAGCAGCATCAATGATGTCGAACCTTCTTGATTTGAAGTAACAGATAAATTACAAGTATGAAAGGATGCCATGCTTGAGGAATATAGGTCTATTCTAAAGAACAATGTCTGAGACATTGTGTCGAGGCCAAAGGACAAATCAATGGTCTTTTCCAAATGGATCTATAAGATTAAACATGCAGTTGATGGGAGTGTGGAAAAGTTCAAAACAAGATTTGTAGCCAGAGGTTTCACTCAGAAAGGAATTGACTATGAGGAGACTTTTGCCCCGGTAGCAAGGTATACCTCCATTCGAGCTATTATTGCATTAGCTTAAGTTCTTGGTTGGAAGCTACATCAGATGGATGTAAACACAACATTCTTGAATGGAAAGATTGAACATGAGGTCTTTATGGAACAACCAAATGGTTTTGTACTACATAACAGAGGCACTCATGTATGCAAGCTAAGGAAGGCCTTGTATGGTCTTAAGCAGACTCCCAGAGTTTGGTATGACAAGATTGATGACTTTCTTAAAAGCCCGGGCTTTCAGAAAAGTGATGCTGATGTAAATCTGTACTTCAAGGTAAGGGGGAACCAACTTGTTATACTAATCTTGTATGTTGATGATCTCTTTCTAACAGGAGATGAAGGGCTAATAGCCTAGTGTAAGAGGGAGATAATATCAAAATTCGAGATGAAAGACTTAGGCTTGATGCATTACTTCCTAGGATTGGAAGTGTGGCAAAGACATGGAGAGATATTTCTGGCACAAGGAAAATATATAGTGGATGTACTAAAGAGGTTTGGTATGATGGATTGTAAATCCATGTCTACTCCAATGGTTACTAACTTGAGGAAGATGCATGATTCTGATTCAGGTTCAGATTTGGTGGATCCCACCATGCATAGGCAACTGATTGGATCGTTAATGTACATGATCCACACCAAGCCAGATATATGTTATGCAATGATTGCAATGAGTCAGTTCATCACTGAACCGAGACAAAGACACTAGGTGGCAACAAAGCACATCTTGAAATATCTTAGAGGGACCATTACCTATGGTCTGAGATATACATCTAGTGATGCGCATGCTAAGTTAGTACGCATGCATGCCAAGCCAAGGGTGAGTTGTAATTGAAGTCTCAAGTCTAGTTCTAAATTCGAACTAAAGTGTAAAGTTGAGTTATGTTAAGCATGCAAACAAGTTTCTAATTCGAGCCATCTCCTTCTCCTCTTCACTCCTTTATAAGCAGAGGTCGACCCCTCTTTTCTACACAGTTGTGATGCAGGGTAAGGGTGAAGGAATAGAGGCACATTTCAATGCACAATAGATGCAACAATATCAGTGCTAAACAGAGTCACGTATCAACACAATAGAGGCAACAATATCAGTGCTAAACATAAGCACATATCAACACAATAGAGGCATCAACATCAATGCTAAATAGAGACACGTATCAGCACAATAGAGGAAACAATATCAATGCTAAACATAGGCACATATCAACACAATAGAGGCAACAATATCAGTGCTAAACAGAGGCACGTATCAACACAATAGAGGCAACAATAACAATCTATATTAGAGTTGATATATCAGTCCATAAGAAGCAGCGTATCTCAGCCATTGAAGGTAACACATATACATCTTCAGTGCTGGTCTGTAACAAGAGTTTAGATATCAGCAAGGTCTCTTAGTTACATAGTCGGGTCAGAGTCAACTTGACAAGCTCTTTAAGAGTAGAGTATTCATGGTGGATATTTGTAAGTGATCTTACATTATTAATGCAATAAAGGTATATCGTTTGTTGGGGTTTTTCTCCATGTACAGGGTTTCCCTAGGGTATATGTGTTGTTTATGTGCATGCTTACTTATCTACATGTTTATTGCTATTCAATTATGAATCTATATTGTTGAAATGTATTAAGTTGGAATCAACGTGTTGAAGAATTTAAAGAAATAATCTGCAAAAGAAATTAAGCTCATAATTTAACACTTGTTTGTTTTTCTTTTCATTTGCTGGCAGGGTTGCACATTATAACAATTTCAAGGAGTGAGATATTTGCATAATATTGAGTTTATTTTTTTATTTAATCTTATTACATGTTTAGTGAGAGGAGACTGGCCTTATAGTGCAGATGTTCATGTAATAGAACTTAGTATGGTGGACCTTTTGTAGCAACCTTGATGGAAGCAATGTTATCACAATTGGAATTGGAACTAGTGGATGGTCAAACAAGGATGGGTTGGAATTGGGTTGGAATCAACTGGAAAACCAAGTGGAAGAATTGGTCTACCATATCAAATTTCAATTAAAAAATATAGATATGAATGGACATTAATGTAAATCCAAATCATTACACACCAAATATGAAAAATTTGCTCATGCATATAACATGTGAGGGTGAATATAGCAAAAAGGCATAGAGTGCGATACATATCTAAAACAAAACCACATAAACATCAATGCTATAAATGGCCCCGAGTTTGAAAACATCAAGTTACAACAAATAATTACATATCATCAAAATCATCCCCTATATTGGGATCCTTTGCATGCTTCTTTGGTCTCTACTTCAATCCTCTAGAGACTTGAGTATTAGTATTAGGTGATACTTGTGGATCCAAGTCCGTCCACCATATTGTTGTTCAAGTTGACGCCCTTCGATTTTGATGAAATTGGTTAATCCAAGTGTTAAAATAAGGTAGAAAGCTTAACATTCATAATTAGTAGTTTTGGTTCAAGTGAATCGTTCAATTTTAACAAGGTCATGACAAATGAGTTCAATGGTCAATACCACACACCTTTTGTTGCATAGAGCACTTGGTGCTCTCGATAAAACACCAATCTCACACCCTCATACATGATGTAATCCAACCATTCTAGTCCTAAAACACTTAGGACTATAACCTTCATTGAAATTTGAAGAAGTGGTAATTGATAGTCAAATTAAATTGTAACATATCCAACCACCAACAAGCTGGCCATGCTACTTCAAATTTCACTTCAAGAACTGATTTCGAATTCTAATAATGATTAGTTAATAAAGAAGCATGAAAGAAATACAATAAACGTACATGCAATAATCAAGATTTATGTTAGACTTAAAAAGAAAGCTTAACCATACCATGCAAAACAATAACCAACAAGAAGATACATTAAAATACATATTTCAAAGACAATAATTATTACATAGCGGAGATAAATATACAAATAAAGAAACACATGACATAGAGCACTTATCTTAAACAAAACCAATTACCAATTGGTTGCAGACCAAGGATGTTTCACTCAACCATAGACGTTGTTGTTCCAAGTCTCAACAACATGTCACCCTTGAGCCTAAGCTATGAATACACAAGGACGTGTTCCAGAGCGACACTTAGCTTCCCAAACCAATCAACACTCAAGCGGTCACATGTTTCTCAACACAACAATCCGAAGTACACCAAATCTTTTCTCTCTAGCCTGCACCACTCAAAGACAATGAACCCCCTTCACTGCCATGCAATCGCTTAGGATGTCCACTTCTTTCCAGGGCTCCAGTGCATTTGGTCAAGAATATCCATGCCAAGACTCTTAGGGTTCACAGTGAATTTGGTCAAGAATCTCCATGCTGAGACTCTCAAGATTCCCAACTATGAACAAGGTTTAGCACATGCCAATGCATCTCAGGCATACAAACACCAATTCATGGATGAAATACAACAGTAATTACTACAACCAACAAAACAATGACTTCTTTCCTCAACAATTCGTCCCCATGTCCCAAACAAGAATAAGAATGAATGAGGAATAAATAGATGAATGATGATAAACAATGAATGAAGAGCCCCCATACAAGCCACAAGAGGTGTTTATATAATTACATGAAATCAAGAACCACATGAACTTCCCCCCAAGAAGCTCATGTAACCACTTTTTCTCAATTAAAACCAAGATTGGTAAATAAAATATAATAAAAATACTTAGCCCCTTTAGCCCCCTCTTCCGTGGAGTCATAACCCCCTATAACTCCTGTCCTTGTTCTTCTTGCAACCAACGATGTATTTTATTATTTGCAATGTTCAAAGTATTACATTTCCTAGGCACTTCGACCTCTTTTAATTGTTCAGGTGTTTTGACCTTTCATCAAATAAACAAAATACATTATTAATACAGGTTGTTAAAACCGGGGTATTACATTCTCCTTGCCTTTATTTTGGCACTATCCTCAGTGCATATACAAAATAGAAATCAAAATTTCAAAATTATTCAAAAAGTTGTGGGTATTCTGCCCACATGGAATCTTCATGCTCCCAAGTAGCATCTTTAGGACCATAGCAGGTCCACTGAACTTTTACCAATTCTATGACTCGATTCTGGAGCATTTTGACTTTTCTGTCCACTATGCGCATTGGTTGGACCTGAAAATCTCCTTCTAACTCCACCCAAATCAAATTCCAATCAATAACATGGTCATGATCGTGTACATACTTTTTCAACAAAGAGACATGAAATAAATTATGCACATTCGTAGAAGTAGACAATGCAAGCATGTATGCAACTGACCCTATTCTGTCCAATATCTCATATGGATCACATAATCCGATTGTTAGCTTTGTACCACTGTCCAACTTCAATGAACTCTTCTTGGGATTCACTTTCAAAAGCACATGCTCTCCCACTTTAAATTCTCTAGTTGTCATGTTCTTATATGCATAGCTCTTTTGTCTATCTTGTGCTGCCTTCAAATTCTACTTAATTTTAATCATCTGGTAGACTTCCATATCCTTGAGAAATTCTGGCCTAAATAATACTATGTCTACTGGGTTGTCCCAACTCACTAGAGTATTGCATTTTCTACCATACAAAGCTTCGAATGGGTTCACCTTCAATGAAACTTGATACCCATTATTATAGGCAAACTCAACCAAATGCAAGTAATATTCCCACTTAGAATATTGCATTTTATACCATACAAAGTTTCGAATGAGCTCATTTTCAATGAAAATTAATACCCATTATTATAGGAAAACTCAACCAAATGCAAGTAATATTCCCACTTAGATGATTTATCCATCACATATATTCTCAACATGTCTTCAATTACTTGGTTGACTCTCTCAATCTGCCCATCTAACTGCAAATGGTATTATGTGCTAAAATTCATATTTATACCAAATCCTTTAAATAATCCTTTCCATAATTTTGAAGTAAACTTAGTATCTTTGTCCGAGACAATTGCCTTAGGTATCCCATGCAACCTAGCAATCTCCCTCATGTAAATTTCTACAATATTAGTTGTTGTGTAAGTTATTTTTACAGGAACAAAATGAGTAGCCTTTGTCAATTTATCAACCACTGCCATTATTGAATCATGTTGCCTTGTTGTCCTGAGTAACTTAGTTATAAAATCAATGGTTACCACTTCCCATTTTTTTTTGGAATTGGTAATGGTTGTAGCAAACCCGCAGGGTGTCTATGCTCAACTTTCACTCTTTGATATTTCATACATCTGACAATGTAATCAACAACATCCTTCTTCATTCATGGCCAAAATAATTGGTTTTTTACTGATATAATTGTTTTCCGGTAACCAGGATGTTCGACATATGGAACATTATGCATTTCTTTTAATACCGAATTCCTAAGTTCTATGAAATTAAGAACATAAATTCTATTCTTATGCATAAATAATCCATGTTTTTTAATCTCGTACTTTTTAATTTTTTGTTGTACATTTTTCTGCTGTAAAGTTTCTTTTACCTGTAAGTAATGTTGATCTGTAACAACAAAATCTAAAATTCTACTCTTTAAATATGATTGATACATTCTAATGGTTGTAGCATGCATGTGATGTACTCTTTTGTTGAGTGCATCAACAACTTTATTTTATTTTCCTTTGATATGCTTGATGTCAAGTCATACTCACTTAAAAATTCCATCCATCTCGTCTGCATGACATTCAAAGTTGATTGTTCAAACACATATTTCAGACCACTATGGTCTGTTCTTAATTCAAATGTCTTTCCCATGAAATAATGCCTCCACATATTCAATGCATGAACTATGACAACAAATCCCAAATCACGTGTAACATGATTCCTCTCATGTTCTTTATGCTTTTTGGACTCATAATTAATGACATGTCCATTTTGAGTGAGGACTCCACCAAGTCCTTCTTTGCATGCATATTTACATACCACACAATTCTCATTTGGGTCAACAATCTTTAAAATATGTGCACTAGTAAGTAGCTATTTCAACAAGTTAAAATTCTCTTCACAGTTTGTTGTCCATTCGAATTTAATTCTCTTCTTTTGTAAAGAAGTGACGGGATGAACAATTTTAGAGAATCCTTCTATAAATCTCATGTTGTATCCAACTATTTCCATAAAATATTAGACTTCTTAAACATTCATTGGTGTTGTCAATCCTCTAATGACTTCAATATTCTATGGATCTACTGCTATACCTTCTTCTGAAACAATGTGCCCCAAATAATGGATATGTTCTTGATAAAAAGAACACTTACTAAGCTTGGAATAAAGCTGATTTTCCCTCAACACTTGCAACACCAACCTCAAGTGATGTTCATGTTCTTCCTCAGACTTGGAATAAATAAGTATGCCATCCAAGAACACAATCACAAACTTATCTAGATAATTTCTGAATATGCCATTCATTAAGCACATAAAGACAACTTGTGCATTGGTTAGTCCAAATGGCACCACTATAAATTCATAATGTTCATACCTGGTTCTAAAGGTTGCCTTACTGCTGTCTTCTTCCTTGATTCTTACGTGGTGGTAGCTTAATCTCAAGTCTATTTTTGAAAATATCTTTGCTCCTCTTAGCTGATCAAAGAGGTCATCAATTCTGGGTAGAGGGTATTTGTTCTTCACAGTGGCTTTATTCAATTATATAAAGTTAATACACAACCTCAATTTTCCATCATTCTTTTTGACAAAGAGTAATGGTGCTCCCCAAGGTGAAACACTTGGGCGTATGTACCCTTTATTCAACATTTCTTCCTACTGCCGAAGGAATAAGTCATACTTGTGGATTATGCATAATGTCTAAAATATATAATTGCACAACTGTAATGAAGTAAACCAAGCTTAATGTCTACATATGAGTGAAATATGAGGATAATGAGAGATATTAAAGATGAAGATCTCATGGATTGAATTGAGAGATTTAAGGAGATATTGTGGAGATGGTTATGGATATGGTGTGATCCAATTACTTAATTAAGACTTAGTAGTTATGGTCACCTATAGTTATATAAAGAAACCATTTGTACAATATAATTCACACACGAGAATGTTATGATGTAATATAAATTTTCCCTTCGGGGATTTCTTAGTGTAATTCTTGATGTCCCTTGCTTTGTATGTGTATTGCTACTGATTATAATGTCAACATTTGGTATCAGATCCAGTGGAATTGTTTAGTATGGAGTTGCATGCTCATATATCACTCTCCAACATGTGATGTCACCGGATCTGCTATTGAAAATATGATCGTAGAGCCAACTGCTAAGTGAGAGGGTGTGTGAGGAGAGATCTTCTCTTCTGGAGAAGCGATTTGATATTGGCTTGTTGATCAGAGAGTTCAGATGTGTAAAAGAGAAGTGTTGTCATGAAAGGAGAATAGAAGGTATTCACTGCGTGGAGGAGTCACTCGATGGTAGAGAAGTGTTACATATTAGCTTGTTGATCTGTTAATGATGAGTTTGATTTCAGAGGTGCCATTGACTATCCATTTTCTCAGAGATACACTTCTTATCAAGGGCATTGGCTGTGTAGTGAAGGAGCGCTAATTATAAAAGGTAGTTGACTAGTGTAGAAGGGTTACGACAAAGAGACAAATGCCATCATGTGAGAGGTGAAATCGCAGGTGAATGTGTTTAGCAGTTGAGCCTTTGTATTGAAGCAATATTGAAGTACGAAGGGAAACATGGTATGCAAAATTTAATTTCTACCTCCATTTCCGACATCACATTCACTTTGATTAACAAGATTTGTTTCGATGGTGAAAACATTAGTGTTATTTGAATTGGAAAGGACACACTCCCTCCTTCCTGGTCAGAGTGGTATATCCAAATAAAAAACCCACAATGATTGGGGCTCATGTGGATTTTTACAAATTTGATGGATCAATTTTTTTTCGTCAACAATTCATGGATGTTTTCCTTTCTTAACACTGTTTCCAAATACCATCGTCTGATGGCCACAAAGGCGAGCCGTATGGAGAAGCCCTTGGGATTCTCTCCGTATAATTCTAATTCTAATTCAAGAGACCAATATAGCGGGTGATAGAAGGATCAATTTCTCAAAATTTGTAAGGCTATTCTGTGTGCAAACTCCAATCCGAGGGTTGAGAAACCTTTTCTCTGCATCCCAACACTGTTTTGCAGTTTACTTTGTGTCCCATTTTTTTTCCCGTTATGATTCAATCAAATAGATATAATATCAGATCCTAGGTTCTTGTAAGTGTGAATTGCAGATAAAAGGTGACTCTGCCATGTGAATGCTGAGAAGGAATTAATGGACATCAAAGCTGGAGATGTCAAGAGTTGAGCATGGAAAGAAAATATTGTTGCGTGTTATATTGAGGCATGGATATCCTTGCTATGTCGAGTTGAGAACTAGTATGGTTTGTTATCAAAGTATACAAAGTGTGTTCTTATTCTTGTTGCAAATAATATTATTTGCTTTTGTGCATGAAAAGTACCAACAATTAACTGTTTGTGGAGAAGTAATGCCTAAGTGAAAATGAAAAGATAAAATGGCCACAGTTTGAAAAAGAATATTGAGAGGGAACATATCTTGTTATACAATGTCAAAGTTCTCAAATCACAATTTGTAAATGTCAATATTATTTCATTGTAAGTGGAAAGAGAGTCATGTAAGTTATGAAGTCTTTAAGTTGGCCAAAGGTAATGATGTCATAGGGTCAAGACTATTTTATTAATGGAACAAAGGTCTTATTTGTTTGTCTTTTCTTAGTCAAGTTAGAGATGGATAGCTTAGGAAATTGATTCAAAGTCTCGTTTGAAGCAAATGTAAAGACAAAGTCAAGTTGAAAGTCTATCAATTTGAAGAATATTGTTTATGCAATAAAGTGATAGTAAGTGTCAAAATGGAGTCAAGTTAATGTTGAGTCAAATGCATGATAGGTCATTGAAAGGTCAAGTAAAAAGTTGAGTCAAATTATTGATATAAAGAACAGAAGTTGGGAGTCTGAATTGGAGTCAAGTTAAAAAAAGTCATTGATTTGTAATGGTGCATGATTAGTGTTACCTGTCACCCACATAAAATTTGTAGTCAAGTTAATGTCATGTCATTGGTGCGTCAATTAAGTTTGGAAATCTAGTGTCATAGGTGTCTTGTTGGACTTTGATAAACTCCAATAAGAAACATATTTTTGTAAACATGTAATTGCAAATGAATGCAAAAGATTGCATGTATCTTGTTGGATGGAGATGTCCCTCCTTCAAGAACAATCTTATGCAAGTATTGTGTGGAAGATTCAGAGGAAGAATTATGCAAGAAGATGATAATAGAAAGAAGATCGATGAAGATGAAAAATGATGTTGACTCCAAGATAGAAGCAAACGACAAAGAAAGATGAAGCAACGAAAGAAGAAATAAAGACAATGAAGAGAGCAAAGGAATGAATCAATGGAAGATAAGCAACGAAAAAAGGATGGAAGAATGAAGTAGCAAAGAAGACAAAGAATAAAGAAGGAAGTAAAGCACGGTAAATAAATAGTACTGTGTGTTTTTTGAGATGCATAGAGAATGAGATCCATAAGAAGTTTGAAGATCCTCTTTGATAATGTTGTTTTTTTATGATGGAAACAAAGATTATATTGGTCCTATGTTTGTATAAATAAGCATGTTGTATCTAAGTAAATGATGATGTAATCCGTGAAGAGGCATGTTGTATGTACCAGATTTAGTGTTGATGTAAGTTGTGAAGAGGCAAGTGTAATCCCATAATTTGTATGTTGAAGGCTTGTGGTTAGTTAGAAACCACTTGATGTAATGTGTTGTTTGTGGTAAGTAGAAACCACTTGTCATGACAGAGGAAGGTTTGTGATCAACCATAAATCACTTGATGTATTTTTTGTGGTAAGAAGAAACCACTTGAGAAATGTAATGGTTGAGGGTAACCCACCAAAACCCATGATGTATGGTAAGCCAAAGCATACCCACAATGATGATTTATGATGATGCAGGGGGAATAACATGTACAAGTATGAAGAATTGTTGTTGAACCATGTACGAGAAAAAACCTCCTAGAGAATCAACGTATACAACGGCTGATGGCCCATGTATTCCGGTGGATGGTAACTTTTTTATATGGACTTCAACACAAAATCCAGGTTATGAGGATAGAAGATGAAGATAAAGAGCACAAAATAAGGAACTGAAAAATGGACCAGCTGAACATATTGAGGATGATGATTGCATATTAAAATCACAAGTATTCATTAAGGGGGAGTGTGAAGGAATAATTCATACTTGTGAATTATACACAATGTCTAAAATATATAATTGCACAAATGTAATGAAGTAGACCAAGCTTAATGTCTATGTATGAGTGAAAGATGAGGATAATGAGATATATTAGGGATGATGATATCATGGATTGAGTTGAGAGATTTAAGGAGATATTGTGGAGATGGTTATGGATATGGTGTGATCTAATTACCTAATTAATACTTAGTAGTTATGGTCACCTATGGTTATATAAAGAGACCATTTTGTATAATATAATGCACACACAAGAATGCTATGATGTAATATAGATTTTCCCTTCAGGGATTTCTTAGTGTAATTATCCGTGTTCCTTGCTTTGTATGTATATTGTTGTTGATTATAATTTCTACAACTGCATCTGTAATTCTTTTAATTATGGTGTACTCATTCTATAAGGATTTTTTGATATTGGGGTAGCTCTTGGTACTAAGTCAATAAATAAATATATTTCCCTATTGGGTGGAAATCCTAGTATTTCTTGGAATACATTTTCAAACTCTTGCAATACCGAAAAATCTTCAAGGCTTGGCCCTTTTGTATTTTCTGGCTCCTCCACATGAGTTGCATATAATTGAAATCATTCATAAAACATCTCTTCAGTCGTGAGGGTAAAATATCCCTTATAGAAATGGGTCTTAGAATTCCTTTCACATTGCTCTGTTTTCCTTCTTCATCAAGACATGTAAATGTATTATTATGACAATCTAGGACAACATGATGATGGTCCAACCAGTCCATTCCGATTAGGATATCATAAGATCCCAATGGTATTATATTTAGGTCAGCATTAGCACTCACTCCATTAAGACTTATAGGACAATCTTTGCCCATCTTATTGATTCTTCTTTTGGTTCCAGTGGCTAGCTAAACTAAACTTGACTTTTCAAGCTTACTTTTTCCCAAATGTAATATGTCCACTATTTTAGGATCAATGTAACAATGGATTGCTCCTGAATCAATTAAAATAACAACATGATGATTAATGATCTTACTTTCCACTTACTCAGCTTGTCGATATTCTAATGTTGCATACATTCTTGGAATGTTTATGCCCATGTCTTCTACTGTTGTAGCCTCTTGGATGTTGTGCATGGTTTTTGTTTTTTCTTCTCGATGAACACAATCCTTGTACATGTGATCTTATTTGCATCCCCAACATTTGATTGGTGGTCTTCACCTTTTTCCCAAGGAGTCTTCTCTCTTGGATTCATTCTTAGCATACTGATCTTGTTGATTTGTATTAGGACAATTTCTGTTGAAAGGAGGTTTGAATCCCTTCCTCCTCTGATCATATTTCTCCTTCTTCTTATCCTTCCAAGATTTCTACAAATATTCTCTACCCCTGCCTTTCTCATACATCTACTTAGCCTTTCTAATGGTCTCTATAAAATTCCTAGGTTCATCATATTGAATCTTATCTTTATAAAATGATGACAATCCACTAAAAAACCTCTGTATCTTCACCTTCTCATCCTTGATAAATCCCACATACTTCGGCAATCCTAAGAACTTCTCTTCATATTCTACCATGGTCATGCTTCCCAACCTGAGTTCAAAGAACTCTTGCATTTTATTTTCATATAAGTGCTCTGAAAGATACTCCTTCTGAAAATATCTCTTGAATTGCTTTCAAGTGATCCTACTCTCATTAATGTGCTAAAATTGCTTCAATTGATCCCAACACATAGCAGTTTTTCCATGCAAATGGTATGTGGCAATTCTGGCTTCTAGGTTAGATGAGTAATTATGCAACTGAAAATACTTCCTGATTCTGAGCAACCAAGCTTCAACACCATCTTCCATTTCTCTTTCACCATCAAAGGATGGTGGCTTAAGTTTCCTCAACTCTCCTTGCAAATTGTCTAATTCATGTCTTCTTTGGTGCCTAACAAGAGACACTTCTAAACTGCTTATGGAGTCTTCAAATGCATAAAATTTCCTTGCTGAGTAAGGAAGTGAGTGATGTCTATGAGTTCTTCTAGCACTTCTTGAATGACCAACTCTTCTATAGTTATCTCTTCTTTCATGATGTTTACCTTCTTCCTCCTACTTTGAGTCTAATCCATTCTTTGCTTGCCTATGCAACTGATTTAAGCTTTGTAGAGCATTTATTTGATTTTGTTCTCTCATCATCTTCTCATTCTCTGCTTTGTAACTATACACTTCTATTCTCAGGATTCTCACAGTCTCTATTAATGTTTCTAGTTCCCCTATGCTCTTGTGCCCATTTGATTCTGTCTCTGCATACCAACACTGATATTTTGACTTTTGGTTTCTCTATCACGATGGAAGGCTCCCTCTTCTTCCTCCATGCCCCAAATATTAATTCTTATATTGAATTGATATGTTTATATCCCCTAATTCTACAAAATGTTCAAGCAACCATTTTTCTAGAATTATGCATATTATAGAATTTTTGTCAATTAATGCTACATGTCCTTTTTCTACTCAACTCATGAAGAATTATATCACAATTCTCCAAATTCTAACAACTCTAGATTATTCTCCTATGAATCACATTTCCAAAAATTATACTCATGCCTCATTCTGATCTTTGAGCTGAAAATTATGATTTCTTCAAAAAACCATTTTCACCCCATTTGTGCATTTTCTCCACTGGTGTAATTCATATCGAAAGACAAACTTCTGTTAACTGCAGAAGAAAATATGTTAGAAAATAGAGAAAATTTTGTATGATACATAGATAAAAATAATGACATGGAATTCATAAAAACTCTTATATTTTCAATTTGATGCTCTAGTAAAAAACTGCAACAATATAGAAATGACAATTTCACCCATTTTTCCAGATTTTTAGCAAAACTGACTATCTTTCAATCTGTGCACTTCTAGAAAAATTTCACTAAATCAAAGTTGTTTGTCTTAATAAATATATAAATTTTTTAGTGAATCAAAGTTTCCAGTTTTGTGACATGGGGTCACTTTTCCTCTTAAAATATCAAAAATCCCCCTAAAGTGGTCTAGAATAATAAATTTTGACCTATTTCAGCATCCCCATTCCAATCCCCATATAATTTATTCAATTCATTCATGTTTTGTTTCCATGTTTTCTTCCTGGACTCTCTCCAAGAATTTCAGCCTAGTCTGGATATTTGTCAATGATTTAGACCCAGATCTTTAAAAACCACTATTTTACAATTTATGACAAATCCAAGCAGAAATGAGAAATGACCCTCTCTAACACTTTTGTAGGTATCCTCTTTGCAGAAAAACACTAGAAGTTTCATCTCAATCTGACTTAATATGCTCCAGTTATGGCCAAAATAAGAAAATGACTCCAGATTTTTTTTTGAAACTGATGGACAGTGTTGCCTATGTGGAAATCTGCATTGTCGATCTCAAAATTGGGTGTGATCTAAGTCGTTGATCTACCTAAATTTCTTATTCGACCGTCAATCATCGTTTCTTTTCCTTGGCAACTGATTACAACACATCTCTGAATTGGTTGAACCGACCGTCAACGATTGCCATTGGTAGATGAAACACTCCATTTCGGTTGACCTGACCATCGACCATCGACTGTTGACCATCGAATTTCAACCATCAGGTATTTCTGTTGATTGATTTCAACACTCCTCTAATTTTTCTGACCCGATCATAAGCCATCGACCACTTATGTTGACTATCGAAACACTTCTCCAATTCAGCCGACCCGACCGTCAGCCATTGCCAATTCTGTTCGCTGACCTGGAAATTGTTGACGTAGAATGACACGTGGATGTTGATGTGACATTCCACGCAGACTCTAGCATGGTATTTTGGTTGACGTGGAATGACACATGGATGTCGACGTGGCATGACACATGGATGTCGATGTGGCATGACACATCATCACCCTCTTTTCTTCATCGACAATCAGTCGTTTCTCTTGGACAACTTGAACACCTCGCTGATTCAGCCGACGCCTGACCGTCAACCCATTGGCCATTGAAAATTACCCTTGCTCGATTGAAACACTTCACCAAATCACTCGACACCCGACCGTCAACCCATCAACCCGTTGACAATTTCTATTGGTGAACAAAACGCTCCGCCAAATCAACCAACCTGACCATCGATCATGGAAGAATTCCATTGGTGATTAAAAAACTTCGTCAATCTGGCCGACTCAACCATCGAACGTTGGCAGATTTGTTGGATTACTGAGAGGGGGGGTGAATCAGTAATAGAGCAATTTAATCCTTTTTAACCATATAATCCAAGTGTTATATCAATGTAGCATTATCATCCAATAAATGAAGAGTAAGTAATCAATGAACAAATGAACAATCATATACATACATAGTACACCAGTATTTTACGTGGAAACCCAAGGCAGGAGAAAACCACAAAATATTTTTTCTTATATGTCTTGAAGAATTAAATTCATTGGAAGCACCAAATTCCTTTGTTTTCCAGCTACAAATGGAAGGAGGCTCCAACCCCCTTGTTTCTCAGGCTACAATATGAGGGAATCTCCAAATCCCCTATTCTTTGGCTACAACCAAAAGGAGGCTACAACCCCCTATGTTCTCTGGTTAGATCCGGAAGGTCGCTACAACCACTTGTCTTTGCCTTGTCCAACCGCCCTGAAGTAGAAGTAGAATGATGGAACCACTGTCACACTATCACTGTGAGATATATCGTTGTAAACCTGTACCAATAAACCTGAACCATGCATCAACCAATACCTCAACATGTAATCAACCTGTACCATAAACAAGTGCATCAACCATGCAC
>JZKD02S1910982.1:9802-37949 GCA_000966675.3 Picea glauca
TATTGTATGATTCCTTGATCACATACATAGGTTTATATTGAGTTTATGCTATTACTATCACTTTGGTTGGTTGCGTTCTTTTGTAGGATCATCATTGTATGAGTGCTGGAATGAAGCTAGGATGGAGATATCAAGAGGAAGCGACATTTAAATGGTATGCCACTCATCTCTCTTTAGTTAGTAAATTCAATATCAAAAACTTAAGGAAAGCGTCATGTTATGGTGTGTTTTGTTCTAGATCCAGGTGGATCTAGGGAGATCAGTGAGTGTCCGCACCTACCGATTTGTTCGATAACACTTTCCAGTAAACTATGATTCCTTTCGGATTGAAGAATGCACCAACCATCTTTTCTAGGGTGGTGGTTGAAGAATTCAAGGAATTTTTACATAAATTTTTGGAAGCCTATTTTGATGATTGGACTGTTTTTAGCTTATTGAAAGACCATATTGAATGTTTAAGATTGATGTTATATCAATGTAGGCAATGCCAGATTGCCCTGAATTTAAAAAATGTATTTTATTTTCACCCTTTGGAGTGTTTCTAGGGAATATTGTGTGTAAGAAGGGATTATTGGTAGATCCTTTCAAGATTGTCATCATTGTTGATCTACCTCCCCCTACTTTGGTCAAAAGGATGTGCACTGCATTGGGGCACACTAGATACTAAATGAAGTTCATTAAGGGCTATGCATAGATAACAACACCCATGGAAAAAAATTAAAGAAATATCGTCAATTTCAATGGTCAGAGGAACTCCAGCAGAGCTTCAACACACTAAAGAAGAAAATGGTCACTACGCCTATTCTGGTTTTCCCAGATTGGAGTAAGGAATTCCACATCCATGTCGATGCTTCATCTATTGCATTAGGGGTAGTGTTATCACAACTAGGAGAAGGAGATATTGACCACCCGCTAGCCTTTGCTAGCAGAAAGCTCTCTACAACTGAGATAAATTACACTACCACTGAAAGAGAAGGTTTAGCCATGGTGTATGCGCTGCAGAAGTTTCTACACTACTTATTGGGAGGACACTTTAATATTTTTACTGATCAATCTGCGTTGAAAAACTTAGTCAACAATCCAGTGTTGGGAGGAAGAATATGCAGATGGCTACTGTTATTCCAAGAATATGATTTTGAGATTGTGGTCAAGCCAGAAAGAATGAACAAGGGACTTAATCACTTGTCCAGATTAGAGCATGGAGAGGAACCTAATAGTTTGGAGGATACACTTCCATATGCATAGTTGATGGCCATCAGGAAAGTTGATGATCACTTCACCGAGATAGTTCAGTTCTTGTCCAAAGGAATGGCACCTCGCAAATACACAATTATTCAGAAGAAACAATTGGTAATTCGTGCTGTAGATTTTTCACTTATAGTTGGACATCTATATAATATGGGACCTGATGAGATCTTGAGGAGATGTGTTATGAAGACAGAAATACCACTAATTTTGGCAGAATCACATGAAGGCATCGCAGGAGGACACTATGCATGGAAAGAAACAACGCAAAAGGTTCTCAGAGCTGGTCTTTGGTGGCCCACTTTACACAAAGATGCTAAGGAATACTACAGAGCCTACAACGTATGCCAAAGAGTTTGGAAGCCTTCTATAAGGGATGAGATTCCTTCAACATCGCAATTAACATTACAAGTATTCGAGAAATGGGCCATTGATTTTGTGGGACCCATCAACCCACCGGGAAAGTGCATAGGAGCTCGATACATCATCACTGTGACAAAATATTTGACCAGATAGGAAGAAGAAAGAGAAGTTAAGGATTGTAGTTCAGACACAGCTACATAGTTCATTTTTGAGGATATCATAACAAGGTTTGGATTCCCAAAGATCCTTATGAGCAATCAAGGTACTCATTTTATTAATAAAACTATTGAAGACTTGACTCAGGAATTTGAAGTTCATCATTAGAAGAGTACTCCATACCACCCACAAGTGAATGGTACAGTCGAAGATTTCAATAAGATCTTGGAGATAGTGCTGGCAATGATTTTTAGTGTGAACATAGATGATTGGGATTTAAGAGTTCCAGCAGTGTTATGGGCCTATAGAACTAACTGCAAGAATTTAACAACACAGACGCTATTTAAGATAGTATATGGCTTGGAAGCAGTGGTACCTATGGAATACTTGGTTCCTAGCTTATGAGTTGTAGCATTTACAGGAATGGATGACATAGGTGTTGTTTAAGACAGGCTTGCGCAGTTGCTGGAACTGGAAGAAGACATGTTTATTGCAGGATTTCATCAGCATGTACAAAAAGAAGGAGGAAAGGCTTATCATGACAGACACATCAGGAGAAAATCATTTAAGCAGGGAGATTTGGTATTTTTATATGAAATCAAGTTCATGAAGCACCCAGGGAAGTTCAGGACATATTGTCTAGGACCATTTGAAGTTACCTATGTTACAGAAGGAGGATATGCACAATTAAAGACTCTGAATGGAGAATGGAAAGAAAGTTTGATAAATGGGAGCCGATTGAAATTGTATTATGACAACCAACTACCTCACATCTCTCAGTAAAATCAAAGGAAGAAGGGTCTAGGTACCAGGTGCAGTTGATACTAGGTACCAGACAAAGAAAAGACAGTCTTCATAAGGAAAGGAGGGATAGATAAGAAAGAACATGCTGCTCTGCGCAGCCTGAAGAAAAAGTGAAACAAAAGGTTAAGTCTTACAGTGTCTCGGGATGAGTCACATGTGAGTGTTGGGGGCATGTTGGGCCTTGGTTATGGAAGAAAGAGAATATTAAGGAAGAAAGGAGAAGTACGAACTACACGGAAGGCACATTGACTGAGAATGGGTTGAAGTGGTCAAAGAAGCAAAAAATAAGGAGTGAATAAAGGAAAAGCTAGTCGTTGGAAGAGAATATCAAGGAAGACAAATTAGCAAGGAAAGATGGATCATGGAAAACTCATAAAGTGGAAGAAGACATCAACAAGTGCTTTGGAGCACCTCACAGAAAAGAAGGAAAGATAGGCTGGCGGAGACCTTAAAGAACAGGTCAAGTTGACCTAGGGTTTTGACACCTAGGGTTTTGGATCTAGGGTTTTGACACCTAGACGTTCGCCATGTAATGTATAAATAAAGGTATAGGAGATTCGAGAAGGTTGTTGAATAGTTGGTTCATAATATTGTGGTTAATGGTCGCTGAATGTTGTCATGAGAGAGAGAGAGAGAGAGAGAGAGAGAGAGAGAGAGAGAGAGAGAGAGAGAGAGAAGGTTATTGTAGAGATCCTGTATTGTAAGATCTTCAAGTGGGTGCAAATATCAACCCTACAGCTGGGTGCGYAGGGAGGGGAGAGAGAGAGAAAGAGAGAKATATGCAAGCTAAGCGTGCAGATAGAACTRTATGTTTCCATTTAATATATCAATAAACACATTTC
Organism: Picea glauca; assembly: GCA_000966675.3. Classification (NCBI taxonomy): domain Eukaryota; kingdom Viridiplantae; phylum Streptophyta; class Pinopsida; order Pinales; family Pinaceae; genus Picea; species Picea glauca. Next base: position 13,213 of record JZKD02S1910982.1, read on the forward strand.
TGTGGATGTAGCCCTAGGGAGAGGGTGAACCATGTATATCTTGTTGTTATGTGTGATTGATGTTATGTTGTTTTCCATMTATTATACTGTTATTGCATTGTTGTGTTAGATTTGAGATATAACTTGYGAAGTAGGCTTAAGTGAGATAACTAATAAATATATTGATGTGTGTTTTTTCCATGGATCCACTTTGCATTTCCTTTGGTTGTAGACACATGTTTCCTACAACCCCCTATTGCTACTTCAGGTGAGAGTGCATCTGCTTCACAATTTTTGTCGAAAGGGCTAGTAGTTAGGGCTTGTTGGTGCATTGTTAGAGTTGAACCCTGGGTCTGCCCCTGTGCTAACACTTCCAATGGTGCATTCTGAGCATTTCCAATCACCCTTGCTATGACACAACATAATTGCAAGAGGTTGGAATCATTCCACTAGTGAAATGAAATACTAGAACTTGGGAGAGGATCGAACGTTGCTACCACCTTTGTGCTTCAGAAGCATTCCATGCTAAGGAACAGTGAGGGTCAACAACAATAGAACATGAAGGATGAGATCCAGTGACATGATGTTGGTGGGATGAGTTCCATGCCATTAGATGATGAAGGGTGAGACCATGGCCTTAAATCCATTAAAGCTCCAGGATGTGCGAGGAATATTACAGGGGGAGTGAAAAGTACAGAGTACTATTTCCAGCATGAGGGGGAAGCGAAAGTGACAGAGAGAAGTGTGAGGGTGAGCATAAATGAAGGAGGATGACATACACGTTCCCAATCGACATGTTTGAGAGGAGCAAGGAACGTGGACAGAGCATGGATTAAAGAATTTCCAAGGGAAGTGACAAAGAGAGTGTGCGTGTGCGACAAATTTCCCAAGAGAAATAACATAGGAGGTGCATTATTCTTAGGTAATAGGTTCATAGTTAAATGTGGATCCTTGCCTTAGCTGCCCAGTAGAAAACTATTTTTCTTCTTTAGTGAGAGAGTTGGCTATGGCGTTCTGAGATCTATACAGGTGGTAATAACTAACTTTACCAAATTTGTGTTCCATGTCTCTAATTCAAAGAATATTTCTAACAATATTTGGATGCGTGGTCTTGAGATTTTGACGAAGTCCCATTGTAATCATATCAAATTCTCCAATAACTATGAGCCTTGAAGATCTATTGGTTGTAATAAGGTGAAGTCCCATGAATACTGCGAAGACCTCTGCATAATTATTAGTGGCTTTTCCTAATCCCCAAGAAAAATCCAAAACCTTGTTTTCTTCGGAGTCGAAGACAACTTCCCTCGCAGATGCCACCCCTCTACACTATACTTATCAACCATGCAAGGTTCCATACCTTCTCCAATCACACACTAGGAGAAAAATAATTGACTTTCAACATCTAATGCTTTAAAAAAAGTAAAATAACAAAAATAGAAAATAAAATAATATAAATCAATTTCAATATTTTTAAGTGTTGAAAGGTTTGTAACTCATATATGTGTAAATCTTTATTTACTTTAAAAAACAGTTTTATTTATTTATATTAAATGTAAGACATCAAACGTTTTTATTTTAATGTGTTTATATTACAAAACATACGTTATACATTTGTATATTAAAAGTAGTTTATATATATATATATACATATATATATATATATATATATATATATAATCTTTAAAGATATTTTTTCTCAATTAGTAAAATAAAAAAATTCTAATACTATTTATAAATTGCTTTTATAAATTCAATAATATTAAAAATAAGTGATGGGTGTTCTATATGCACTAAAAACACATTAAAAACCCTCAATTAAATTGTCAACTTGGGGTAAGTAAACTTAGAGTTGTAGCACTATATGTGCCAAGGCAGAAAGGTTGGTAGTATAGTCTAACTAAGGAAACAATATATTGAAGGGCTAATCTACTCAAGAAAAGACTACTAATGATCAAACCCTACTAAGAAACTTAAACTATGTAACCTAAGTAACTTTTGAACAAAGGATTGATGGATAGTCCTAAGAAAACAAATGAAAACCCTACTTAAAGAAAACGAACCTAATCATGACAATAAGCAAAAGCAAACTATCTACCTAATAAGCAATAACAACAACAAACCACTTTAATTAACCTACTCAAATTCAATAAGCAACTATCCTATAAAAGTAAGTAAATAAGAAAGCAAATACCCTATCAAAGAAAAATAGACAAGCAAGCAACTACCCTATTAAAGAAAAATAGATAAGCAAGCAGCTACTCTATTAAAACAAATAAACAAGTAAGCAAACAACTAACTAATCTTTGATAACTTCTACAAGAAGTAAACTAATCAATATGCAACTAATTAAGCTAAGAAGCAAGTCAACTCTATTCTTAAATTGAACTTCACAATTACTTCTAATTTATGAAAGAAAATCCACTAAATTGAAAGAATTACGACAATAATAAGAATTAACAACTAATCGTTAATCTATGATAAGCAGACTATTCCTTAATCTACCAAAGCAAAAAAAAATTCTATCCTACAACAGCAAGGAAACTATCTTCTAATCTATGAAAGCAAGGAAACTATCTTCTACTCTATGAAAGCAAAAAAACTCAAATATAATGTTGATGGTTATGTCTCTGGTGTCTTATGATATAATGATGGCACTTAACAATGAACGATAATTCAAGAGGGATAAACTCGATATTGATTTCGATAGCAAAGTGAAAAGTGTGAATTAGGCAATCCAGTAAGCGCTTAGCCATTATGGAAACAACATCAACTATCCTGCATATCCATGTGATTATTCAATCATCCATTAATCATCAACAGTATAAAAACACTATTCTAGTCAATTCAATTGCATTCTATATAAATTAAGGAAATTCATACTAAGATTCATAACTGAAATCTAAATTCAATAATCAACTTTGAATTGAAATTGCAACCTAAATCTAGAAAAGGAAATTGCATGAACTAATTCTATTCTAACAATCCAAATTGCAAAAGAGGAAATATTCATAAAACATAAATTAAATACTATTTCAGCATATGAAAATAAGAAAACTAACTAACAATTAAATGAAAAAAACTAAATAGCAATTAGATAATAAAACTAACAACTATCCATCCACCGAAACTTGCCAAAGAAACCATAAACTAAAAACTTTGTTTTAAACTCTATTTCAACATGCATAAATTCTAACTATCATCTAATCACACAAGGGTTATTGGCTTAAGCTTAAGATGTTTCCTATTTAGTTAGAAATACATGGCATATTAACTATTTTTCATAAGCAACTTGCAACAAGAATTTGAAACAATTAAACTATAAACAATAATTACACAATAAGTAAGAAAGATAAAAACACATGTACAGGAAATGAATAAAAATGACAACTACACTATTCAATTCACAAGCATACTAACTAAATATTCACCCAAACTACTGGTGGGCCCCCCAACAAGGCGTGTCTACTCTTCAAAGACGAACCACGAGCTTCAACGACACGAATTCACTATTAAAATAAAAAAACACGGTCTTTACACACTTTTTAGCAAAATGTATGAAAAATAAGAAAATAGAGATGAACTGTCTATTTTCTCTCTAAAATCCCTTTGTCTGACCACTAAGGTGGTATTTATAGGTTTACAAGTTGAGAGGTCGATCAGTGGGAGGGTCAACCTCCTCTAAAAACAACAAATTACATTAAATGTGTTTTAGTTGATGGTGGGTTCTAGAAACAAGGCGAGCCAATAATCGCCCAGCATAACAACCCAATCTGAGTTGTTAGATGCTCATTTTAGTTGGAGGCCACGAGCACAAAGAAAACCCATGTCTCTGATTTTCTCATCACTGGCCATTGAATAGACGTCGATATGATAGCCACCAACTCACCCACGGTTTTAGTGCAGGACAGAGTGCTAGATGGAGTGTCGGATGGAGTACTAGATGCAGAATTGAAAACCACGAACTGCTCTCAATCCATTCAAACTTTTAGGAAATGAACGAGAGGGGACCTAATTGGGCATATTATGCACAAAACCCATGTGCCGGATTTTTCATATTCCACTTAATGCTCCCACAATTTAAGATTTAAGTTAGCTGTCTATAATAGTGCTGGATGGAGTACCAGATGCAAAAACGCCTTGCAATTTTTCCCTGTGACACACAGATCGTGAATTAACTCTTTGAAATCATTAAATCACGCTGAATTATACTTAAAATCATCACAAAACTTTAATCATACATACCTAGTATAAATTATGGCGATTGGATACAAGAATCCTTCGAAACTTCTTCAAAATAGTAAAATATACATATAATATCGATAAAAAAAATCTAATTATCATCATTAATTTAACCATATCATGAGACAACCATAATTTTTTGTATAGTTTAAACCAAAACCTCTGAAGTGGTGTCTTTTCTCACATACTAAATCATAACACATTAAAATTTCAATATTACTTATAAATTCTTCAATATTACTTATAAATTCAATAGCGTTTATGATAATTTTTGTATGTACAATATAAACCAAAAAGTATAAGTGGTCATCCTTATTGGATAGATATTGGATATTCAATTATTAGTGAGTTTACTCTTATATCCACTTTTATAGATATTAGACCTTCAATTATTGCTCATTACTTTTTGAATAAGTGAAATGTTCATTTTTTGCATATACCTTATTGTCCAAATGCAATGTTGATCAATGTTAAATCATCATGGTGTTCATTGCTATGTATTCCTTGATTATGTTATACAACAAATTAATATGAAATTAATTATACATTATTTTAATAAAATAAATGTTGGGTTCGTTTTGTACATAATCATTGTAATGTTTAATAATGCACTATGTTCCATAAACATTCAAAATTCACGTGCCATTTTAAAAAATTTATACTTTTATGGATTATTTATTTTTAATATTTTTATAAAATTCCAAAATCTCTATATACTCACTTCCAAACATACATGTATTTAGTGACATAAATAACCCATTAATAACATTTTATTTTTTATAATTTTGTCATTTTAATTTATTTCTCCTCATATACTCACTTCCTTCCTTAAAGGCAAAACACAAAAGTTATTTAATAACCCATGAAACAAGTAGTAAAGTCTTATTGCATAAGTTTTGTATATTGATTTAGGGTTCATAGAGTTGGTTATACTTGTCATTTTCATTATAAAACAAAGTTTGTTACCTAATAATTCTTCAAAATATTCAAAGTAAAACATTATTTATTTAAGTGGAAATTCTAAAGTGTTTTATATTTAGGAATTTTTTTGAGTTATGTAATGTGGGTGTTAGAGAAAGAGTCACTACATGTTTGTTTTAGATTTTATCCACTCTTCCATCCCATAATCCAAATCAAGCTTGGTTGATGATCTCTTATAGGTTTTTAGATAGGTGTTCCATGGACATTCTTTGCGTGTCCTACATCCCATGTCTTGTAGTTTGGAATATGTCATGTCCCATATACTATAATAATCCATGTGGAGGAGACCCTTCGTGTAGATGCCTTGATCAATATTTTTACCACCTTTCTTTCATACACATAATACACATAGTTTACATCCAACACTTCAACACAGTAAGGCCCATAGATGGTTTACATTCCAAAGAGAGAAGATAGTGAAAGGAATGACTAAGTGATGACTATAGATGAGTAGACATCCACTTATAACAATAAATGGTAGATATGTGGTAGTTGTTAGACTGGGGTTAAAGTTGAATTATATATTCATATTCATATGATTACCTTCTAGTCTACAGATAATTGTACCAAATTCCAAGTCTAATCCTTCTAAAATGAATTCATCTTAGTTTCCATTGATTTTTCATAATTATATGGTTAACTAGTGATGAACACTTATTCCATTAGTGCATATTTTATTGATTACAAGCAAGTGCTTCTTATATACACTTGTTTCCTTTCATATGTTGTTAGTTAGATTTTGAATTATAGTCCTTACTATGTCAACTCTCTCAGGTTTTTACCCTGATTTTTCAAGTGCCTCATCTATTAGAATATTTGAGTCTAGAGTGCATTTCATGTGATGTACTATTTTTGTTGGTTTGTTATTGTATTGGTTATTGTGTTGTGTAGATTGTGTCTTTACATGAATAATCATGTTCTAATAATGAGGGGTTGTTATGGGATCTATTGACACCTCTAAGTATTAGAGGCCTTATTGGTCATCATACACTTCTCTTGTTGAAATTGATCACTCTGTAGACTACCTAAATTGCCTCTTTGGAAATCTACATGCACCTTCTTCTCTTGAACCACCTTTGGTTTCCTAACAACTTGTTCAACCATTGGTTGATGAAGTGGTTAAGTAGTCTTCAACCAATCCCACTCTTATTTGGGAGAGTGATGAGTCTCTTGAAGTGCTCAAGCTGATGAAATCATTGAATGATTCCACTCTTCTTTTGCAAAGTGGTGAGTCTGATGAAGCAGTCAAGCTAATGCAATCTTCAGTCGATCACACTCATCTTTTGGAGAGTGATGTATATGATGTCCAAGTTTTCTTCAGTTCCAGTTCATAAACTTTTTAATAAGGGGGAATTTCACTCACTTCAAGGATTCTCCCTCCAAGTTTGAGGATGGTTTTCTTTGATTGGAATAATCTTGTTGAGCCTCACCTTCATTCTTCTTCACCCTTCCAAATAAGGGTTTATTTTTATTCAAAAAACATTTAATAATGTATTGTAGATGAAGGAGCCTACACAATCATTTTATCATCCTTGGTTTGGAAATATATGGGTTCTCCCAATCTTTTGTTAGCTCCCACTCAACTGCTAGCTTTAGACATAAGGCCTGGTGAATCTTTGGGGATTCTTCCTCAGTGGCCTATAACGGTAGGTGGGAATATTTTCCTAATCGTTATGATCATGGTGGATTGTCCATTGGACTTAAATATGATCCTTGGGTGTGATTAAGTATATGCTATGAATGTTGTTGTGTCTTTTCTTTTTCGAGTGATGCATTTTCCTCACAATGGAAGGATTTTCAATGATAGAGAATTTCCATGACTGTCTTGGCATTTATGATTACTCATGTTCTCTTAAAATATAATATACATACATTTCACCTCAATATGTGTATTCTAAAGTAATATTGTTCAAAACCTCATATAACATGGTTATTACTCATTGGATTCTCTCCTAAAACCGTACATTGATATTCAAATTAAATTTGGTAGTATCCTCATCTAGTAATTGAATGTCACTAGTGTATTGTCACTTCAAAAAATAAATAATGGTCTTAGTTTCACATGATCTCAAATTTTAGGTGTCATATGCAATGTCTCCTTATTTGCACAACATTTTTGTGTTACACCAATATTTTGTATAATTATCTTTTGGGTAGAATATGGGGCTATACCCTTTGGGATGAGGTTGATCTCCTCTATCATGAACATTATATTTTTCAAAAACATTATGCGTCAAAGAAGCCATTCTTAGATCATGTTTCCAATTCTCTTTCCTATCGGTATGTCCTTTAATTTCAAAAATTGTTCCCATTTGTTGACTCAGATTCTTCTTAATTCTTTCGTTGCTTTATGCTCTTGGACATTTGAGTGATATATTCACAATGAGATGGACATAATGGCCATAAATGTCTTATCAATTTCTTAATATACAATCATCCCCTCATGGATAAGTTCATTTGGTAGCACATAGTCCCTAATCAATATTGCATTCCGAGTATTTCCTATTTATTTTAAGTGATTTCTTCTTCTTTTTTGTTGATTTTTGTTTGCATAATTTGGTAAGTTAGTGCCACCACTTTATGTGAAAATTAAGAGAGACCAAGTATTTCTATCCTTGAGTTAGTTGTTTGTACCTTGCTAACTCAATATTAATGTTTTATTGTTATTACAATTCTAGGTTTATTACTTATCCCAAGGATAAGTGTTCTTGTCACTAGATTCTTTCTTGCTAAATTAAACTCAATTTTATGTGGTCTATCCCCGAGCTTGACTTTGCCTTGTCTATTTACAGTGTCTTCGAGAAAACTACAAGGTGCTCAATTCTCATCATCTTATTGACATCCATTTACAATGTTCTACTCATGTGGTAGCATGCTAGCTAATGGAATGTCATGCATTTACATGACTATGCATATATTAACTAACTAGTACACTTCACTAGTAGGTTAACGTTATTTAGTTTTTTGGGGCATAAGATAAGGATTATCTAGAATGACTCACTTTCGAAGAAGTCACAAGAAACAAATCCGGCATAAATTTGGGCACCATGAATAATTTCATGGTTTAAAGTTCCAAGGGATTAGTTTCTCCACACCCCATGTATTTTGAGGGTGTTTTATAAGAACCCCAAAAAATCCTTAAATTGAATAGAAATATGCCTTCTCTATTTCTTTTGCTTCTCCAAATTACAACAAAATTGAGTTTTTCGAGCCATTATGGATAATGCCTATATTTCATTCTATTTAGTGATGGATTCTTGCATGATTTTGGTAGAGATTATGGTTCTTATCACACTTCCACCTTGATTATGGTTATGTTGAACACACCAACCACACTGAGAGGGGGGTTGAATCATTGTGTGGATATTTTCACAATTCTTTTGTTCTTTAGCTAGAAACTTATTCAAATATTACTTGCATTCAAAAATATTTTCTTGCATGTAAAAATATATCAACAACATTCATCAATAATAAAGAACTATGAACCATCATCACAATGAACACAATGAGCACCAGATATATGTGTACTCTTTTTGTATTATGTTGTTACATGAAGACTACGATCTTCAGGGTTTATCAACACCAACTGAAAAGAGCACCAACTCTAAGAGAGTACCAACTCTCAAATACAAGAACCAACTTGCATATCACAGCACCAACTGAGATGTGAGGATTCCAACTCTCAAGTACAAGACCTAGATTGTAGACTAAAAACATTCTGTCCAATTGTTCCAACAATATTCAAATATTTCCTACAAGTACATGATCTATATATACTGCAGCACGCATATGTACGTGAGATGTGTTCTTGTAACCTGCATATGTACGCAAACTATACTTTGTCATCCTATGTACAACCTCAGAAAAATAAGGTTTTGGAACTCATAAAATTTTGGCCCTTCAAACCTTTGTTGCCTCTGTCACATCATCCTGTAACCTGTCACTGCATACCATATCATCAACCACATGCATATCTATACCATGTCGTCAATGAAGCATCTCCAACAATCTATGCATGTCCCTCATGCATCATCATACAACATATATATCCCTCAACTAAGTACACTCATATCAATATTATACCATACATAAGAGTGTTTCTCACTCATCCAACCAACCAACATATACCATATCCAAGTACAAGACCAACCATATCAAGAATGCCTCAAGAATTCATCATATCATAAGAAAATATAAAAAACAAACATGTAACCATACCAAAAATTCTATAAATGATCTGAACCTATAGAATGTTGACCTGGGAACTTGCTTTCAGATTCCGGGGACCTGGCACCAACATCTACTTAAGTTTTCATGACCTTTTTTCCAATGTACATTTATTCCTCTTCTATAGCATGCGTATGTATGCACTTTCCTCCACTGCAACCCACGTATGTACGTACCTTCCTCCACTGCAGCCTACGTACACCTTAGAAACTAGGTTTTTTCTCAAATTCTACAACTTTGAATCTTTCACCGTCAACTTTCACCGTCAACCCTCCTTTTCTACCTCAGACTTGCATAACTTCAAATGTATCAATGGGTACCTACAATGAAACTTTCAAAAAATGATAGATATTCAATATGCTAAAAAATGGATACCAATAAGAGATCCTTTTTCTCTTATTTATACTCTCTATGTAGCTTCCTCTAGGGGTTATCTTCTAATTGTTTTACCCAACTTCCTTCTTTTAGGGATAACCCACTTCTAATTGATTTGTCCACTTAAAACCAATTTATACACAAAACGTAAACTCTCCACTTCTAGTTGCAACTAATTTCTTTTTAATTATTTTATTTTTGCAACAACTTAACTCATGATTAACTCCTAGTTGCAACCACTTTGACTAGTCAACTTCTTCTAGGAGCTTCTAGAATAATTTGACTTATTTGACCTTCTAGGGGATTCTAGATAACTCATGAGGGTTATCTAACTTTACTAAGCCATATATATTCAACCGTGAGGAACTACGTGGCGTACCACATATAATTGGAAACAACACAACATGTACTATCCATCTAGAATAGTCTCACTTGCAGATTCATTGATCTTCATTAGATTATTCCTCAACCAAACTTGGGTTCCTTACCCATACCTATAGAGCTACTGGAATGTTCTACTGGACATACTCAAGAGTTGAAATAAATATCTAAGGGTTGACATCGATCTACAATACCACTCTCCAAGGGTTGACAACAATGAAAACCAACTATCCAAACCAACTTTCCATCAATCTAAACCAACTATTTGACAGGTTCTTCAAAAATCGATAATTGATGTTATTTTTATATTTATATAACATAAAAAATGTTAATTTCTATTTTCTTTAGAATGGTAATTATAAGCTTGAGATACACTAGTTTTCCTCATGTTACGATATCACGATATGTGGTTAAAATTTTAATATGTCTTAAAACTTATTTTATTGTAATATCCAAGATTAATTTATTTTTTAATATTAATCCAAGTAATTAAATATCAATTGCTGACCACACACACACACACACACATATATATTCTCTCTCTCCTTTATGAAATTCAAACCAAGATCCATTAGGGTATCAAATATCTTAGAGTTCAACATCTAAAACTTATATATTAGATCACTTGAGTACTTCATTTGAGATAGGAAATCCCTCCAAATTTCTTCCAAACTTCCATCCCAATATAATAATGCAATATTCCAAGGTATGGCATGTCAAAGGTGTATAATATATCTTCTTTCACTACTACAACATATGGTTCACTGCTACTTGTAATAATAAAATTGTCAACATATAAAATGATTAAAAACAAGTCATCACTTTGAGTGGTATTCATATATTTATCAAGCTATGCATCGCTTCTTATAAATACAACTTATTTAAAGTAATTATTAATTTGCACATACCATGCTCTTAGTGCTTGTTTCAATTCATATAGAATTTTATTCAATTTATATATCAACTTCTCATTTCCAAGCTACACAAGTCTTGGTGGCTAATCTATGTAGCTTTCTTCATTAATTCACTCATTAAAAAAAGAATAATTAATATCCATATAATGCACAATCTATCCAAACTTTTCCAAGATACACAAGTCTTGGTGGCTATTCTATGTAGGTTTATTCATTAATTCACTCATTAAAAAAATAATAATGAATATCCATATGATGCACAATCTATCCAAACTTAGTTGCAATCTCTAGTGCAATTTGGATTGAATTCATCTTTGCAACTAGCATGAATGCTTTCTCATAGTCAATACCTAATTTTTTCTATGCATAGACTTTGTCTACTAAATAATCCTTATATGTATCCATTGTATCATCACACTTATACTTGGTTGTATAGATACATTCCCATTTAATCACCTACTCATCTATAGGTAACTGGACAAGGTTCTAAGGCCAGTTCCTCTAAATTGAATTAATTTTACTTTGTATTATTTTTTTCATTATTCCTTTGTATATGTTGTTTCATAACTCTATGGTTCACAAAAATAATAATATCCATTTCATTAGTGAATACTAAATGTAATCATGTGGCTCCTCACTACACTCTTTCTTGCTACGCTCTCCTTGCTAGCATATGAATACTAGTATTTACTTTGTCAATATGTTAATTTTACCAAGTTTCCTTAGACACACAATTTTATTGATCAGGAAAAGAAAAATTATATAATAAGTGAGAGGCATAGTGTATATACAAACTTTGTATCCTTATCTCAACATGCCATGTGTCCTTGACCTGCAACAATGCAATGATAATCACTATGACAATGACGTGACAAGGACAATCTTTCTCCTAGAAAATTCCTATCTTCTAAAATAACTTTATTTTCTATTATTCTAGGAACAAACTTTAGAGTTATTAGGATAACATTCCCCCATATAATCTAAAATTTTATTTTTACAAGTGCCAAGTTCATCTTTGAACTCAGTGAATTTTGTTTACCAAGTGATTTGGTGAAAATATCTGAAGTTTTATCTTTAAATGGACAATAGTGTGGCTTGATGATGTTAAATTAGTTGGTGTTTACTGAATAGCACCAAGAACCTACAAAATTATTTCACATGTTTCTTTCCAAGATGAGATGTATTCTACCTCTGTGAAGAGTTTTCCACTGTACCCTACTTTTTACAACTCCAATATACTATTGTGGAACCCATATTTATTAAATAACATAAATTTGTCTTTCTATTATCAACATCGGTTGCAAAATATGCATTTGAATATCCAACAAGTTTAAAGTTTCCATTCTTCTTATATGGAAGTCCAAAATATTTTGTACCTTGAATGTACATGAGGACCCTTGTAATAAACCCAACCACTAGCAGGCTAGCCACACTAACTCAAAAATGAACTTCAAAATTGATTTTGAATTATGATAACATTTAATTAATAAAGAAGAATGAAAGACTCAAATGCAATAATCAAAATTCATGCTACAACATAAAAGAAATAAAAAATATGAAATGCACAAGAATAACCAACAAGCATGGATATTATCAAAATGAATCTCAGAGATAATAATTAATACACAATGAAAATAAATATAAAATCATAGAAATGCATGATGGAGAGCATTTATCTTAAACAAAATCAATCACCAAGTAGTTGTAGACCAAGGACCTTCCACCCAACCATAGATGTTGTTGTTCCAAGTTTCAATGACAAGTCACCCCCAAGCCAAGCATATGAATCCACAATGACAGGTTCCAGAGAGACACTCAACTTCCCAAACCAATTAACACTCAATCTCTGACAGGTTTTTGGACACACAACAATCCAAAGTACACCATATCTCTTCTCTCCAGCCTGCACCACCCAAAGAAAATGAACCCCCTTCACTGCCACATAGTCCCTTGAGATGTCCACCTATTTCCATGGCTCCAGTGCATTTGGTCAAGAATATCTATGCTATAACTCTCAAGATTCACAACCGTGAACAAATTTTAGCACATTCCAATGCATATTAGGCATGCAAGCAGCAATTCATGGATGGAATACACAAACAATCACTACAACCAACAAACAATGGTTTCTTTCCCAACAATTTTTTTTTCTTTCCCAAACCAAGATCAAGAATGAATCAAGAATAATGAGTGAGAAACAATGAATGAAGAACAGAAATGAAGAGTGAACCCCCAAACAACCCACAAGAGGTGTATATATATATACATGGAAAATCAAGAACCATATGGACTTTCCCCCAAGAAGCTTATGTAACCACTTTTATCCAATATTTTCCAATATGGGTAAACAAAATATAATAATAAATACTTATCCGCTTTATGCCCCTCTCTCATGGAATCATAGCCCCCTACGACTTTGTCCTTGTCTATCTTGCAACCATTGATGTATTTTATTATTTGCAATTTTCAAAGTATTACATTTCCTATGAACTCCAACCTCTTTTATTTGTTTAGGCACTCTAGCATTTCATTAAATAAAAAATATGCATTATTAATACGGGGACTCAAAACTGGGGTATTACATTCCCCTCCCCCTTATTTTGGCACTGTCCTAAGTGCATATACAAAACATAAATCAAAATTTCAAAATACTTCAAAAAGTCATGGTTACTCTAGCCGCATGGCATCTTCATGCTTAAGTAGCATCTTAAGGAATGTAGTAGGTCAACTAAACATTTACCAGTTGTATAACTCGATTCCAGATCATTTTGACTTTTATGTCCAATATGCACACTAGATGGACCTAAAAGTCTCCTTCTAGCTCCACCTAAATCAAATTCCAATCAATAACATGGTTATGATCATATAGATACCTTTTCAACAAAAAGAAATGAAATGCATTATGCACATTCATGGAAGCAGTGAATTCAGGCATGTATGCAACTTTCTCTATTCCTTCCAATATCTCAAATGGACCACATAATCTAGTTGCTAACTTCGTACAATTTTCCAACTTCAATGAGCTCTTCTTGGGCTTCACTTTCAAAAGAAAATTCTCTCCCACTTTAAATTCTCTATATATAATGTTGTTATCTACATAACTCTTCTGTCTCTCTTGTGTTTCCTTCAAATTCTTCTTAATTTTAACCATATGGTCTTCCATATCCTTGAGCAATTCTGGCCCAAGTACTACTTTGTCTTCTAGGTTGTCAGAACTCACTGGTGTTGGATTTTTATATTATTTGCAGTAAAATTCTAGTCCAGGTGGATCGAATAATGGTCAAAGTCAAAGTGGATCGACAACAGGTCGAATTCGAGGTAGATCGAAAACAAGTTGAAGGTTGAAGTTAGTCGACTGAGTAGAGTCAGAGTTGAATGTACAAGCGGTTCAACATGGTAAAGGAATCGACAAAAAGTCAAAGAGGTCAACCAACAAGAGGTTGACAGGAGGGCGTGTGGAGACCGGCTGAATACCAAAAGAAGGCCGACTGGTAATTCAACTTGGAGTCAATTGTAATAGAATACTGAGATTCAAAGGATTTGTAGCCAATGATATGCATGGATCTAAAACCATTTTTGGGAACCATTTCTTTATGGTTTTCCTAATATAAATCCTATAAAGAGGCATGTTGTAAGGATGAAAAGGATAATAATCAATGAATCATAAGATAACCAATCTTTAGAGAAATCTTGAGATGTAGGTTATTGGTCATGTAGATGTAAGTCAGATTGGCTACAGGGTTGTTCTTACGTAAGAAAGGGGTTATGATTTCGATTGTGCCTTAGGTGTGGACCAAGTTTATACATGTAACATTTTATTCAGATTGAATACGACAAAAAGAGAGCATAACACTCAAGGAATGTTGTTTTTCATGGTTTGAGTTTCCAGGGTAAAATATTTGTGTACTATGTGACTGCTTTGTCATTTACATTCTTGATTAAATTCTTCTTCTTTCTATGTTAATATTTGACAGTTGTATCTGATCTTGATTTACCAATATTGAATCTAAAATCTAAACCCTAGGTACAGTAAGATTTGTAAGTCAATTTTTTTTTAAATATTGTGGTAAGGAATGGAAAGTAGTTCAAGAATAGAGATAGAAAAATTCAATGACTAGAATTTTGAGCTTTGGAAGCTTAAAATGGAGTATATTCTTGTAAATAAATAATAATGGACAATGGGCTATATAGGTACCCAGCCGAAAGGCATGTCAATGGAAGAACGAGAGAAACTCGAAATAAGAGAAAGAAGTATGATTTGGATCTGTCTTGCAAATTCAGTACTATAGAATGTCTCATCTGAATATTCTTCCAAGAAAATGTGGGCCAAGATGGGAATCTTATACCAGTCAAAATCTTCGGTAAATAAGTTTTTTCTTAGAAATAAATTGTATCTTCTGAGAATGGGTGATGGTAGTTCAGTGACTAAGCATTTACATGTGTTTAATACCATTTTAATCCAATTATCATCTGTGTATAGTAAAATCAATGAGGAGGAGAAGTGTATAAGCCTATTATGTTCTTTTCCAGACTCTTGGGATAGCTGAGTCGTGGCTATAGGGAGTAATACAACCACACTAGCGCTAGAAGATGTGGTTGCTTCTCTACTGTCAGAAGAAATGAGAATAAATAACATGGAATGATCGACCAAAGATGCTTTAGAGGTGACAAGTCAACCAATTGAAAGAGATAAAGGAAAATTATGTGGTAGAAATTCTAAGTCAAAGGGTAGATATAAATCCTTAGTTCATTCGACAAGAAGATGTTGGAAATGTGGTAAAGTTGATCATTATAAAAAGGATTTCAAGTCGAGGGAGATGGAAGTCATTATAGGATCCATTGAGAAGTAGTTGATTGAGAGAAATACAATCCCAGATAAGGGAGGTGATGTGTACATGGCATCAACCAGTAAAAAATTGGATCAAGATGTTTGGTTGATCGACTCAGGAGAATCCTATCATATGACACCACATAGAGAATGGTTTTGCAAGTGTGAGCAATATTACGGAGGTGATGTGTTCTTGGGTGATGACTCAAAAACCAAAATTATTGGATGAGGAAGAGTTTGACTGATACTATAGGATGGTAGGAAAAGAACCCTTCCAGGTATGCTACACATTCCAGGTTTGGAAAGAAACCTGATATCTATCAACAAGATGAGTGATGTTGGAGTGCACACTCTGTTTCAGAAGGATTCATGCAGTATGGTCATAGGTGCAATGGTATTAATGAAATTTTTTCATATTGGAACCCTATACAAGTTGCTAGGGAGTGTCGAATCGACTAGATGCAATGACATCATTTCTCCTGAAGTTGACTCAAATTATACTTGACTCGACTTGACTCAGGCTGAGTCGATTCATACCGACTAGACCAAACATGATAAAGTTGACTCGACCATGCTATGGCATGAGAGAATAAGACACATTGGAGAAAAAGGACTTCGATCTATGCACAAAAAATTGGTGGAAAAAGGTTTTCATGAATGTGATTTAGAAGTCAACTTTTGTGAACATTTCATATATAGAAAACTAAGTTGGGTGAGGTTCCCATTGGGAGCGAAAGGGGAAAATGTGATTCTAGAATTGGTGCATAGTGATGTATTTGGCCTTGTTGCAGTGCCTTCAATTGGTGGATCCATGTATTATGTCTCCTTCATAGATGATTTTTTATAGGAATACATGGATATATTTCCTGAGGAAGAAATCATAGGTTTTCTATAAATTTAAAGAGTTTAAATATCTTGTACAAAATCAGACAGATAAGAAGATTAAGGTGTTGAGGATTGACAATGGTGGTGAATTTTGTGGAAAATAATTTGATCAGTTCTGCAAGTAATGTGGTATATCATGTCAAACTACCACACCATATACCCCAAAATAAAATGGAGTTGCCAAGAGAATGAAGAAAATGTTGATGGAAAAGGCAAGGAGTATGCTCAGTGGTGCTAGGCTCACACAAGAATTATAGGTGGAGGCAGTGAACACTGCAAGATATCTAGTGAATATGTATCCTTTATTGGTGCTAATCAACACAAATCCAAATGAGGTATGGTTTGGTAAAAATCCTTCAGTTTCACATATCAAAGTATTTGGCTATGATGCATGTATGCATGTTCCCAAGGAAAAGAGGAGCAAGTTGGAAAAAAAGGTAGTCAAATGTATTTTCATTGGATATAAAGAAGGAATGAAAGGATATAAGCTATGGGTACCTAAATCAAGGAGAACAATGTATAGTCGAGATGTGGTCTTCAGATAATTTGGAGGTAAGTCTAAGCCTGAGGAAATTCTTCAGATAAAGAATAATCCTGAGACAATGTGGTTTGAACTAAGGAAGGAAGAAGATCATTTAAATGAGTTGAATAAATCACATGAAGAGGTATAAAAACCAAATTCAGTGGTAAGGAGGTCAGAAAGAGTAAGAAAACCAGTCGAAAGGTATATTCCTCCCAAATTCCATTCCACATTCATGTTAACTACCATCAACGATGAGCCCAAGTCGGTTGGTGAAGAAGTCGAATCATCAAAGGGTAAACTATGGAAGGACGCCATGGTCGAAGAGATGGAATCCTTGCACAAGAATGAGACATGGAACCTAATCAAGTTTCCTAGTGAAATAAAGCATGTCGGTAGCAGGTGGGTATTCAATAAGAAAATGAATGTCGCAGGACAAGTTGATAAGTTTAAAGATCGACTGGTAGTGAAAGGATATTCCCAAGTCGAGGGAGTTGACTTCGGTGATATTTTTTCCCATGTTGCAAAATTAACTTCAATTAGAGTACTAATGTCTCCAACTGCATCCTTTCATCTAGAAATAGAATAAATGGATGTGAAGATAACGTTTCTACATGGGGACCTGGAAGAGAAAATCTACATCAAACGACCTAAAGGATTTGTAGTAAAGGGTAAGAAAGAGTTGGTGTGTAAATTGAAAAGATCCCTTTATGGTCTAAATAAATCACAAAGGATATGGTACCATAAGTTTGACACATACATCCTTAGTTTAGTATTTGTGAGAAGCAAAGTTGATCACTACATATATTCCAAGGAAGAAGGTGGGCATTTCAAATATGTAGATTTATATGTCGATGACATGTTGTTGATTTGAAACAACATGGACACAATAAAGGAGGTGAATAAGAATTGATCCTCCAAGTTTGACATGAAGGATCTCAATGTAGATAACTTCATTCTAGGAATGGAGATTAAGAGAGATAGTGTTGCTAGAAATATTTGGTTGAATTATATGAAGTATATGGAAATAGTTCTGAAACGTTTGAACATGTAGGATTGAAAATCAGTGAAGGTGCCAAGTCCTGTGGAAGCAAGGATAACTGTTGAACAATGTCCAAAGACATAAGAAGAAATAGAGGACATGGAATGTGTTCCCTATGCAAGTGTTATTGGTAGTCTAATGTATGTGATGGTATGCACTCGGCCATACATTTCCCATGTAGTGAGAGTGTTGAGCAGGTACATGTCGACACCTAGAAAGGAGCACTAGACAACTATCAAGAGAGTATTTATGTATTTTTGTGGCATGAAGGAATATGCTATATGCTACCAAGGAAAACTTGGAGGTGAAAATGGTAAATTAAATGTAAATGTCTTTGTCGACATCGTCTGAGGTGGAGATATGGATCGTTGGAGGTCAACTAGTAGATATATCTTCAAGATGTTCGGTGGAGCAATAAGTTGGATGAGTAAGTGACAGGTGGTCATATCCTTGTTAATAACATAAGTTGAATACATCACAACCACTCATGGAATTAATTAAGAAATATGGCTGCAAAGATTGTGTTTAGGAATCAAGTCTGAGTAGAGAGCTATGAATATAAGTTGTGATAGTCAATGTGCAATATTTCTAGAAAAGTACCCTACTTATCATTCGAAGAATAAGCACATTGATGTACAATACCATTTCATGAGATACATGGTGGAAAGTAGCAAGGTGGTACTAGAGAAAGTAGACACGTTGGAAAACATAACAGACTCATTGACGAAGTTTGTGAGTGATGTGAAGTTCTCTTGGTGTAGAGACGAAATGGGCATTGTTGCCCTGGGTATGTGAATGAAAGTTCAGGAATCTCTTGGTTTCAACAAAGCAGACAACATGTGGGATAATGTTGGGTTGTTATATTATTTGTAGTGAAAGTCTAGTGGAGGTGGATCAATTGTTGGTTGAAGTCGAGGTGGATCGACAATGATTCAAAGTTGAGGTAGATCGATAACAAGTCAAAGTTCGAAGTTAGTCGATCGAGTAAATTCGAAGTTGAAGGTCGATGAGGTTAGATATAGTAAGAGTATCGACAAAAATTATAATAGGTAAAATGATAAGAGGTTGTCAGGAAGGTGTGTGGCGATCGAATGAAGACCAAATGAGGGAAGACTTGTAATCGATTGGTAATATGACTTAAATTCGACTATAACAAAATCCTGAGATTCACTGGATTTGTAGCCAATGATCTGCATGGATTTGTAACCATTTTTGGGCATGATTTTTTTAGGGTTTTCCTACTGTAAATCCTATAAAGAGGTGTTTTGTAAGTCTGAAAAGGATAATAATCAATTAATCGTAAGATAGCCAATATTTAGAAAGAAATATTGAGATGTAGGTTATTGGTCATGCATATGTAACTCGAATTGGCTACAGGGTTGTTCTTGCGTAAGAAAGAGGGTATGATGTTGATTGTGTCCTAGGCTGTGGACCAAGGTTAGAAATTTAACCTTTTGTTCATATTGAATAAGACAATAAGAGAGCATAACGCTCAAGGAATTTTGGTTTTCCCAAATTGGGTTTCTAGAGTAAAATCTTCGTGTACTGTGTGATTTCTTTGTCATTTATATTCTTGATTAAATTATTCTTCTCTTCTACTAAGTTTAGTGTGGAAGTTTGTCTCATTTCCTGGAAACTAGAGTATTGCATTTTCTACCATACAAAGCTTCAAATGGACCCAACTTCAATGAATCTTGATACCCATTATTGTAGGAAAACTCAACCAAATGCAAGTAGTCTTCCCACTTAGATGGCTTATCCACCACATACATTCTCAGCATGTATTCAATCACTTGGTTGATGCTCTCTATATTCCCATCTGACCGTGGATGGTATTCTATGATAAAGTTCATATTTGTACCAAATACTTTAAATAATCCTCTCCATAAATTTGAAGTAAACTTTGTATCTATGTCTGAAACAATTGCCTCAGGTATCCCATGCAACCTATAAATTTCCCACATGTAAATTTCTACAATATTAGTTTTTGTATGAGTAATATTTACAAGAAAAAAATGAGCAGCCTTTATTGAATGATGTTTCCTTGTTGTCTTAGGCAACTTAGTGATAAAATCAATGGTTACCACTTCCTATTTCTTCTCAGGAATTGGTAATGGTTGAAGCAAACCCACTGGGTGTGTATTCTCATCTTTCACTCTTTGACATTCCATATATCTAGAAATGTAATAAAAAACATCTTTCTTCATTCATGGCCAAAGGATTTGGATTCTTACTACTGTAATTATTTTCTGGTAACCAGGATGTCTATCATATGGAACATTATGCATTTCTTTTAATACCAATTCCTAAGTTCTATGGAACTAGGAAAATAAATTGTATTTTTATGCATAAGTAATCCATATTCCTTAATCTCATACTTTTTAATTTTCTGATGTACATTTTCTTGATGTACGTTTTTAATTTTCTGATGCATCTATACCTATCACACAATTCTCATTTGGATCAGAAATGTTTAAAATAGGTGCACTAGTAAGTAATCCTTTCAACAAATTGAAATTTTCTTCACACTCCATTGTCCATTCGAGCTTAATTCCCTTATTTTGGAAAGAAGTTATGGGATGAGAAATCTTAGAGAAAATTGTTATAAACCTCTTTCAATATCTAGCTAATCCCATAAAATATATGATTTATCAAACAATCCCGGGTGTTGGCCATCCTTTAATGTCTTCAATATTCTCTAGATCTATTGCTATATCTTCCTATGAAATAATTTGTCTCAAATAATGGATCTATTCTTGGTAAAAAGAACACTTACTAAGCTGGGCATAAATCAAATGTTCCCTTGACACTTGCAACACCAACCTAAAGTGATGTTCATGATCTTCCTCAGACTTAGAATACAAAAGTATGTCATCTAAGAACACAATGAAAAACTTATCCAGATAATTTTTGAATANAAGTCAAAGTTCGAAGTTAGTCGATCGAGTAAATTCGAAGTTGAAGGTCGATGAGGTTAGATATAGTAAGAGTATCGACAAAAATTATAATAGGTCAACTGATAAGAGGTTGTCAGGAAGGTGTGTGGCGATCGAATGAAGACCAAATGAAGGAAGACTTGTAATCGATTGGTAATATGACTTAAATTCGACTATAACAAAATCATGAGATTCACTGGATTTGTAGCCAATGATCTGCATGGATTTGTAACCATTTTTGGGCGTGATTTTTTTAGGGTTTTCCTACTGTAAAGCCTATAAAGAGGTGTTTTGTAAGTCTGAAAAGGATAATAATCAATTAATCGTAAGATAGCCAATATTTAGAAAGAAATATTGAGATGTAGGTTATTGGTCATGCATATGTAACTCAAATTGGCTACAGGGTTGTTCTTGCGTAAGAAAGAGGGTATGATGTTGATTGTGTCATAGGCTGTGGACCAAGGTTAGAAATTTAACCTTTTGTTCATATTGAATAAGACAACAAGAGAGCATAACGCTCAAGGAATGTTGGTTTTCCCAAATTGGGTTTCTAGAGTAAAATATCTGTGTACTGTGTGATTTCTTTGTCATTTATATTCTTGATTAAATTATTCTTCTCTTCTACTAAGTTTAGTGTGGAAGTTTGTCTCATTTCCTAGAAACTAGAGTATTGCATTTTCTACCATACAAAGCTTCAAATGGACCCAACTTCAATGAATCTTGATACCCATTATTGTAGGAAAACTCAACCAAATGCAAGTAGTCTTCCCACATAGATGGCTTATCCACCACATACATTCTCAGCGTGTATTCAATCACTTGGTTGATGCTCTCTATATTCCCATCTGACCGTGGATGGTATTCTATGCTAAAGTTCATATTTGTACCAAATACTTTAAATAATCCTCTCCATAAATTTGAAGTAAACTTTGTATCTATGTCTGAAACAATTGCCTCGGGTATCCCATGCAACCTATAAATTTCCCACATGTAAATTTCTACAATATTAGTTTTTGTATGAGTAATATTTACAAGAAAAAAATGAGCAGCCTTTATTGAATGATGTTTCCTTGTTGTCTTAGGCAACTTAGTGATAAAATCAATGGTTACCACTTCCTATTTCTTCTCAGGAATTGGTAATGGTTGAAGCAAACCCACTGGGTGTGTATTCTCATCTTTCACTCTTTGACATTCCATATATCTGGAAATGTAATAAAAAACATCTTTCTTCATTCATGGCCAAAGGATTTGGATTCTTACTACTGTAATTATTTTCTGGTAACCAGGATGTCTGTCATATGGAACATTATGCATTTCTTTTAATACCAATTCCTAAGTTCTATGGAACTAGGAAAATAAATTGTATTTTTATGCATAAGTAATCCATCTTCCTTAATCTCATACTTTTTAATTTTCTGATGTACATTTTCTTGATGTACGTTTTTAATTTTCTGATGCATCTATACCTATCACACAATTCTTATTTGGATCAGAAATGTTTAAAATAGGTGCACTAGTAAGTAATCCTTTCAACAAATTGAAATTTTCTTCACACTCCATTGTCCATTCGAGCTTAATTCCCTTATTTTGGAAAGAAGTTATGGGATGAGAAATCTTAGAGAAAATTGTTATAAACCTCTTTCAATATCTAGCTAATCCCATAAAATATATGATTTATCAAACAATCCCGGGTGTTGGCCATCCTTTAATGTCTTCAATATTCTCTAGATCTATTGCTATATCTTCCTATGAAATAATTTGTCTCAAATAATGGATCTATTCTTGGTAAAAAGAACACTTACTAAGCTGGGCATAAATCAAATGTTCCCTTGACACTTGCAACACCAACCTAAAGTGATGTTCATGATCTTCCTCAGACTTAGAATACAAAAGTATGTCATCTAAGAACACAATGAAAAACTTATCCAGATAATTTTTGAATAATTTTTGGATCAGAAATGTTTAAAATAGGTGCACTAGTAAGTAATCCTTTCAACAAATTGAAATTTTCTTCACACTCCATTGTCCATTCGAGCTTAATTCCCTTATTTTGGAAAGAAGTTATGGGATGAGAAATCTTAGAGAAAATTGTTATAAACCTCTTTCAATATCTAGCTAATCCCATAAAATATATGATTTATCAAACAATCCCGGGTGTTGGCCATCCTTTAATGTCTTCAATATTCTCTAGATCTATTGCTATATCTTCCTATGAAATAATTTGTCTCAAATAATGGATCTATTCTTGGTAAAAAGAACACTTACTAAGCTGGGCATAAATCAAATGTTCCCTTGACACTTGCAACACCAACCTAAAGTGATGTTCATGATCTTCCTCAGACTTAGAATACAAAAGTATGTCATCTAAGAACACAATGAAAAACTTATCCAGATAATTTTTGAATATGTCATTCATTAAGCACATAAATACAACTGGTGTATTGGTCATTCCAAATGGCACCACTACAAATTCATAATGTCCATACCTGGTTCTAAATTTTGTCTTACTGATGTATTCTTTCTTGATTGTTACCTGGTGGTATCTAAATCTCAAGTCTATCTTTGAAAATACCTTTGCTCCTCTTAATTGATCAAATAGATAAAAAATTATGGGTAGAGGGTATATGTTTTTCATAGTGTCTTTATTCATGTGTCTAAAGTCAATGCACAACTTGAATGTTTCAACGTTCTTTTTGACAAAGAGTACTGGTTCTCCCCATGGTGAAACACTTGGGTGTATGTACCCTTTCTTCAAAAACTCTTCCAGATTCATTTTTAATTCTTTTAATTCGCATGGACATCCTTTCCTGAAACATCTCTTCAATTGTAAGGCTGAAATTGTAGGCGCCGAATAGATTTAACGTCAAATAATTACATAAATTATAACAGTATTGATTTCTGAAAATTCACTAATTTCTTTTAATTGAGAAAAACAATAAAATTCAAATATTCCTTTAATTGAGCACATTCGCATATAAATTTATCAACAAATAATAAAATTTTATAGCAAGATAAAACAAATACACAATTTAAATTACTTGGGTCTGATGCTAATTCACCTTGCTTCCTTGATGTTGCCTTCCTGCTGCCTGATGCACTGACCAACACTTCCCAAACCTACTATCCTCCTTACCAACTAGGACAACTACCTAGCTCCAGGATATCATATGGATATCCTGGCCCCCGTGCCCAAAACCTCCAGCAAACCAGTGCCTATACTAATTCAATCCGACTCCAAAACTCAACTCCCCCCTCTGCAAATCTAGGAGAGCCCCATAAAACAATCCCCCTTTTCCCGTAGAATCCTCCCCTTCGTAAACCTCCTTCCCTTCCATATCCTTCTTTCACCGCCTCTTGCATTTACTTCCTTATCCATCCATTTATTACCTTATCCCCTCATAATTAATATCTTACCCCTTTTAATTAATAT
>JZKD02S1910982.1:37959-60006 GCA_000966675.3 Picea glauca
ATAGTAGACATGGAAATGTTCATAGACCTATCAACATAAATTATAATCCATTTGACCCATTAATGGATCAAAATTTTGTATGTTACAAGTGCAATAATCTTGGTCATAAAGCACAATATTGCAAAGAGATGAAGGAATATAATCATATGCCAAATGTCTGTATACCAACTACAACATGGAAAAGGAAAGAAATTCCACACAATGAAAACTATCAAATAACATTGGTTGCTAAAGAATGCAAAGAAGAAGATGAATGGTTCATATACAGTGGGTGCTCATCTCATATGACCGGAGATCAAAGAAAATTTGTCAGCTTGAAGAAAAAGGGTGGAAATATTATATTTGGAGATAACTCATCTACTAAAATACTTGGAAAAGGAATTGTAAACCTTGGAAGTGAAAATGTAAAAGAAGGAAAAGTCCTATTGGTTGAATATCTAAAGCATAATCTCCTCAGTGTTAGTAAAATGTGTGATCAAGGATACACTCTTATGTTTGACTCCCGAAAAGGTAAAATCAGAGAAAATAACTCAGGAAGATTGGTTGCAATTGCAACAAGAAGACAAAACAACATATACATCCTAGACATGAATAAGAGAGAAAAGATACAAGCCACAAAAAAGGATTCCAAGGAAGAAAATGTCCCAAAGACCAAAAATAAGGATGAATTATTATTGAGTGCCACATGTTCAGAGGGAGCAACCACAAAGAAGAGAGTTACCTTTTGTCATTAAACTCAGGGGGAGAAGCCCTACCCTTTGCCATTGATGTCAAAGGGGGAGAGAAATTTGGATCATGATGATAGGGAGATCATGAGTGTTTCCATCAATGACAAAGGGGGAGATTGTTGGAATATTGGTTGTTGTCATTGATGTCAACCCTAGCCACGGGCTTTGGACCACAAGATTGATAAAGGTATTTGGACATGAAGGAAAATGCACATGTAGATACAATACCCATGGATGGATAGTATACATCATGTTGTTTCTGGTGGTATGTGGCACGTCACATGTATCCTCATGGTTGAGGAGAAATTAATTTTTGAAGATGACAAAGTGAATTGAAGAAGGAAGTACATGTAGGCCCTGAAGATAATTAAAGAAAAGAATTACAAAATAAGAAATTGTCTGGTCGGCCCTAATGTTAAAAGGAAGTGACATAAATGCTATAAATAAATATCATTATACATTCATTTGATACACAAGTGAAATTTTAGAGGAAATCAGAAGTAAAGAAGGCCGAATTTCAAGGGAGGATGAAGTGTTTTGGTGATGTATTCTAAGGTATGTTATTTTCAGGTCATCTTACCATTTTTTCTATAATTTTTTTTCTAGAACGATTCAGATGGTTAAATTTCTATGTATTGAGAAGACATATCAAGGTACCTGTGGTAAAAATTTTGGCTCTTGATTCGCTATAATTATGGAGATACACTCTATGGAAGATAGGGTTTTTGACCAGTCCTGAAGATAGTCAATAAAAAGGTGTTCTGGGTAAAATAGTCATAACTTCTTCATAAAGAATCCAAATGAAGTGGGAAAAATTTCATTAGAAATAGTACGTAATTTCATTTCTTTTGTGTGAGTTTCAGCATCAGATGTTAAATATTGAGCGCAGGGCATTCTATGCAAGTTCGGTCTCCTGAATAAACCAGAATTGAACAAAGTCTACCATTTTCTCTATAACTTTTTTTTGGGTGGAAGGAAGGGGAAAGAATGGAGAGTTAAATCCTCTCTTGATATTGTAGTACTATATATTCCTCTTGGAGGTTTATCCCTCCCTTTACATTTGGAATATGTAGCTACCTTTTGAAGTAATTACGTCCCTTGAACAATAACTATTGATTATTTCTCCTATATTGTGCATGGTGTATTGTGGTGTATTGGTGTAAATCTTATACTATTATTCATTTCTCATTGGATATAGTTGAGTGGTTTAAGTATAAGTTGAATTTTTTTTTTAATTGTACTTGATATTGATTCACCCCCCTCTCAGTATCAATAGGCCTTTCCCCCAAGAATCTCATGTAACCACTTTTATCCAATATTTACCAAGATGGGAAATAAAATCTAATAATAAACACTTAGCCCCTTTATCCCCCTCTCACGTGGAATCATGTCCCCCTATAAATATGTCCTTGTTCATCTTGCAACCAACAATGTATTTTATTATTTGCAATGTTCAAAGTATTACATTTCCTAGGCACTACAACCTCTTTTAATTGCTTAGGCACTCCAACCTTTCATCAAATAAAAATAATACATTATTAATATGGGGACTCAAAACTAGGGTATTAAAACCCTTTTTGTTGCATACAATGACTTTATCCAGGTTCCTACATGAATCTAGAAAGAATTATGACTAGATATAACAACATGGAAGAGTATTTGTCAAGTAAATGAGGCTTCCAATCAATTGTCGATAGCTAGTATTATTCACCAATTATGCCCCTTAAAATTTTAAAAGTTTTAAGTTTCTCTCCATATGTGTAAGAGAGGGTTTATGATCCTCCATGCCAAACTTCGATAATTTTGTTTCACACTTGGTTTGACTAAGGAATATTTGATGATATTGTTGATAAACTTCCACTTCAATATAGTATTGAAGAGGCCCCAAGTTAATCGTTTGGAATCCTTTTTGAAACCTTTTTGAAGTTCGTGTTTCATCTGTTTTATGTGAACTTCATGATTCTTTATATGATTAAATCATCAACATAAAGACAAATGAATAACAAGTTTTGATCTTGCATCATGAAATGAAAAGTATCATTAGACTCACTACTATTAAAACTATTAATCCCTAAATCATGGCACATTACCCCTTAATTGGGGCATATTAAATTAGTATTTTTATTTTATTTATGTCATCTTGGGTCCATTAGTTGTAATTGTACCTCCTAGTCTCCTATATATACCAAGGAGACCTTTTTATTTGGAATCATCTTGTATTTGTGAATTCATGTGATGTATAAGGAAGTTTCCCCCTAAAAGAGGCTTATTATATTAACTTCTCAATTTTTCAAGGTTTGGAGTAATTATTTTGAGGTTTTTATGCTATTTTGATATTTTGTTCTTAGCATTTGGTATCAGAGCTAGACAATCCTCGGGACTGGCTTCATCAAAACAAGTCTTCCTAGAATTTTAGCTACATCGTTTTTTCTGGAAGGTTTCGGGATATGGAATTTATATGGTGTAGAAAAGAAATATATATCTAACTTGGATACAAATTTTGGATATTAGTTCGTTAAATTTTTGGAGATACATTATGTTCAAGTTAGGGTTTTTGACTAGTCCCGAAACTAGTCTAAAACAAGTCTTCTTGTAATTTTAGCTCCCAATATTTTTTGGATTAGTTTCAGGTTCTAAGATTTTTACAGGAAAAATAAAGAATAGTGATGTATATTGTGTACAAATTTCATCGCTTGATTCACTATAATATGAAAGTTATTCTATGAGGAAATTAGGGTTTTTGGCTGATTCAAATTTCAGTCTCAAACAATTGTTCTTGGGAAAATTGTTATATCTGAAGCTATATACCTACAAATTGAGTGATACCTGTTCCATTGGTTAGGGTATGGAATGATTTTTTTCTGGTGAAAATTTCAATTTCGGAAGTGAATATAGTGACACATGGAAGGACATAAAAGTTCACTCTCTGAAAAGAGAAACAATCAACACATGCTAGGAAGGTTATCATAAAATTCTCTTAGAGAATCCAATCTTGGTATAACTTGTGGAGTTGGAAAGAATACAAATCGGGATACTGCAAGATAAAATTTTAGACTCAAAAGCTGAAATTGTAGAATTACAAAAGAATGAATGTTGGCTTGAAGAATAGTCTCCAAATCAGGGTTTTAAAAGGTGTGTTTTGTTTTTTGGAAATTTGCATATATTTTGACTAAAAGATCCAATTGGGTTGATTAAAAAAGTGGAATAAAGAGGGATAAAAGGAGAATCACATAAATTTGGGAGAATATTAGGGATTTTTAGGTACATACTTATTACGATGTCTCTAAACATAGGAGTTGTCATTACTTTTCAGCGCTTCAACCCAAGGACAATGTGGTTCTTCCATGTACCTAAAGTATATAGGAAGGCCCCTTTCAAAAAGTTTAACATTAGACAACACTACTACAAATTTGAGCTCCCACATACCTGGCGTATATCGGGAGATCCCCTATAATCGTGATACCAACCGAGTAAACCGTATGGTGATCTTGTTGCTATATTACTTTGAGAACAACACTCATGGATATGACTCTCTATTACCTAGGTAGTCAGATAGTATGGGTAAGGGTATGGTAAAGACTCCTTAGTTAGTTCCCAGAGATATTGGGTCGAGTACTATTGTTGGACCTCGCATGTATATCAGAGAGTTGTAGAAACTGATACTCCCTTGTTTGTAAGAACCTCTACCTAAGCCAACTAGGAATTCCTACCTTGTAGTGATACTTGGCCAACATGCCAACAAAAAAGGTAACTTCTACACAAAATAATCCCTCAAAGAGTCCTACTTGGACTCTTGATGAACATGAAGAAATGTGCAATGATGTATATGATTTACTAAAGAAGGCAGTAACAAAATATCAACTACAAAGGAGATGGATTCAACTGAAGCTAAGATGGAAGTGATGATGGATACTAATATGGATGTCTTAAAAGGGGAGATCATGGAAGGGTTGAAAAATTTGTTAATAGAGAAGCCACCTGAAAGTGACAATGTATCCCATGAAATTCATGATGAGGACACAATGAAGATTAATCAAGACTGGAGAAACTCTAGGTTTGGATTGAAGACCAACCATTTTCCTAAGATCCATGTGAGGAAGTTTGATGGAAAGGATCCAATCACATGGATACTCTAGATGGAACATTTCTTTGATCAACATGACATGCCACACACACAAAAGGTACAAATTGCATCCTTATATTTAGAACCTAATAAGTTTATGTGGTATCGATGGATTTGTTATTGCAAATCACTTGTCACTTGGAAAATTTTCATGGAATAAATGATAGCACACTATGAGGATACAAGCAACAATACCTTCTTCATCCAATTGATAAATCTCAAGAAAAAGGGTTCAGTTGTGGAGCACACTGAGAACTTCCAAAGATTGAATATAAAGGTAACAAATATTCTAGATGAGCACCTAATTGATGTCTTCATAGGAAATTTAAAGGATAACATTCAAAATGAGGTTCCCCTTTGGGAACCCAAATCATTGGAGAAAGCATTCAGAGTGGTGAAAAATGTTGAAAGTAAAAATATGGCTATGGCTACTAGAAGGACCACCCCTAAGATCTATTGAGAGAATAATGTTCCTTCTTCTAAAACACCTCAACCTAAAAGGATGACACTTCAACAATTGGAGGAAATAAAATAATTTGTTTTATGATTTAATTRTGACAACAAGTACAGTAAGGGACATACGTGTGGTGAGAAGAACTTATTCTACATAGATTGYGAAGATGAAGAAGAAAAAGAAAAGAACAAGAACCATCTCAAGATGAGGATGTATAATAGATTTATTCTGAAGAGATGACTCCCACCATATCATTCCATGCATTGGATGGAATTAGMACTCCTCAAACCCTCAAGATCGAAGGATATATCAAAAAGAAAAAGGTAACAATGTTAATTGATTCTGGTAGTACTCATAAGTTCATTCAGTGTAAATTGTCCAAAGCTCTCAATTTCTTTATATATACAATGTCATAGTTTCAAGTAATGATTTCAAATGGAGGAACTATCAATTACTTAGGAAAATTCCATAAGATCAATCTTAATATGAGGAATATGTAATGAATAGTCCAATTATTTATATACCCATGGGTGGTGTTGATGTTGTACTAGGGGTCCAATGGTTACAATCATTGGGAGCAATGGATTTTAATTTTCAAGAAATTTTCATGAAATTTTCATTGGAAGGAAAGGAATTTGAGTTAAGGGGCATCACAAGGAAACCTAGTAAGGTTTTAAGCTCTAATGGCATGAAAAAATTATTGAAAAAGGGGCATCATGGTGTAATTTTACAACTATGCTCACTAGATGTTCAAACATCTAATCCATATATTCCCCTATATCTCCAAGGGATCATTGCTAAGAATTCCAAAGTATTTGAACATATTTCCAGAGGTCTTCCACCCACTCACGATCATGATCATTCTATTCACTTAATTCTTGGGAGTGTTCCTCCTAACATCATGCCTTGTAGATACCCTTATGCCCAGAAGAGTGAAATTGAGCATATGGTTGAAGAAATGCTAGAGGGTGAAATTATTATACCTAGCCAAATTTCTTACTCTGCACCAATGGTAATGGTACTCAAGAAAGAGGGCTCATGGCGTATGTGTACAGATTATAGAGAGCTCAACAAGATCACCATTAAAGTTAAGTTTCTCCTTCCTGTCATTGATGAATTGTTAGATGAAATACATGGAGCAATCTACTTCACAAAGTTGGATCTTCGTTCAAGGTATCATCAGATTAGAATGAAGCAAGAATATATCCCAAAAACAACATTCATAACTCATCAAGGCCATTATGAATTTTTGGTCATTCCTTTTGGCCTTATGAATGCACCTTCCACATTCCAAGGGTTGATGAATTCCATTTTAAATACCTTCCTTCAAAAGTTTGTGTTAGTATTTTTTGATATTATACTAATCTATAACAAGTATTGGGAAGATATTTTTGACATGTTGATAAGGTGATACAACTACTAAAGGAGAAACAACTATATTCTAATCCATCCAAATGTTTCTTTTGGGTGAAGGAGGTAGATTATTTCGTTCATATTGTATCTCATGAAGGTGTCAAGGTAGACCCTAACGAGATTAAATCAATGATGGACTGGACGATTCCAAAAACATTGAAGAATCTTAAAGGATTTTTGGGTTTGACAGGTTACTACCACAAGTTTTTTCAGAACTATGGAAGAATAAAAGAACCTTTAACTACATTAACTAAGAAGGATGAATTTTCATGGACTTCATAGGAAACTCAAGATTTTGAACAACTTAAAGAGGCAATGTTCAAAGCTCATGTTTTGACCACACCAAAATTCACAATTTTTTTTTATTGTGGAATGTGATGCCTCATGAAATAGAATTAGTGCTATTCTAATGCAAGAAGGAAGACCCCTTCCTTTTGAAAGCCGACCACTCAAGAGAAAGGACTTACAAAAACCCATTTATGAGAAGGAAATGATGGAAATACTACATGCATTGAAGCAATGGCATCCTTACCTAATAGGTAGGAACTTCAAGGTAAAAAAAAATCATTAGATTCTTAAATACTTCTTGGAACAAAGACTATCTTCAGAAGAGAAACAAAAATGGGTGACCAAGATTTTGGGTTATGAATTTGAAATCATATACAAAAAAGAGAAGCAAAATGTTGTGGCAGATGCACTCTCAAGAAAGGATGAGTATGTTGAGGCATTTCTCTATGTTATCTCTCTCATCCAACCTGGTTGGATAACATAAGCAAGGGATGAATGGAAGAATGACAAAGAAGTGTGGACTCCCATTCAAAGGTTGTAACAGGATTCCAGTGCATCCGACACATTTACATGGAAAAATGATTCACTATGGTACAAAGATCACTTATATTTATGTAAGAAATCCCAACTCAAACAAAATGTAATTTTGGAATTTCACACCTCTCCAGTAGGAGGGCACTCGATATTTTTGAAAACCTATCACAAAGTCAAGAGGGAATTTTTTTGGGATGGCCTTAAAAATGATGTTAAAAGGTTTGTGGTAGAATGTTTGGTTTTCCAAAAAAACAAGGTGGAAACAATTAATACCCTGGGTATTTCAAAACCATTATCCATTCCAAATCAATGTTGGGAGGAGGTTTCCATAGATTTCATCACAGGGTTATTGAAGTCTGAAGGAAAGAGTGTAATCATGGTGATTGTTGATATAATTACCAAGTATGCACACTTTTGTGCGTTCTCTGATCCTTTCAAATCCAGTACAATTGCTACCTCATTGATGGAGACAATTCAAAATCTACATGGAATCCCAAAGATTATTGTAAGTGAAAGAGATCCCATCTTCACTAGACATTTTTGAACAATATTATTTTCTTGTTTGGGTACTCAATTGGCTCATAGATCATCTGATCATCCTCAATCTAATGGAAAAACTGAGATAGTGAACACATGTATGGAAGGATACCTTTGTTTCTTTATCTTTGGTAAAAAAACACAATGGTTGAAGTGGTTACCCTTGGACGAATGGTCGTATAACACTTCCTTTCACACTGCAACAAAAATGACACCATTTATGGTGCTTTATGGATAACACCCACCATCCATCACTTCTTTTCTAAAAGAAAACTTTAAGGTTCAAGAAGTGGAATATCACATTGAGCATCAAAAACAAGTTCTCCAAATCTTAAAGGACAACCTAACCATGGCACATAATTGCATGAAACAGTAAGAAGATTAACATCATAGTGAAATAAGTTTTGAAGTATGGAATTGGGTATTTTTAAGACTACAACCATAAAAACATATGTTCCTCAAGCAAGCTAAGAAGGATAATAAATTATCACCAAAGTAATATGGCCATTATAAGGTGTTACAAAAGATTGGCACTATGGCATACAAATTGGAGTTGCATGCATATTCGCAAGTAAACCCAGTTTTCCATGTTTCATGATTAAAGAAGGTTATAGGTGAATAGATCCCAGTTCAAACTATATTTCCATAACTTGACGAGGAAGGAAAAATCATATTGGATCCTGAAGCTATCCCTGACACAAGAATTCGCTAGCTAAGGAATAAATCAATTTCATAGTATCTCATTAAGTGGAAGAAACTACCTGTTGAAGATTCCACGTGGGAAGATGAGTCTTTTATACAAAAGCATCAAAAAATACTCAACTTTGAGGAAAACCCTTGTATGAAGGGGAGGGGCATGTTAAGCCCTAAAACGTGACACATTAACCCTTAATTGGGGCTTAACATTGCGTTGGCTTGGGTCCATCGGTTTTGATTGTACCTCCTAGTCTCCTATACATACCAAGGAGGCATTTTCATTTGGAATCATCTTGTATATGTGAATTCATGTGATGTATAAGGAGTTTTCCCCCTCAACAAGGCTTATTATTTGAATTTATCTCTTTGTCAAGGAATGGATTACTTATTCTAAGGTTTTTGTGCTATTTTGATATTTAGTTCTTAACAAAAACCAACATGTCTAAGGTATTCATTCATTTTGGAATACCATGCTCTAGGTGCCTATTTCAATCCATATAAATATTTGATTAATAAGCAATTTTTTTTCTCTTATCCTTCAACTTCAAAACCTGAGGATTTAGACTTCTTTCAACTCATCATTAAAAAAGTCACATTTAACATCCATTTGGTGAAGTGTCCAACCATGTTGTACAACCAAAATAATTACCATTTTAATTGTGTTCCACTTTCATGGTGATGCAAATGTTTCTTCATAGTCTATGCCTTCTTTCTCAATAAAACCCTTTTCCATAAGTTTTGTTTTATACTTATCAACTTGACCATTTGACTTATACTTGATTTGATAAACTGATTTGTCGCTAATGAGTTAATGAGTTTGATCAAATCATATACATTCACCATGGATTTCTTCCATTATGTATGGTTCATTTCTTATGCAAAATGTGGTTGGTTCAATGTAAGCATGAGGGATTAGGGAAAAAAATTATTGAGATGTAGTAGAACTTCTAGTTCCTGTTTTGTTTTTTCCATCCGGGTGAACATAGTTGAGTAGTTTTGTGAACCATTTTGGTCTACTATGTTGTTCCTGTGGTGAAGTTTTTTCATTTGATATATATTTTGTTGAATAAGGATCATCATCTAAAGAAGCGTTGTCGAACTCTTGAACATTCATGTTGAGGGCTAAGTCTTTTTCAATCMAATTCAGTTTTATTCGATGAATTATTTTATCCCARGTTACCTTTTTCTCCAATTGACTAAGGAGATTATTAATCTCTTCAACGGTTTGACTTTCCATTTCATCAAAGACAACATCTTGAMTAATAATGAATTTCCCACTATATTATAGCAGGAAACAAACTTTCTTTTCATTTGAATATCCAATAAGCATGCATTTCATACTACAATTTTCCAACGTAGTCCWTTTTTCTTTAGGAACTAAGGCATAGAAAGTGGAGCCAAAAGCATGAACATGATTAACTAAATACTTAGTACCATACTAAGCTTCATTTGGAGTGATTCCATCTAAGGTTGATGTGGGTGATTGATTCCTTAGATAGAAAATTGTATGAACTACTTTTGCCCAATATTTTGTGCTTACTTCCTTTAAATGTAATATAGGTATTTCCATTCCCATTACAGTTCTATTCACTCTTTCTATGACCCCATTCCATTGTGGAGTATAAGAATTTTTCAACTTCATTTTTATCACATTTTTACTGCAATAATCATTGAATTCATTTGAAGTGAATTCTCCCCCATTATTTGTTTTCAATGTGGCAGTTTTTTCCTTGGTGGAATTTTCAACTAAGCATTAAAAATGTATGAAATTTTAAAATTCTTCTGATTTATCCTTCAAAAAATATACCCAAGACGTCCTTGTAAAATCAGAAATGAAAATAGTTAATTATTTTCATCCACCAAGTGAAGATTCCATAGGATTATAATGTTGCAAACATTTGTTTGCTCGCCATGTACTTGTGAGAAAATGATCATTCTTTTTTTTTCCAATGATACATGCTTAACACTTAGCAATTCCCATTTTATTAAGGAAACCCTTTAACCATATTTTCTATACTTAATTTTCCAAAGTTCAAATGTCCAAATTTGTAATGCCATAATCTTAAGTAGATGGGGGATAAATCCATTGATGCTGCAAAATCATGTTTGTGAGCAATGACTATGCCTTACATCATCAAAAGTTTTCCATCTTTGTAATCCTTCAATACTATTTTGAAATTGATCTTTACTAAATCATTTTTTATGAATTTATCTTCCACGATAATTTTATGACCTCCTTTTGTAATTAGGACCAAGGACAACACATTATTTTTATATGTTGGAACATACCAAACATTGGGGTTGGCCCTCGACTAAGTTTTGAAGAAACATTGGTCAGGTTTGGACAACTTTTTGGACTTAGACATATTGGTCAAGGAAGGAACACCTAGGCAGAGTTGAGATCACAGATCTCACTGATTTTGTGGGCTATGTGGACCCAATAAGGGGTTCTCTAGGGTTTTCTAGGTTTTTTGTAATGGGTTATGGGATGTCGTCCCATGGGGTTTACCCATGATTAGGCCTTATTGTAAGGGATTGTAAAAGTATAAATAAGTAAGAATGTATTTTATAAGGGGGGAGGAATTGGCTAAGTGAAAATAGTTCGATTGGCTTTGTGCAGGGGAATGACTATGTGTTAAGGCTTTGTGCTCAATAGAGAGTTGGCTCTGTGCCTTGACCTAGTTTGGAAGGAGGATCTTGTGCTCAGTGCCCAAATCTCTTGTCCTATGTGAAGCTCGACTTTGTGGCTTGGTGCACATGAGTAAAAGAATGTAAGAGATTGGGGAATAATAAAGAAGATGAAGCAGTTGGTGGATGTATCCCCACACTGGGGTGAACCACGTATATCTTGTGTCTTTGGCGTGCTTTATGTTGTGTTATTTATGCTATTTATTTGCATAGTGCCTTGATTATCATGTATTATAGATAGATTTGTTGTTTCTTAGTGCTTTACTTGTGTTAAGGATGAATGGATGCTAGATCTAACTTATAATGCTAAGTGTTAAGTGTTTGAAGTACATAATATTTGTTGTTACTACACTATGTTTATCTTTGGGTATGTTCTGTGATGTTAATTAAGATAAGAAACAAATTCATATCACCTTCTAAGTGTTGATATAATACCCTACAAAGTGTTATTATGACATATATGTGTCCCAACTCGGTTACAGACACTTGCGTCCTATAACCCCTCTGGTTCCTACCTCAGGCGATACCTCACCTGCTTTGTAGGTGTTTCCAAAAGGGTTGGTAGTCAGGGTTTTTTTGGTGCATTGTTAAGTGTTGAACCCTGGGTCTTCTCCTGTGCCAACAAATGGTTCCGTTGTCGGGACTTGAAACTGTGATTGTTGGGAATTGAAGTAAAAAAAAGAGAAGCTTTGTGTGTAGATCTTCTGCTGAAGTGCGCAATACTCTACTTGGTTTGTGAAGCTTTGTGTTAAGAAAGAAATCTGATCTTAAGGAAAGAGGTAAGATCTTAAAAGAGGTAAAGCTTTGTGCTTTGACAAGAGAAAGATAAGTGATTTTTTTTGTTTCAAAAGCATGAATTTGAATACGTTTAATAGGTTTTGTCCTAGTCTGAAGGATAGGGTGTAGTTGAAAGAAACAATTGATCTGAGTAAAGTTAATAGAAATGAAGAAATGTATGTTATTCCTATGCATAGAAAGAATTTTTGGACTAATAAATAGATGTAGGAACCTAGAATTTGTTTTTGTAGATTGCAGGTCCATCATTGTGATCCTAGTGCACAGTACAGACGAGGTTAGGTAACGTTTAAAAGAAAAAGAGAATTAACTTTGTGTTATAACTACAAAAGATCGGGACATCATGCTAAGGAATGCCATGGTACATGTCTGATTTTTCTCTATTGTAATATTGTTGGTTGTAAGGTTGAGGATTGTCAAAGTATGATTGATAAAGTTGAATGAATGAACATCAGATAAGAAAACTATGAAGGAATTCAAGAGACTAAGGGCATGTTAGATAATCATAAAGAGAAAGAATCAGAGAAATCTCAGACTACGTTATTATAGTTGAAAGAAATGATGGATGTTCATAAAGATGTCAGTTTACTAGAGATCCTAAAAGTAAAACAACACATAAGTGAAAGAGTAGAAAACTTCGAGATAGACTGTGTCCTGGATGAAGAAAGACAAGTAAATATGATGATAGAAGACACTTGGGAAATTTTGGGAAAGCCTACTGTGGTACATTCATTAGGAAGAATATGCTTGTTTAAAGCAAATATGATAACCTTAAGTGGAAGAGCTACTCATATACCTATTATTACTCATGGAACATCAACTGAAGAGGAATTTGAAGTCATTAAGTTTGTTGAGAATAACACCCCTTTCCCACTTTTTCCAGGTAAGACTTGGATTGATAAGGATCATATTAGAAGGAAAACATAGGAAGAAGCCACATAAAAGAAAAAGAAAGAACTAAGGGATTTCATAACCAGAAAAATAGACTGACTAATAGAAGAACGAGAGGATAAGTCGAAGCAACAGATAACAACACAGGAGGGACAAAAGGAAAGAGAATTAGCTATCAAGGTTGAAAGAATGAAAAACGATTTTAAGGACCTATCTCTGCAAGAAAGATGAATAACCACCCAGGAAGTATTAAGAGAAGGGATATTAACTTCATACCCTTTGAGGGAACATCAACAATGCAAATTCACTATGCTTGGGGAGAATAAGAATAAAAATGGAAAGAGGATTCCATAAACAATTAGAGAGACTCAGATCATAGGAAAGAAGTAAAGGAAGCTCAATAAATATAAATCTAAGTTGGAAAAGCTGTAAGAAGCTATAGAGACCAGATGGAAGACTTCGCAGACTGGAACCTCGCAGGAGGCAGGTTTGCGGGATTTGAACCTCGCTGGAACAACAGGACCACAAAGAATGGGAATTTGCCTTGGCGAAGCTATACAGCCATTGGAGGCGCCCCGACCATTAGAAAGACGCTCTAGAACGAATAGAAAATGAATTTATGGGAGGATCAACCACTTTTGGACTTTGAGATAACGCCATAACGGATAGATTCACATTGATGGAAGCATTCCTAGTCGTTGGAAGAATTTGTTATGAGGCCCCACTTATTTAACTCATCAGTTGTTGTGCTGGGACCACTTTTTTCTACCCTTTATTAACTGAGCCAAGATGAGAATTGATTATGGGTTGAGTTATGTTATCAGAAACTAGACCTCACCATCTGTTTTTCTACCCCACCTGTCTATTCGTCTACCCTGACCTATTTATTTAAAAGTGAGAATGTCGAACAAACCTAATGAATTAGATAAGTCTTTCAAAGAGGTCCTCAAGAAGCTAATGGTCGATAGACCATTATTGAAGGTGTTCAGGTGTCATCGACTAGGGGACTGCAGGCTTCCACTTTAACTAGACGTCATTCTGGCCGTGTCAAAACCATGACTGAGTAGTGAAGTAAGCATCGTGGCGATCTAGTTAATGCGAAGCAGATCCCGTCCATCCTAACAGAGTATATTCCACCTTTGGTTGGCGCCATTAACTGTGACAACATCCCATGATATTTTTAGTAGACCTTGTTCACCGTGTATATTCCGAAAGGAATACGCGTAGTCATGAGTTAGTTAGGATAGATCCCGCTGTTGAAGAAAAATGACTTCAATCTAGGCAATAGGAACAAATATGCTATGCTATCACCCCACGGCTACTTGACAAAGTCAAATGGGAAGAATCCTCACATTGTCTCTCATCCATGGATTAAGGGGCTGGTGCAGTCCACTATGTTGAATGTGATGAAGATTCTCGATTTTGGCTGACACCAAGAGGTTAACACTTGCATTAAACTCCTCCTATCGTGCTATCATGGCGG
The DNA here is from genome assembly GCA_000966675.3 of Picea glauca. Classification (NCBI taxonomy): domain Eukaryota; kingdom Viridiplantae; phylum Streptophyta; class Pinopsida; order Pinales; family Pinaceae; genus Picea; species Picea glauca. The sequence continues at coordinate 52,590 of JZKD02S1910982.1, forward strand.
ATACTTGTGGCTTGACTGGAGGATTACTATGGATCTAGTGTTGATCCATGATATTATAGGCTTAACCATGAAGGGACCTAACCCTCAACAGTTTTATCTAGGGAAGGCCTCAGACCGCTCCCTAGCACAACACATCAAGGAAGCTTACAACAAAGTCAAAAAAGGAAAGAGAGACTACAAGGTATCCTCTATACAGGATGGCGCAGTGTGCCTCACTTTCCAAATCATAGTTGGCAAGCTTGTAAAAAAGAACTACCCCACACAGGTCACCGATTTTGTTGTGGACCTCGCAAGAAAAAGTGTGGAGGGAATATAGATGAACTGGGCGAGTTACCTCGTCAATGAACTAGAGAAAGACTGTCGTGAAGCCTAGGATTTGGGATATGAATTCCACTTCAGCTGGATGATCATTTTGATCGCATTCGTTTCTTGGAAAATTCCTGAAGGAGCCACCTTTCTGGAGATCGAACCATTGGAGCCGTTGGCCGCTAGGTTTTCCACCTTGTGGTACACCAACAACATGACAAAGCAGTGGAAGTCCAACATTGTGTTTCATGCATATTATCAACAATTGAAGGTTTCCATCGAGTCATTTCCACGCATGACACCTGCACACCCTACACCAGTACAAACCAATAGAAAATTTTTGCATAGATCTGCACTTATCTATATCATTGTGCACAGAGATGAGAACAAGGAAGAGTTACTTTCATACTACAATCTAATAGAAGAAGACATGGAGAATATTACAAAGGAATGGTCAGAGGAGTTCCTTGTACCTGTCATTGATGCAAAACTCTCTAACACTAATACCATAGGAATCCCCATGGTCAGCCGAGTTGAGCATGTTAGATAGTCCAATGGGACAAAGAAGCAGGAAGAAGTCCAGGATATAGAGACTGATGAGGAGGACAACGCCTCTGAAGAAAATGGATTTGGATTTCTAGGAGGAGGGGGAGATGAAGAAAACAGACAAGGAGGAGGGGATGAGCAAGGAGGATGCAAAGTTACATCACAGGAAGACCCCCCTACTGGAACAGTCACATTACATAAGAGGGAGGTTTCTCTATAGAAACCTTCAGCAATAAAGAAGGTGTGTGCCAATAAGCCCTAGTTAGAAGCAATGCTCATGGAGGACAATATTAGTTTGGTCCACGGAGCTATGGATGATTCTTCCGATGATATCTTGTATATATATGGAGTGAAGAAGGAGGAGCTATATGGAAAGGTCGAGAAGGAATTGAAAGAAGTACATCAAGATATTTGTTCAATATTGCAGTACCTACTGCATCACATATTGCAAAATTGGGGGATGAACCAGCCCAATTGAGAAGACTTGCAGATGTGACAGAAGCTCGACTTCAGAAATTCCAGGAAGAGAAGGAGAAGACTACAAAAGCCTTGAAACAAGAGAAATATGAAGCCTTAGAGAAATTACGAGTAGCATGATATAATGTAGCCACCTACAAAAGAGAGAGAGAAGAGTTTCAGGCAATGCTCCAGGAAGAAAAAGCCCAACTACAAAGAGAAAAGGAGAAGTTGCTCGTAGAGAGGGTCATAGTAAAAAAGGTAGTGAGTAAAGCTTGTCATTATGTGCCAGGCTTGGCACATGAGGAACAAGAGTTGATAGAGGTTCAAGTAGTGAATCTCATTGAGACCATCCAACAACTTCAAGCGAGGATAACATAATTGGAGGCCCAAGTAGTACCAAGCACCCTGTAAGAGGTGCGTGACTAGAGGGAGGAAACTGCTAAGAACGAAGTAGTAAGGATAAGATCCCTTGCCTTGAAGTGAAAAAATTTGAGTGATAGAAGCACACGGACTTATGAACACCTCACAGAGGATCCAGAGATAAGGAAGCTGGAAGCACAATTACAGGAGGTGCAACAACAGGCATTATCAGTATAGGCCTAGATGAAGATACCCACCAAAGTTGAAATAATGAAGAGATCCCAAGAGTAGCATGCAATACAACAAAAGATCACTACCCTCTAGGGCAGGGTAATGGAAGTCATGCAGAAGATTCAATGTGTGCAGGATGAAGCCTACAAGGTGTTTGAAGAGATTGATGGACAAGGCTTGCAATTGGACCAAGTAGTTGCAATAGTAGAAAATTGCTTGGAAGGGCTTGTTATAGAAAAAATGATCGAGGATCTCACTGAGAAGGAGGCTTAGGAGAAGAAGCAAGTAGAGGCAACTTGATTTAAGCTCGAGGCCTTCAAAACATCATTGACCAGACTTGAGTGACTCAGGATGAGTCACAGGTGAGTGTTGGGGGCCTGTTGGCCCTCGACCAAGTTTTGAAGAAACCTTGGTCAAGTTTGGACTAAGTTTTGGATTTCAACACATTGGTCGAGGAAGGAGCACCCAGGCGAAGCTAAGATCATGGATCTCACTAATTTTTTGGGCTATGTGGACCCAATAACGGGTTATATAGGGTTTTCTAGGGTTTTTGTAATGGGTTATGGGATGTCAACCCATGGGGCTTACCCATGATTAGGCCTTATTGTAAGGGATTGTAAAAGTATAAATAAGTAAGAATGTATTGTACAAGGGGGGGGAGTGGCTAAGTGAAAGTAGTTTGATTGGATTTGTGCAAGGGAATGACTATGTGTTAAGGATTTATTCTCAATAGAGAGTTGTCTTTGTGCCTTGACCTAGTTTGGAAGGAGGATCTGGTGCTCAGTGCATAGATATCCTGTCCTATGAGACGCTTGACTTTGTGGCTTGGTGAATAGGAGTAACAGAATGTAAGATATTGGAGAATAATATAGAAGACTAAGTGGTTGGTGGACGTAGCCCCACACTGGGGTGAACCGCGTATATCTTGTGTGTTTGGTGTGCTTTGTGATATGTTATTTATGTTATTTATTTGCATAGTGCCTTGCTTATCATGTATGATAGATAGATTTGTTGTTGCTTAGTTCTTTACTTGTGTTAAGGATGAATGGATGCTAGATCTAACTTATAATGCTAAGTGTTAAGTGTTTTAAATACATAATATTTGTTGTTACTACACTAGATTTATCTTTGGGTATATTATGTGATATTAATTAAGATAAGAAACTAATGCATATCACCTTATAAGTGTCAATATAATACCCTACGAAGTGTTATTATCACAAATTTGTGTCCCATCTCAGTTACAGACACCTGCATCCTATAACCCCCCCTATTCCTACCTCAGGTGAGACCTCACTTGCTTCGCAGGTGTTGTTGAAAGGGATGGTAATCGGGGTTTTGTTGGTGCATCGTTAAGCATTGAACCCTGGGTCTACCCCTATGCCAACAATTGGAAATTAAGACTTTACCAATTCATGGAACAGAAAAGTGGACTGATCCTTTTCCTTGAGGAGTATGTGTCATGTCCTCTACTAAATAAATTGGATTAAGTTCCATATCGTGACATGTCCAAAAAAATATTTTATGTATCACATACGTTGAGTAKCTTTTGTATCTAATATCCAACCATCTTCATAAAACTTTCTCATCAACTTATTTCTGGAAGTTGATTYTGGAAACTGTGTCTACTGATTAGATGTCAACACATATTCAAAATCATTGTCTTGATTATTTTTATATTGAGATAATTTGAAGCATTAGACTTAGAATGTTGTTCAAAGTTAAAAAWTTTCTTATTCTTAGGCAAATTTTCATTATGTGTTTTGCACCTTTTTGACACATGCCCAATGTGAAGACATCTTTTTCAATTTACTTGAGTCATATCTTCACCTTTTTCTAATTTATTATTATTGTTAGGAGAATCTTGAGACCTCCTAAAATATTTTTTATTTTGATTGTTTCTTCCTCTTCCTTGGATTCTACCATGGCTATGACCATGCTCTTGATTTATTGAATTATTGAATATTCCTCTTTCTCTTATACTTTCATTGTAAGTGCCTCTTCCTCTTGATATTTCTCCATTTCTTGAGTTGGTAAATATAAGATCTTACCCTGAGTTCTTCTTTTTACCGAAAGTCTGGTCATGTTACCAACAATTCACCAAGGGAATCGAATGTGTGTTTCTCCAATTAGGAAATAATTTGTAAAGTCTCCAAGAAATATTGATAATAAGGAGGAAAACCATCTATTAGAATTGAAGTCATAAAAATTTCTTCAAAATCCTTCAATCCACATTTTATTATTCCCTACTTAATCGGGAGACATATTCCAAAATATCTCCCCCTTCAGCTAACCTTTGTTTGAGTATTTTACTGTGGAGATAAACTTATTTTGATTGAGGTTGAGTTTCAAACATTTTCTTAAATATTTTCCATGCATTCCAAGAATCTATTGCATTTTCAATGTGCACAAACATTTCATCAATTATATAAGTTATTAAAAGTTCACATGCATTTTCATCCTTCAATTCCGATTTTTCCAATTATCTATCACCAATATGATCAATTTGAGATTTATCACCACTACATACAAATTTCCACAAATCACTATAAATTAATGTGCTTTGCATGTGATGACTCCAAGACTTACAGTTCTTGGGTCCATCTAATTTGTCTGAATCAATGAATAAGTTTACCAATTTATATGTGATCATTTTCTTACAAAATGCAAACAATAAAAATTGTATAGTATCAAGCACAAGAGACATGGCACACACCTCAAAGGAGAGCTATAGGAGCTTAGCATTGACCCTCTAATAGTATTGATGAAATAAATTGTTGATAGATTATTTCACTTGAATCATATCGACACTTTGATTACAAGTTATAAATATTCCAAATTCATCAATATTTCAAACTTTGACACTATTATACTCTTCATTATAAAATTGATATGCCCCCGTTGAAGTGAAAAATTTATTATACACTTCAATTACAAAATAAATAAGCACCCCTCACCCCTTGAACTAGTGAAGGATTCAATCCTATTTTATGAGAATGCACCCCCACCCATTGAAATAGTGAAGGATTCAATTCTATTTTATGAGAATGCAATCCTTGAATTTATGAAGAAGTAATGATAAGAATAAGGCCACCTTAAAAACAATCCTTATATGTTATTATGGCTAGTTGTGGAAAACCAAGCATGGGAGCTTTGTAGTCATATTTTGCACCTAAATATCTAACAACTAATGATCGATTCTTGTGTGCACCCTTACATGGAGTTAGAATTTCTCACTATCTCTCCTCATAGATGTAAAATTGGTCGAATAGATGATATATTTCCTATCAAAGGACCTGAATAAACACGTCTTTTTATTATTTTAGAATTAGAGGCAATTAGTATGTAAAATATTAAAGGAGAAGGCACTAATATTGTTGAATTTGGTTCTTCTAAGGTTGGTTGAGCTCTTGATATGTGTCTGTGTCTCAAAAAATGTCTAGATCTTGAGATCCCATAACTCCCACTAAATTTGATAATGTATATTACCAAAATTTTCATTTCAGGAAGGGGCTCTTCACCTCTAATGATGTTATATTCACATATACATGAACATGGATAACAATGAACAGATATACATAAATTCCAACTACGTTTAAACTAGATTTTGTGAATCATGATTAAATTGGGTCATGTAGATACCATTCCATCTGGTCACCCTAACTCCACATTAAATTGTGGTCCTCCAACAAATGCGACAAAATCCAATCCTTTGGACTTGAAGTTTTTGAGTAGAAAAGAAACATTCCAAGATAGAAAAAAAAATGATCACAACCACTAACCCTTTCTCTCAAGGTCAACTCTTAGCACTAAAAACACTTCTCTAGATAAAAAAAGTCTAGACAAAATTAATTGCAAATATCACAAGAACCTAATGAATATCGATGACCTTTTAAATTCAGATAAAGATTTGTTTTACGATGCTTGGACTAGGAAGATTGTAAGGGTATTCAAGGATTACGATTTTGTGAAAATCAGAGGGTGCATACTTAGATTTGATGGGAGGGGCAACACCATATCTATGTAGAGATGGAAATATAGTGTATAAAAATAATTTGAATACAATGTGTTTAGATTTGTTAATGTTCCAAATTTTCACCCTTTTTTATTTATATCAGAACAAAAACAAAAACAAAAACATTTTAACAAAAAATTCATATTTGTAAAAGATTTTACAAACAATTTGTGGATTGCATATTTGGATTTTACAAACAATGGTTTCTGACAAAACATATTGTAGAGTAAATATAGAACCTAAATAGTTTGAAAGAAGATTTGAAAACAATGACCTCAATATTTTAAAACTATGTATTTTAGTATTATTACACATACCAATAGAAATACCTCCTTGAACATGTTCCTTTATTTGATGAAGAAATACATGATTGATCTTTGGAATCCTCTTTATTTAATGATTCATTACTATGGCCTTATCATCACCATAGCTCTCTCACCACCATGGCTTTAATACCATGTTACATAATAAGTGAGAAGCATAATGTATATATATTCTCTATAGTGTAACCTCAACATGTCATGTCTCCTTAATCAACAATGAAAGGATAATCACTATGCATGTGACAAGGACAATATATCTCCTAGGAAATACCTATCTTCTAAAATAACTTTATTTATTGATAATCTAGGAATAAACTTTAGGATTATTAGGCTAGCATTAATATCAAATGCCATGTGTTCTTGGTAAAAAATGCAAGGATAAACACTGTGAAAAGTATGTGATAAGGAAAATATGTCTCCTAAGAAACACCTATCTTCTAAAATAACTTTATTTATTATTATTCTAGGAATAAACTTTAGGATTATTATGATAACACAATAGTCTCAGGTTATGTATATGATTCATTTGTTGATTAATTGCGTTGGTTTTCATTGATGTCAACCCTTGAAGCAAGTCCAGTAGAAAATTACGGTAGCTCCAATAGTATGGTTAAGAAAATTCAGTTTGATTGATGTATAATGGTATGAATTTTAATGTATTTGTGGGTAAGACTATTCTAGATGGATAGTACATGTCATGCCATTTCTGGTGATATCTAGAAGACCACATAACTCCTCACGGTTAGGGAGTTATGGCCTTGTAAAGTTGGCAAACCCTCATGAGTTATCTAGAAGGTCAAAGAAGTCAAAGTTATTCTAGAAGCTCCTAGAAGAAGTTAACTAGTCAAGTGAGTAAAACTAGGAGTTAATCATGGGTTAAGTTGCAATAAGAAAAAAATTAAAAATAAATTAGTTACAACTAGAAGTTGAGAATTTACTATTTGTAGCAAAGTGGGTTAGAAGTGGACAAGTGGTTAGAAGTGGGCTACCCCTAAAAGAAGGAAATTGGGTTAAGTTGGTTAAAAGGTAACCCCTTAAGGAAGCTACATGGAAGTATAAATAAGAGAGAAAGGCTCTCCTATTAGCATCTATTTGTAAGAACCAAACATCAATATAGCATAGAAAAACCTCAAGAAAAGTACTCAACGCCTTGAAAAAGAGATAATTTCAGATAATG
>JZKD02S1910993.1:16651-42201 GCA_000966675.3 Picea glauca
TTCGTACGCAACCAGTTAGAGGTTTATCAAGAGATAAGTGTTCTGTTATATCTCTTATGTTTAATTCCGTTGTGTAAATGTTGTGTTTTATTGTTGCATGTTACTCTATATTTGATGTGCTTGAGTGTTGTGTATGATTTAATTGTTGTATTTACGAATTTAAAGTTTGTTGTTAGCTACATGAGCTTGTATGCCATGTTGTGCATGTTTCTGCATATTAAATTGGTATCAAAGTTATAGTTAGTCGATTTTTGAAGTAATGTGGCTCAGCAAGGGCGTTGGGTACGTTACAGAGTTGTATCAAAGCTGAAAATGGTAATAACGGAACTCAGCGTGGAGGTTGGGTACGTTACATGAAGATATTAGCCCTGTACTTGTGAATATAGTAGATTGGAATTCATAAAATTTCCTTATGTGAACCAGTGAGTTTAAAAGACATTCTTACCAATTTTCAACTCTTTCTTGTAAGATAGCCAAGTTGAAATACCAGAGCTTGTGAATGTCCATTAGAGGCTTCATTGAAGCTATGTATCAATTATGAATGAAATTTAGTTGCTTCAGTCTAAATGTCTTTTCAACTAAAGCCTTTTAACCTATCTAAAGTCTATGGCTTTTCTGGAATATTGAATTTTTTAGTTCATATGCTGTCAAACTCACACCAGATCAATTCTATGCTGCAATTTTTCTTATGTTGACATAAAGATAAAGGCAGAAAATGGAATGTCATTATCATCCAGTTTGCTATGCAGACACCCACTTGACCTTAAATATAGATTGCATTTGTGTAAGATTTTCGTCATGATCAGAACAGTCAATACTGAAATCTGTTATGTCAAATTACTCCAAGCATCTAACATGATCTATAGCATGCATTTGAAGTCCTAATATTCCTCTCCACTTAGAAGCAAACATATGATCTCCAAGCCCATCAAGTGGTGCTGCCTTAGAGGTTGTTAAATCCATTTTTCAGCTCTGCTTAGAATCCATAATAGTTTTTAAGGAAGAAGCCACCCGCCAAGCCCCTCCCGCAAGAATAAAAACCAAAAAACTATATCTTAGTAAATCCAGTGAAAACAGCCAGCAGTGTCTTAATAATAGCCCAAAACTTCAAATAGAGAGCCTTAATCTCTTACCTCTGAATCAAAAGCTTCAAAACTGAAAGAGCAGTTTTCAAGTGAATAGAAAACATTTTGAGACGAAATCCATTAAAAGTTTCCATGAAACATCAACGTTTTATAAGGTATATATTCTAATGCTCTGTAGTATGCTCTTCAATTCATCTCTGAAAATAACTTTTCGAGGTATACTCAAGATGAAAACTACAGTTATTTTCCTTATCTCTTCATGAATTTTGGGATGGACATATCATGGCACGTGCTCGTTATGTATAAAATAACATGCTTCCAAGAATAAGATATGAAAATAGAATAATACAAATGGCCTCCAATTCCAATTCGATTACCATGGTAGCAAAGAGCAATCAAACCACATAGCACCAACTATTGACCTGATAATTGGAATGATACCAATCAATGCTATCCGAAGCTGGTCTTAGCTGCTAGTATGAATGCTAACTTGCCCAGTCCTCGTGTTGTTGAAATTTGTACTAGTAACCATCATTAAATTCCTGCCCAAATGACTGGAGAATGTTGTTTTTGAGAAATCATATGGGCTTTGCTTGAATTTAGTGTAGAATGTCAAATTTTGACTGTGCTACAGAGTATAAAGGAATATATTCTAAAACATTATTTTTAAATAATAAACTTTAATACTACTGAACGTTTTTTTTTTAATATTACCATACAAAAGCTGGTAATCAGTAGTTGCAGTGATAGCAACTACTGATTTCTTTGTATCCCTCTCAATAGCACAATTATTTGATAATGCAATTGAGGTAGTAATTGAGGAAATTAGCCCTGTACATGAGTTTTAAAGACATATTCAGCAATTTTTAACTCCTTCCTGTAAGATAACAAAGTTAAAATACCAGATCTTGTGAATGTCCATTAGAGACGCTATGTATCAATTACTAATGAAATTCAGTTGATTCGGTCCAACACAAGCATCTCAACCTATTTAAGGTATCTATCTGGCTTTTCTGGAATATTGAATTTTTTAGCTCACATGTTGTCAAGCTCTCAGACCAGATACTTCTATGCTGAAATTCTTCTTATGTCAACATAAAGATGAAGGCAGCAAATAAAATGTTATCATTCGCTTTGCTATCCATACACCCACTTTGTCTTAAATATAGATTGCATTTGTTGTAAGATATTCATCACGGTCAGAACAGTCAAAACTGAAATCTATTCAGTCAAATTACTCCAAGCATCTAACATGATCTATTGCATCATGCATGCATTGAAATCCTAATATTCTTCTCGGCTTAGAAGCAAACAGATGATCTGCAAACCCCTCAAGTGGTGCTGCCTTAGAGGTTGTTAAAACCAGTTTTTGGGTGTGCTCAGAATCCATAACAGTATTTAAAGGAGAAGCCACCCAGCAAGACCCTGTCCCTAAAAATAAAAACCAAAAAGCTATTTCTTACTAAATCCAGTCAAAACAGCTAGCAGTGTCTTAATAATAGCCCAAAACTTCAAAAAGGGAGCCTTAAATGTATTACTTCTGAATCAAAAGCTTCAAAACCTAGAAAGTAGTTGCTCTTGTGATTTCAAGTGAATAGAAAACATCCTGAGACAAAATCCGCTAAAAGTTGCCATGAAACATCAACATTTTAGCTGTTTTGCATTCTAATGCTCTGTATGCTCTTCAATTCATCTTCGAAAAGTTCTTTTCAAGGTATACTCAAGATGAAAACTACATTTGTTTTCCCATATTCTTCAACATTTTGGGGTGGACACGTTATGGCACATGCTCAGTATGTGTAAAATAACATGCTTCCAAGAATAACAAATGAAAATAGAATAATACAAATGGCCTCCAATTCAAATTCAATTACCATGGTAGCTAAGAACAATTAAACCACATAGCACCAACTATTGACCTGATAATTGGAACGATACCAATCAAGGCTATCTGAAGCTGGTCTGAGCTGCTAGTACGAATGCTAACTTGCCCAGTCCTCCTGTTGTTAAAATTTGCACTAGTAACCATCATTAAATTCCTGCCCAAAGAGAACTGTGACTGGAGATTGCCAACTATAGCCAGGTCTCCATGCCAGTCCATTATAGAAAAGCCTATTGTTGTAATCATCTTGCCAATTGGGTAGTCCTTGTCTCTTAAAGTCGCTTCTAAGCTCCCACCAAATGCCACATCCCTGTGCCCCACCATGGCACCACTTGCAACAAATTGCAACCTTTTTTTAATTCTTAATCTATCTTCAAGCTTTATACCCGCTGCTAAGGTATCCCCTAAAATCATCAAAGCAAGTCCACCCATGGTCATATTTTGCCTAAAATTGTTGAACCTAGTCTCGCTGCACAACATATAAGCTTGGTCCTTTCCAACTGTTTGAACATCAAATCCAACCAACGTAGATCTTCCCTCTCCATGCTTCAAAGAAGCGGCAGATTCCAATTGTATATTTGCCTCCTGCTTATCCTTGTTAATCTGACCAGAAATTGAAACTGGGAAACTGTTATTAATAATAAACATCTTCTCTGCATTGAGTCCATCATATCCACAATCACAATCCCAACCATTAGGGTTCATAACAGGTCTTACAACCCACTGGTTGGCTGTATCAAGACAGCGATATCTGTAAGTAGGATTATCAGAACCAAAGGACAGTGGCATTGGCATGTCTGGCATAGGCACAGGCACTGCTGCTGTTGTTGTACTATACTCCTCTGATGCATCCAGTTCATCTTTAAAACTTTGTGGCATAGTTTTTATATTCTTCTGCCTTCTGAGCTCCTCTTTCCACTGTTTTCGCTGGAATAACTTTTCACGATAATCTAGTTCATTGAAGTAATCTTTCCTTTGCTCTTTACTTAGTTTATTTAACTGAGACTTTGTCAAAGGCTTGAAAAGAGGGAGTTTATCAAAATCATCCTCACCTTCAGAGTCTGTTAAATATTCGAAGTCCTCAACAAATTCATCTCCAGCACCCAGTTGTTCATCTGGCATCTTTGGTTGTGCTCGGGAACGCAGAAGAAAAGACAGCAAATAAGGCAATGGTGGCACCCTAGGTTGAACACTAGATGGCCTTCCTGGGATGTTGTCTTGCAATTTCAAAATTGCATTTGCTTCGCCTAAAACCTTGGAAGCAAAACATAATAACAATAAGTGAGGTTTCCATACTTGTCCATTGGGCAAAACTCTCTCACCTCCCCTGTTTGTCCGACATGACTGGTGATTCTCCACTAGCGATACAGGAACCATCAGCCTTGCATCACCAGCCGTCTGGCATATTGAGAGTTGTATTGGATTCAAACGCTGAGCCACAAATATTTCATAACTAATAGGGATTCCATCCAGACCATCTGGCGGAGTTGAAGAGCAATGAGTCAGAACTAAACAGGCATTGTGCCAAATGGCAGCCCCAAAAGTCTTAGTGATGATTTTCAACAGTGGAGAATCACTGTGGTTGTTATTTTGCATGTCAAGACGATCCACATAAAGTACAATATCTGGAGGACTCTTCCTTATAAATTTCTTCACTGATGACATGATCTTTTCATTTCTGTGATGACCAGCAAAAGAGGGTATCAATCCAGGAGTATCGATGATCCTGAGTTGGATTCCATGTACAGTTCCAACTATCTCCTCAACCTTCTTGGTAGCTGGTTGGAATGCATTAGTTGCAGCCTTAACTTCATTAAATATAGAATTGATAGTTGCACTCTTCCCTACACCAGTTTTTCCTAAAACCAATATGGTACATGTAAAGTCCAAGTCTTCTTGGCTAGTTGCTTCATGTTCCCTTGCTATTGCACTAGCTCTGTCATTACTGAATGCAAAATCCCTGTCAGTGTTTCTAGGACATTTTATCTGTTCGGCAAGTCCCAACCTATACAAAACCTGGGCAACAATAGCATTATTAGATGTCTCACCAAGCCTGTGGATAGTGCGCAAGAACTTCATCCGAATCATTTGAAGTTTCTCCAATGTATTTTCATTTCTGTCCACCAGAATCCTCTTGGACGGGCTATCTTCCACTGCTGCAGATAGCAGAGGTGCATCATGCTTGTTTTCCTGGGAGTGTTGCAAAGAATCAAGAGCAGGCTCCAAAGGCACCACAGAAGATTCCAGGCTTGCAGGACATGTTGAGATAGATATCCCTACAGCATGCGATAAAGCATTGTTAGAGTGAGTTCCTGCAGCATTTCATGTTTTTTAAAAGAAAGCTAACTCAGAGGATTCTAATATTTCTTCTATTTTTTAGATCATCGTTTCCATCCTAGCAATCTTGCAATAACCTGTCACAATATTTCTGGCCATTCTGATCAATGCCAATTGAAGATTCTAATGGAATATGATATTCAAAATTGCAGCATCTTCAAAAGCAACACCTTCAGCTGCAAGCCGACCTATCAGACCTAAACATTCTATGTTGGCCCCTCCTGGCTATATTACCACACAAACTACATGATCAGATGCTTCTAACTGAAAGGTGTCTTTATCAAGTTTCTCTTGCATTTTTCCACATGCTTCTCTACCTGCCCTTGCCATTTGACTATACTATCTTTCTCAGTCCAGCAACGGCTTCTGTGATAGGTTTTCTTCTTCCTCGTATTCTTGCTGGTTTTGGAAATTCCTCGCATAAGAAAAATCCAAATATGTCAGTTACTTGTTTTCTTCCACTTTGACTTTCTCTTGTATGTGATCCACCGCTACTTTTGCATCATCTCTCTCCTTCATTATCTCTTTAAAATCCTCCTCAGCAACTCCTTCACGGTTGGGTTCCAAATCCTAAGAGGCACCACTGTCTATCATTGTCAAATTGTCAGCACAATCATGTCCAGCAATTTGCTCCGACTTTGATTTGTAGTCCTCTGCAACACCTTTATTAGCAGTTTCCACGTCCTGAGACATTTTCTCAATCTGTTCCAATGACCTTCCCAATGATTCCAATCGGGTTCATTTTACCCGAACACCATCACCAGGCTTAAGTTGCATGATGCTGAGGCTGCCAGTAATTGGGAAAATGTTTTGTATCGTTTATCTGAGTCTTTGAATCAACCAAGGGGTGGTATTCTTGGTACTTATTGGTGGCTGAGCTTCAAGCATTGAATCCATCCTCTGTGAATCAGTCAGATTCAGTCTTCTGATGCTTTCAAATCCGACTATTATATTAGCACCTTCAGTTGCAGCATTGGAGTTGTCCACGGCTATAGTTTATACTTATTACTTCCCAATCCATTTATCAGCAGAGTTTTCAAATTTTACAGAAGATAAAGTACAATCAGATCTTTTGGTCATAGTTTCTGCTCCAAGTTCTATAAGTATATTGCATGACTTTCCATTAGAAATTTCAAGGGAATGTTGATCTGTTGTAGCAGGATCAATGATGCCCTTGCAAACTATTTCCTAGCATTAGACTTGTCCTTTTGGGGTCATCTTTGATGATAGGTACAATTAAATCAGATCAGGTTCCTGGATTGATAGTAGAGCATCATCGCCCAAAGGGGTTGGATCCAATGGTCGAAAGCGAGGAGTTTTTCATAGTTGGAAAAGGTTCAATTCCCGTGAGGGCCTTACCTGGAGCCATGGGGGCACCTTCAGGTAGTAGTCGAACATGTGCTTGCACCCAGAGATACTATATTAAATCGTATCGTGAGCCGTGCACACATAAGTGGATCAAATCCCACCACATTTCTTTCAAATTTAAAAGTCAATTCCCACTAGCTCAATCAGTTAAGGTGTGGGTTTCATTTGCTAGACGACCCGAGTTCAATACCCTTACGGTGAGTTTAGTCTAGAGGAGATACCCAAAAATCCAGCCATGTTAAGGGTTGGTGCGGCCAAGGCCAGGTGCGATCCCCGGATGATTGTGACGGTTTAGATGCCCCTGGGTTGTGGTCTCTTAGCCAATGGTAAAAAATGCTGGCCCAACAAGTTACGAGAACATTTCTAACAAACAAAAAAAAATATAAGATAGTAGAGCATCTTCAGATATTGCATCACACAGCTTCTGACTAGCAGCTATTTGATCTATCAGCAATGAAACGGACCCTTCCATAATCTTCAGTTTTTTCATGCATTTGTGCATCTTCTTCATATAACATGTCTATCAGTTCTTCTTGTTCATCTCTCTGGTTTAGTTTCATCATCATCTAAATCATGGTTGCTATTGGCCTTTGTGGAAGATTATTTGATTTCACTAACATCCTCTGCAAGTACATTCCTTTCCCTGGTCTCTTTATATACTACGATGGAAAGCTGTGCCCCCATTAAGCTCTGAAGATTCTCATCGTTGACCGAACACTTTACGCATTATGAGATCCTTCTCTCATGACTATTATAATACCTTTACGACTAAGCCATCTTCTATATAATTATCAGCTACAAAGTCCTCTATATCATAAGAAAGGGGTGCTTGAATTAGAAACATACCTTGACTGTCAGAGGATCTGTTGTTGGAGGTGCTAAGAGCATCCAGGTCATTAAGAAGTGGATTTTCACTTGAGAAGTCCTCTTCAGAACAGCTTCCAACACTGGATGTTGATCTTGTAAAAGGAATTGATATGGAGCCCATCTTCAAACCACAATGGACGAACCTCTTTGCAACAAAATATACTGCTAACAATCAGACAGAGTATCCTCGCTGTCCAATCTTTCTGGTCAAGGACATTTTTGAGCTCACAATCTGTAACTTAGCAGGGCCCAAATGACCTATCCACTGAATTCTAACTGCCCAGATGCAGTTATAAAAATTGAGGACTTTTTCAGTGACCGAAAGTCCTAATTTGCGAAAATTTTGCAACCCAACTATACTCTTAGTCTTAGATCAGTCCTTTTGATGACGCCCATATGCCCTTATGGCAGAAAGGTCACCACCTGATTATGAATGGCTACCATTAAATACGTCTAATAAAATCCCAATGTTTCAAAATGCCATCATCCAAATGAAACTCTAAGATGAAATTAAGTAATCTATTAGTATCTGCATTTACCTTTCCCTGTGTCAAGAAAGCTCAGTTGCATTTACAAACTCAGAATTGCCAATTCCGTGCTACTTTAGAGTCCTTATTCTATCAGTATTCTCACCATCAAAATGTATCTCGAAGTTTGAAATATTTAAATCCCATATTGTAGAATACCCGCTGCTAGAGTGCAACTCTACAACCCAAAACCAAAGATTCATCAGTGCCCAAATACCATATTTCCAATAACAGCTCGATTGCATCAATAAACTTGGAATACCTAGTTCCTCGTTGCATTAGAGGTCTGATTGAAAATTCTTCACCATCAAATTGCATCATAAACTGAAAGCTTCAATTCAGAAGTTCTCAAACACAGCAGAGAGCATATTGAAGTTAAAAGTTAAAAACTGTGCAATTTTCCACGCCTTCCAAATGCAATTTCAAGCCCAAGATGGTCAAATTGTCAATGCTAAGGTGCCTTTCTCACCGAGTCCTTACCATCAAATTGCATTTCCAAGCATATGAAAATTTTTAAAATGATAACCCACCAGTGCCCAGATGCCCTACTTGCAAAATCCTAAAAGACACACTGCATTTCCGAGCTGAACTCATTCAATCTATCAATTGCCCAGGTGCCCTAATTACAATATCCTTATCAAACAAGTCGATTTTTCGCCAAACGAAGGCCAACCTTCAGACATCCCTAGCATCTGCCCTTCTCTAGAACCTTCTGGCACCTACCAACATGCCTTAAATCAAACAATAACTAACCAAAATGCAAACCGGAAAGCGCGCATCAACCCTGAAATAGAGAGCTCCCCAAAATAAAATAAACACTCACTTGTTTGTTATACACCAATAAAAATACCTGTAATGATCTGAAATATTTGAGTGAAAATGAGCACCGATCCCAGCACTCAAACTTTGCGGCGAGGTTGAATGGATCGATCAAAAACATAGTAGCACAAGAATTACATTAAAAAAAGATTGGTGGTCGATAGGAAAGCAATTTGATCTCGTTCATCTACTTGCCCGATGGTGAGTGAAGGCAGGCCAAATGTTTACTTGTAAAATTTAATTTAATTTTAATGTGCAGAAGTTATTATATTTTGGGCACTGCACTCCCGAGGAGAAGAGCGAAAGAACGAAGCGTTTTAGAAAAAAAGGGGTTAAGAAGTACAATGGACCTTGTTCGAGAAAGTATCGAAAAAATGTGTGGAGATGAGAGACTTGGTTTGGTAAGGTATATGAGAAAGATAAAGGGAAGAGAGTCAAAGATATAATATTGAATTTTGGGAAAGGTTTATGGAAAAAGATAAGAGGAGTGGTATTTTTTTTAGTAGTCAAATAGTTGTGTGGAGTGGGTTCTTTGTCCCACAAACAAAGGGTTTCATACATCAATTTGGTGTCAAAAAAGGTTTATGGAAAAAGATAAGAAGAGTGGTATTTATTTTAGTAGTCAAATTGTTGGGTGGAGGGGGTCCCTTGTCCCACAAACAAGGGGGTCTCATACATCAATTTGGTGTTTGGCTTGGTCGTGACCTTAAAAATAAATTAGTATTATTATGATGATATATTTTGTGATTGGTATTTGAGTTTTGGGTTGTGTCTTTTCTTATCTATTTGAATAATGGAGTAATACGATAAAACGTCTTAGATGGAGTTAGATATAGGGATATGTCAGAACTTCTTCTCAAACTCAATAAGTTTTGTCATGAAAAGGGACACACACTTCTAGTTGTCCTAATGAATACAAGATCTCAAAGTGTGAGAATCTCTAAATAAACAATAATATCTACCATAAATCTCATAATAGGTTGAATACAAGAAAATGAAGCATTCTTATAATTCATGCTCCATGTTATATTGCTTAAATATACATTTATCACAAAGGTATCTAATAATCAATCTCCATCCTCGGTAGTGAGAATAGAGCCAAAACTACCTAAGATAAAATCAATGATCATGAAATAGTTGACACCTAAAATAGTTTGGAATGATGATAAACACATTCTCAATCTAAAGATAAATACAATAATAATGATGAAGTTTACGAGTATACCTCAAATATATAAAATAAACTCATGACACAATTGCTTTATGGATATGTCTTAGATACTTTAAGAAAGAATAAAGATAATAGATAGTAAAAAAGTGTTAATATCGAGAGAAATCGATACACTATGTATACCAAAAACATCAATAGTTATACACTATGTATATCAAAAGCATCAATAATTATTATTGACCAAATGTATGGAAAACTAAAGTGTAAGAAAATGATACCTCTACTTATCATGACCAAAATTAGTTAAGTCATAATATTGATGCTAGAAGGTAATAACACGAATCAACAACATTATGATAAGAGGAAAAATCTTAAATTCTACAGATTATTAGCATGAGGAATTGATCTCTTAAATCTAATGAATTTAGAAAGTATAATAAAGTTAATGATAAAACTTTGTGGAAAAAGATTATTAGCATGAGGAATTGATCTCTTAAATCTAATRAATTTAGAAAGTATAATAAAGTTAATGATAAAACCTTGTGGAAAAAGTTAAATCTAATGAATTTAGAAAGTATAATAAAGTTAATGATAAAACCTTGTGGAAAAAGTTGYTTATAGATAGAACATCCTAAAATTGATGATGACAACATTGTCTCTCCACAAGRAAAAAGTTACATAATTCTTATTGATTTGACTTAAAAAAACAAATGTTATATTAAATATTATTTTAATTACCAACRTGTTTAAATAAATATAAAACATTGTAACATTCAATATCTTCCTTTTTAACAAACATAAATGTTAAAGAACATTTTCTTATAAACATTGAAAACCATAACATTAACATTTTTAAAGTTATCTTCTAATTTATAAAAGTCACGAAAGTGATTAAGATTACTTAACCATCTTTTGAAAACCTTCAATATGAGATATAAGAATGATATAACTTGCCAAAAAAACATGATGATAATGTTAATACCAAATAAAATATATTTTGTTTCACTTCAAATTATTAATAAGCAACTTTTCCAACTTATCTATATACAATTTAAAAAAAAACATTAATAATATTAAAAATATAAATACAATTTAAAAAAAAACATTAATAATATTAAAAATATAAATAATGAATATACAGTTTCACTTTATCTAAAACTATTTTATATAAAATAATAATTATAGATATAATTACATATAAAAATTATAAACCTTATAATTTTTAAAGTCAATTGGGTTTAACTGGGGTGTTTGGGAAGAATGATTGTTATCTTCTCCATTTAAATTTTATTCCCAAACATTAATAAAATCATGCTTAACAAATTCAATTTGAAAATTTTTCCTATATTAAATTTAAGGATAATATTAAAAACTTTTTTATATTAAAAAAAATACAACATAATTGATAGTATTTTGGTTTTATGTATGGGATTAAGGTTAAATGTTATTAAAAAACACATGATTTCATTGGAAATAATTTTAATGGTGACTATAGGAGAGATTGGATTTCTTGCAAATATTATCTAGGTAGAAAATATCTTTTGGTCTTTGAGTAAGACCTAAAATGGAATCTATTTGGCTAAGAGCTCGTCTTTCTTAAACATAAGGAAACAAGTTAATAACTCAAGATTTAGAGACATTTGGCAAGAGTGAAAATCTATGCCCTTACAAACAACCAAAAAGTCATTTAAGATGGTATGGTTTTCCTTGAATAACAAT
Organism: Picea glauca; assembly: GCA_000966675.3. Taxonomy (NCBI): domain Eukaryota; kingdom Viridiplantae; phylum Streptophyta; class Pinopsida; order Pinales; family Pinaceae; genus Picea; species Picea glauca. The sequence continues at coordinate 28,427 of JZKD02S1910993.1, forward strand.
AATAAATCACACATTCACAAATAACAACCTCATTTTCAATTAACAACTAAATTATAACAAATTTTACTACCTTAAAAACACAATAATAATAATTAAATTTTATTTTACTAATAATTAAATTTTATTTCAAATATCATATTAAAAAAAATGTACTTACCAAGAAATGAATTACATTTTTCAAACAAAGAATCTTATGTGGGAACAAATGATTAATTATAACCATTCGGTTTTGTCACTTAAATCTGTCATAATATGTATACCTTTCAACTTGCCTTAGCCCAACAAGTCAACATTCATTTGACTTTTAAGATCACAAGAGTGGTTGTATATTATCATTAATATAACCATCCGATTTTGTTACTGAAGTCTGACACAATATGTATACCTTCCAACTTGCCTTAGCCTAACAAGTAAACATTCATTTGACTTTTAAGATCACAAGAGTGGTTGTATATTATTATTAATATGCATGGATCACTTTTGAGTCTTATTAGTCCGTGTCGAAGGCATAGAGGGACTATAGCGATAGATAATTCGTTGAATTTATATTAGTTTGTCGTTTGACTACAAATTTTTGTGATGCAGGAGCATTGCTCCACCTCAACACGCGCTAGTCAATTAACTCGCATGGTGCGCATTCAAGAAAGGGAGAGGTTTCGCCCTCTCATTTTGCCTCGAGAATCAAAGGCGTGATTCAAGCATTTAATGATGACAAGTTGGAAGAGCCAAGTTGTGCATTCGCACAAGTTGGAGATAAGGTCGCCATTAAGTGGTTGATGGTAGGAGGGATCTGCATCCGATTTGGAGAAGATTTCCATCATTGTAATTTGCCCATTTGACATGTGTTTTGAATGGTGATTTGACACCACTAGTTTAGCTTGTGAGGGAAGCTCGTTGAGCCCCTCTTGTATAAATCTTTGCATTGTTGCCAAGGAGAGGTTGGCTATAGGACGTTAGCTAAGAAAGAGTTATCCAGGGAGAAAAAAATGCATAGAAGTTAGGGGGATTGATGAGAGTCGAGACTCAGTTGCAGTCTGGACTTAAACATTTGTAATTTGATGTTCTACCATTAATAGAAAACGACAGTTTTTTCTGTTATCAACTTCTGTGTAATGGACATTGTGTTATGAATGTCATTTACATGCATTTGAATTGTAAATGAATGTCATTTACATGCATTTGAATTGTAAATGAATGTCATTTACATGCATTTGAATTGTAAATGAATGTTAGAAATCGTCTGCAGGGATAGAGATACAGTTGTCTATCTATGAGTGTGTTGAATTAAGTTTGGTTCTCTAGGCTAAGTGCAAGGAGTGCATGACAAAGAAAGGAAACTATGTGAGCCAACGCAAGGAGTGTGTATTTGAACTTTGTGGGGTCAGAAGAGAAGTTTTCAGGAGGGCATACCAGGCTAATTCACAGACTCAGAAAGAAATTTCAAGGTGGTTAAGTACCTTGGAAAGAAAGACTGTGTGGGAGGACGCACAGTTCAGAGTTACTGAACACTCTGGAACACTCTGCCAGAAGGGCATCGAGTTAGTGTGAGTGTGCACAAGGACAACACGGTTGGAAGTGTTGGAACCCTTAAGAGAATCCCAAAATCACTGAACATTCTGAGGAAAGAAAGCTTTGCAAGAGTGCATCGACAAAGGAAAGGAGATGCCTTAAACCCTTCTGTAAAGATAAGGGAGAAGTCGTCAAAGAATGGAGCTAAGCGTAAGAAGTGTGCCAAAGGTATTATAAGTCCATATTACAAGCTCAGGCGGAAGAGCGAGAAGATGCTAGGAGGGCACGAGGAAGTTCACAGCGGAATGGTGAACTTTGAAGGTTTTCAAGCCGAGCAAAGTCGCAGAAAAGTCTGTGCAGAGCGTCTACAAGGAGTGCAGAAAGAGTTCGAGAACAACCTAAGTCTCGTAAGGAAGAATTTGTGCCAAGTGTGCAAAAGGGGTCAAGTACTTTTTGAAGTCCCAAAGGCCAGAAAATAATCCATCATCGGAGGAAACAGGTGGCAGAAGATCGAGAGGTTTGGGAGCAGGGACATCGAGAGGTTTGCCAAGAGAAAACAGAGATCTTCACGAATTCACGAGGCGTGAAGTGATTTTGGACCGTTGGATCCAGAAGGCACGTGGCAGAGATCCACGCAGTTCGGAGGAAGAATCCTTCGAGAAAATTAAAGGAGAGAATACCCAAAGAAGAGTTGGGAGCCAAAGCAATCCTAGTCGTCCATTGAGATAGGACACGTGGAGTTGGGATCAACACTTCGTTGATTCGCAAGTCGGGAAGGATAGAGTTAGGAGAAGAGAGGACTCACGAAGTCCGAACTTGCAAATTTGATCATAGTCGTTGATCACAAGAGAACCGTGGACCGTAGATTTGGTCCCGAAGGATTTGTCGGTTTGGGAATTGAGGAAAAAGGAGCAAGTAGCTCGCGAAAGTCCCGAAGCATGGGGTCACAAAGGAAGCTAGCCCACGATTGTAGTCTGTGGTCACATCAAGGAGAAAGCCTAGCATGGGGAGCTAGCAATGTTAGCGTTAAGAGTTTAAAAGCGCTGGGGAGAGGGTCTGCGAGTGCCACACAACCTGCACTGAGAAGCTAAAGGGCATGTGTCAAGTTAAATTTGGTTCCCATTAGGAGCCCGAAAAACCATTCGATTTGGTGACTTGAACGATCCTAGACCGAGAGGTCGAGCCACCCTGAGGAGAGAGGATAGGGGGTGAGGCAATCAAGTGGTATCAAAGCTTGATTTTACTCTTAGGTGGAAAGAAGGAGATAAAGAAGATACTCTAATACCACAAGTGGTATCAGAGCTGATGCAGAATTGATTTATGTAGGTAAGAGGGACATAGTGTGATGCTCTGTTGAAGCTGTTGCAAGGTGTGAAACAGATGTTAAGCAGCCAGGTGGGATGCAGGTAAAGAAAGATGGCCATTGGGAGTTAGGAGCACGGTCAAGGGAGAGTCTACCCGCAGAAAAGCAAAGTGGATATAGACAGGGAGCTCAGTGAGATTCGAGCCCAGATGGAGATGCTAACATCCAATATGCAGCAGGAGGCGGGGGTATGTTGGAGGTATGAATGGTCCTTGAAGAGAACAACTAAATGGCATGTTTAGAATCTGTTGACCAGAAGGCAGCGACGGATGTTAAGAAGGTGGTTGGGGCATGTTGAAAACCTCCGTGACGAAGGAAAGAGATCTGGCAGAGGTCTCGTAGGTTGTCAGGTTGGCAATGAGAAGGGATCAGTGGATCTCATAGACTGCCAGGTGGGTAGAGGAGACATCCCAAATTTCCAAGTGGGCAAGGGAGGATAGATGATTTCAATTGAGAGTCACGTCAGTGAGGGGAGTTGACAGATGAGGAGGAGGCAAAAGAAAGGCCTCTCTCAAAGGAAGATTTGCACGGAATTGTGAGTCGTGTGAATGAAGATGATGAGAAGTTGAAAACTTATGTCACAAAAGAGAAAGATCATAGGAACGTTCTGATCATTGGAGGAGTCAAGATATTCCTACCAAGTGGTCGAGGAGAGGCTAGCGCAGATGTTGCAGATGCAACAGAAGGAAAACAAGCTGAGACTATTGTTGGCACATGGACAGACCCAGGATTCAACTCTAAAAGTGCACCAACAAGCCCTAGCTACTAGCCCTTTCGGAAACACCTGCGAGGCAGATGCAGTCTCACCTGAAGTAGCTATGAGGGGGTTGCAGGACAGAGATGTCTACAACAAGAAGGAATGTAAAGTGGATTCAAAGTGATCGACACACAACAATCTAATATTCTTTATCTTCCTACAATCTACTACATAAGATATATCTATCATATCTAACATAGTAATGCAATAACAGTATATCAGACAACAAAGAACAGAGAACTAATCACACATATGACACAATATATATGTGGTTCACCCTCTCTCTAGGGCTACGTCCATATAATTGTGCTTTATAATGTATTAATATGAAGCATACAGTTCTTGTCTACGCTCTTAGCCAACATATCTTCTCTCTTCTCCTCGCTATCTCTTCCCTCCCTACGCATCCAGCTGAAGATCTTACAATACAGAAGGCTCTCATACTTGGCACTTCTCTCTCACTCAATATTACTCACTCGATCACACAATGACAAAGACACCAACACAATCATAACACCATCTCGACACCAACCCATCCCCGRTCCTTTAGACCTATRTTTATACATTACAATAGCTCACCAACATCCTTAGGCCAAAACCTAGGTGTCAAAACCCTAGATACYAAAACCCTAGGTGTMTAAAACCCTAGGTCAACTTGACCCACGTTTTCAGGGCTTCGCCARCCTGTTTTTCCTTCCTTCTCGCGCGGTGCTCCAAATCATCCAACGGTGGATTTTTTCGCTTGTTGATTTGTCCACGATCCTTMTTTCTTGTTGATCTATCATCCTCGATCTCCTCATTCAACGACTTGCTTCCTTTTACTTCGCTCCATCTTTTCTKCTCTTTTACTCACTTCGACCCAGTAACAATCACTATGTCTTCCGCGCAGTTYGCATTCTKCCCTTTCTTCCTTGATCTTCRCTTACTTTCATAACCAAGGGCCAACAGGCCCCCAACACTCACCTGTGATTTGTCCCGAGGAACTTCGGATCTRACCTTTCTATTTTACTTCAACTTCAGACTGCGCAGTGYARCCTTTTCTTTCTTCTCTATGCCTCGTCTCCTTCCTTGTGCAAACTGTCTTTTCTGTGTCTAGTACCCAGTTTCAACTGCACCTGGTACCTAGACCCTTTTCCTTATGCTTTTACTTAGAGTTGTGGGGCATCTGGTTGTCATAATACAATTTCAACCGGCTCCCATTCACTAATCCTTCCTTCCATTCTCCCTTCAAAGTCTTCAACTACACAACTCCTCCTTCTGTAACATAGGCGATCTCATATGGCCCGAGCCAATGCATTCTGAACTTCCCATGATGTTTTATGAACTTACTGTCATATACCAGTACTAGATCACCATGTTTCAATGCCTTCTTCTTGATGTGCCTGTCATAATAGGCCTTCTCTCTTTCCTTATGTACCTGCTGATGGAATCCTGCAATAAATCTGTCTTCTTCTAGTTTGACCAGTTATGCAAGCCTTTCTCGAACAACACCAGTTTCATCCATATCTCTGAAGGCAGCAATTCTTAGGCTTGGTACCAAATATTCCATTGGGACAAGGCCATACACCATTGGGACAAGGCCATACACCAACTTAAAAGGGGTCTGCATTGTTAGCTTCTTGCAAGTGGTTCTATAGGCCCATAGTATTGTTGGTACTCTTAAATCCCAGTCATCCATGTTCACACTACAAATCTTCATCAGTGTTGTCTCCAAGATCTTGTTGAATTCTTCCACTATCCCATTTTCTTGTGGATGGTAAGGTGTGCTCTTCTGGTGATGGACTGCAAATTCCTCAGTCAGGGATTCAACTGTTTTATTTATAAAATGTGTGCCTTGATCACTCATAAGGATCTTTGGGCATCCAAACCTGGTTATGATGTCATCAAATATGAAGCGTGCAGATGTAGTTGCACTACAGTCCTTAACTACTCTTTCTTCAGCCCATCTGGTCAAGTACTCTGTCGCAGTGATTATGTACCTTGCTCCTATGAGCTTTCCTGGTGGGTTTATAGGTCCCATGAAGTCAATGGCCCATTTATCAAATGCTTGTAGGGTCAGTTGTGGTGCTAATGGCATTTCATCTCTTCTGGAAGGTTTCCTAACTCTTTGGTATACATCACAGGCTCTATAATAGTCTTTAGCAATTTTGTATAGGGTAGGCCACCAAAGGCCAGCTCTAATAACTTTCTGCGCAGTTGCTTTTCCTACGTAATGTCCTCCTGCGATGCCTTCATGAGATTCTGTGAGGATCAATGGTTTCTCTGCCTCCATAAAACACCTTCTCAATATCTCATTAGGTCCCATCTTGTATAGTTGTCCAGCTATAAGTGAAAAGTCTGTAGCGTGCACTACTAGATGTTTCTTATGTGGAATTGTATAATCGCTAGGTGTCATTCCTGTTGACAGGAACTGGACTATCTCTGCAAAGTGGTCATCAATATTTCTAATGGCTAGTAACTATGCATCCGACAGTGCATCCTCCAAACTAGTAAGCTCTTCTCCATGTTCCAACCTCGACAAGTGGCCAGGACCTTTGTTCATTCTTCTTGGCTTTACTATGATCTCAAAGTCATACTCCTGGAATAGCAGAAGCCATCTGCATATTCTCCCCTCAACACTGGCTTGTTGACTAGGTATTTCAGCGTGGAGTGATCAGTAAACATTTTAAAGTGTCCTCCCAACAAGTAGTGGTGAAATTTCTACAGCGCATATACCATGGCTAACCCTTCTCGCTCAGTAATGGTGTAATTGATCTCAGCAGTTGATAGCTTCTTGCTGGAAAAGGCTAACGGATGGTCAATATCTCCTTCCCTAGTTTGTGCTAACACTTCTCCTAAGGCAATAGAAGACGCATCGACATGCACATGAAACTCCTTGCTCCAATATGGGAAGACCAGAATAGGCGCAGTAACCATTTTTTGTTTCAGTGTGCCGAAGCTCTGTTGGTACTCTTTTGTCCAATGAAATTGACAATATTTCTTCAAAATATTCTCTATGGGTGCTGTAATCTGGGCATATCCTTTAATGAACTTTCTGTAGTATCCTATGTGTCCTAGCGCAGTGCGCAACTTTTTGACTGTGGCAATTTTAGATGGATCGACTAGCAATCCCTGCTTGCATACAATATTACCTAACAACACTCCGAATGGTGAGAAGAAGATGCATTTATTCATATTCAAGGCAATTTGACACTGCCTTCATTTGTCCAACATTAGCCTTAGACATTCAATATGATTTTTCAATAAACTAAAAACAATCCAATCATCAAAATATGCTTCTAGAAATTTATGCAGAAACTCCTTGAATGCTTCAACCACCACACTAGAAAAGATGATTGGTGCATTCTTCAATCCAAATGGAATCACTATATACTGGTAGGATCCCCATTCTGTTGCAAATGTGGTCTTATGGTGATATTCCTTGGCAATCCAAATCTGATGGTATCCTGAAAATCCATCTCTAAAAGAGTATACCTCCTGGCCTCCCACATTATCTAACACTTTGTCAGTGAATGGTGTAGGGAAGGGGTCATGTAAACAGGCATTATTCAGCTTCCTGAGATCAACACAGATTCTGATCTCTCCTGTCTTCTTGTCTTACACCACCATAGGGCTAATCCATTTTGATTCTTCGATAGGTTCTATAATCCCTGCTTCTAGCATTCTGTCGAGCTCAATTTTAACTTTCTCCTTATATTTAGGGTTCAATATGTAGGGTCTCTATTTGACTGGTCTTGCATCTGGCTTCAAAGGGATCCTCATCTCTCCCATAGGCCCTTTAATGACCTTCATATCAGTGAATTTGGTTGGAAATAAGTCCTGATATTCATGCAGTAACTCTGTTATTTTGTTAATAGTAGCAACATCCCAGTAATCTCCAACATTTGCAAGCTTCGGTGTTTGCTCTGTTCCAATATTGATCTTCTTAATCTTGATCAGATGTCCAATAAATGGTAGCTTGACTCCTGGTCCTTCCACATATCTTTGGCCTTCTGTTTCTACAATGTTCACCTTCCTAGGATCATCGTCTTCATCAACATTGATGTTGTAACAGCCTTGCAGTTTCTGCATAGGCATAGTCCATTCGTCCTCTTCTTGTTCTAAAGGGGGGCTAGAGGCCTCCTCATATACTTTCTGTCTTACAATCTGTAACGCTTGATCTACTAAAGGATATTGAATTTCAAATAAGAAGGTGGTTACAAAATTTTGAGTCATACCTTCCCAATCTGCAGTGATGAGGCGCAACTCCGCTTGAAGGTACCAGTTGATAGGGGTTGTGTCTAGTGTGTTAATGAACTTGTGCACCCATTTCTCTTGAGGAATGGTTCTCCAGGCTTCCTCGCAACTTCGCACATGGTCCTTTGGGAAACTTCGACCTATGTACCGAACTTCATAGCCTTCCACTTGTGCTGAGAACCGCGCGATCATCAGGGTATGGCATTGTACCCATTCTGTAAATGTTGTTTTTGTGTGTCCCCCACCATCTTGTTGGTGTGTCTTTCAAGGCCTCATCCATTGCCAACAGTCTTTGTTGTGTTGTTACACTTGCTTCAAGGTCCACTAAGAAGGCTTCTAAAGGATTCAGACCATCAAAAGTGGGCAATTTACTTACTATTGTGCCGATCCAGTGAACTTCTCTAGTTAATATAGCACATATCCTTCTAGATACTTCATACATCTTGTTCTGCCATTTCTCCAGTGCTTCTTCTGAATCTGATGAACATGCGTTGTCACTTTGGCAACTTAGGTTCCCATCGGCTGTAGGATTAATGTAATCATGTTGTTTGGCTATTAGTTTGTATATGTTTTCCAATTCATATGCGTGGTCTTCTTCTCTGATAGGTTTTGTGTATCGTTGACCTCCATCTGGATCTAAAGGTGCAATGACCCTAAGGCCATATATTTCAAACGTCATACATCTCTTCTTTAAATCAACCACAGTGGAATTATTGAAAGCCCAATCAATTCCTAATAGTGCAGGGTAAGGGCAGTTATCATCAACTATCTCAATTACCTCAAAGTCTACAAACGTTCTTACTCCCTCAATGTCCATAGGGACATGTTCCAATCTACCAAAGTGGCTTACTGTCTGCTGGTTAGCCATCCTAATTCTGATAGGGGAATATATCAAATTCGGTTTTCCCATCAATGCCCAGGTTTTCTTCGTCATGACATTGACCTCCGACCCTAAGTCGAGGACCACATAGTCTATATCATATTCTCCAATCTGAGCATTCAAGTGTAACTCCTTATTTTCCCTTCTCTTTTTAGCGATTTGGTGTACTTCCCTATTCAGTAAGGGGTCTATCTTTCCTAGCTCATACTGTCTGATTAAATTTTGTAGCTCTTGCACAATGCTCTCATCCTGAATCAACTTAATACAAGTATATAAAAATTCCATGAGCTTGCTTACCTATTTTCTTTCTTTTGGCTAAGTAGACTGATCGAATGCCGGAGGAATTCCACATTCTCTTACTTCTAGCTGTATCTTTGATGAAGAGCCTTGGTCTACTTTGAATTCTTTTCTTTCCTCCTCAAATATTTGTCTTTCTTTCTTTGCATCAAAAGTTTGGGTCTTCTCTGTAGCTTTCCTGACTCCTGATTCTTCTGTAGTCTTTCCTGAGGTCATTCTATCTTCTTCTGTAATAGCGCCTCCTCTAGTGATAACGCCAACTCTAGGATCTTCTCCGCGAGGTTCAGCGTAGATCAGTTGCACTTGCGGGTTCTGTTGAGGTCCTCGTCTTTCCTGGAGCTTAGCCAATAATGTTGGATATTCCTCGATAACATGCTCGAAGGAGTTGCAATAGTTGTAAGTGGTACAAGGGTTATGATTGTCCCTTTCTAAGTGTCTTGTTTGTGCGCAGTTATAATAGATTATCTATCCTTGACCTCGACCCATACCTCCTCCTCCTCCTCTTCCTCTGAATCCAACGCGAGGATTGAAATTTCCTCTCCCAGGGAGTTATACTGCGTAGTGTTTCCTTCTTGTTGTACTTCGCCTTGAATTTTGTATATGTCTCTTGACCTTTCATGCATGAGATTATAAGCCCTACAATCCCTATCATCATGTCCCATGGACTTATAGAACATGCAATACAAATTTGTGGGCGTCTGAACATACTTTTGCATGTAATAGCACTCATCAGGGAAATGTCTATTTCTGCATACCTCGCACCAGGGTAAGGTGACTTGCTTCAAAAGGCTCGGAGCTCCAGAGGCTAAGTATTCATGGAATAGGGGATAGTGTTCCTTCTCATGGCCTTCTGATTTGCATCTGACACACCAAATGTCTTCTCTTTTATCATTTCCCTTGTGTTTTTTCATATCTTCGACCTGCAGAGACAAACTAGTTAGTTGACTCAAGATTTGACTCATACCTGAAATGGATTCTCCCATAGGGGTTGATTCTGGATTCATGGTGATCTCCAGAGCCTCAACCTGTGAAGCAATCTTCTATTGCATCAGAGGATCTCTGATGTGTTGTAAGAGGGAAAAAATGAACCATTCTTTGTTCTACTCATCTGGGATCTGAAAAGTCAATCGATCGGTTAAGGTCTTGAATCTCTCATCGAATTCCCAAACAAGTTCGGCTACCTTCTGCTTGATCTCTTTCAGTTTTGTAATACATTGTGATTTTGACTTGGGTTTCTTGAACTCTGCAATCAATGCATTCTTGATCTAATTCAGCAACTTAGGTTGTGCAAGTCCTTGGACAAGCTTCATGTACCATCTCAGTGCGCGATCCCTTAGGGTAGTACTAAACTAAGTTCTTTTAATAGCTTCGTAGGTGACATTTTTAATATTCCATGTGAATTCACATAGGAACCAGTGTTGATCAGGGTCTTCAGACCCATCTCTCCTAAAATTAAGGAACCTCATCTCATCTGCCATAGATCTTCCTAGGGTTCCTGACTGAGTATGTGGTCGAATACTAGTGACAGTTCTCTGAATGTTCTGGTGGCTTGGATTACTTTTATTGCTTAATGTTACTAAATCAATAGGAGGGATAATAGTACTTACTTCAACAGTTTGTGTAGTTCCTGAAGTTTTTGTCTCTTCCCGGCGAGGTTCTTCAACTTTCCCTTCCTTTGTCCCAACGGGTTTTGAATGCTCTTCATCCGTCATATCTGCCTCTTCTCCATTGTAGAAACCCTCGTCCCCGTAGTTCTGCTTGAATAGGTTCACAAGATGAACTTCTCTGAATGCTCTTCCACTACGCGTATTTCCAGCCTCTGTGTCGTTGTCGCTATCTGAATTCCTGAACATTATCTTTTCCAGATCCGACCAATCTACTGTATCTTCAAGATGTTTTTTTCGTGCAATAGCATCTTGATCCTCAACTTCAGAAAATGTAAACATTTTACTTTGGGTCCCTTGAAGAAATATCTCTCGGCTTGGCTATATGACTCTACTCTATCAACAACAAACTCGGTGATGTACCCTCCAATGGTGCTATCAAACCAGTGATCTACTGCTCGTGATACAACGTTATAAACTCTCTTGACCTTCTTGATCAATGTCGGCGTCCAAACCACAGGAGGTCTAAATATGATCTCAAACTAGGTATCTTCTAACCTAGCTAGCCACTCATACAGCTCCTAATGGATTCCTCCAAAGAAAATTTTGTGTATATCAGTAAAGATATATCTCTCCAACCAATACTCTATGCTAAGATTAGGGTTCTTGTTCTGGGCTTCAGCGAAGTCCTTTTCTTGATCCTCTATCCACTTTTGAATCTCTGTCTTTGATGGAAACCACCTTGACATTCCCTCAAGAAGATTCATGTCCCGAATACGACACCATTTGTTGGCACAGGGGTAGACCCAGGGTTCAGCTCCAAGAGGGCACCAACAAGCCCTAGCTACTAGCCCTTTCGGTAACACTTGCGAGGCAGATGCAGTCTCACCCGAAGCAGCTATGAGGGGGTTGCAGGACAGAGATGTCTACAACCAAAAGGAATGTAAAGTGGATTCAAAGTGATCGGCACACAACAATCTAGTATTATTTATCTTCCTACAATCTACTGTGTAAGATATATCTATCAAATATAACACAGTAATGCAATAAAAACATATCAGACAACAAAGAACAGAGCACCAATCACACATACGAAACAAGATATACGTGGTTCACCCTTTCTCTAGGGCTACGTCCACAGAACTGTGCTTTATAGATGAAGCATACAGTTCTTGTCTGCGCTCTTATCCAGCAAATATTCTCTCTTCTCCTTGCTATCTCTTCCCTCCCTGCGCACCCAGCTGCAGGGTTGATCTTCGCACCCAGTTGAAGATCTTACAATACGGAAGGCTCTCATACTTGACACTTCTCTCTCACTCAATATTACTCACTAGATCACACAATGACAAAGACAACAACACAATCATAACACCAGCTCGACACCAACCCATCCCAGGTCCTTTATACCTCTATTTATATATTACAATAGCTCACTGACATCCTTAGGTTGAAACCTAGGTGTCAGAACCCTCGATACCAAAACCCTAGGTGTCTAAAACCCTAGGTCAACTTGACCCGTGTTTTTAGGGCTTCACCAACCTGTCTTTCCTTCCTTCTCGTGTGGTTCTCCAAAGCATCCAACGATGGATTTTTCCGCTTGTTGAGTTGTCCACTATCCTTCTTTCTTGTTGATCTGTCATCCTTGATCTCCTCATTCAAAAAATTTCTTCGTTTTACTTCACTCCGTCTTTTCTTCTCTTTTACTCACTTTGACCTAGTAAAGTCATTGTGTCTTCCACACAGTTCGCATTCCGCCTTTCCTTCCTTGATCTTTGATTACTTTCATAACCAAGGCCAACAACTGTCATGGAGGGGGAATAGATATTGAAGTCCATCCCAATAGAAGGAGAATGCCTAGTTTAGTTACTCACTCAGTGGGAATTGGAGTTAAAGGCACTGGAGGATTGGTTAGACAGTCCGAAACCAGAAGGTGGCTGCCATAAGATAGCCATGCTAGAGGAAACACACCATCATGAGGAGCAGTTGGTGGAAGTTGGAATGGGACCAGTCGAAGAATTGACAGCAGACAATCTGTTAGGGGGAGAAGCTGAGCAATAGCTTAGTGATGAGAAGTATGCAAGGGTGGAAGTTGCAGCTGAGTGGCAGGCTAAGACCACAAGAGAGGAGGAGGATAGTCTGGGAGGTTGGTGTGATTTACCCATTGACAAGGAGAAAGTGAAGCAAGCTAGTCTGCAAAGGAAGAGCCAGACGATGGAGCAGTTGGACGAGGTAATTGAGGAGATCAGGAAGTTGATGTTAGGGTCAGTAGAGGAAGCATTCAACACAAGGAAGCTGGATAGAAAGGATCATGCACGAGCAGTGGGGAAGACGCAGGAGAAACAACAACAAGGCAGAGGAGCCGAAAGATAGCTCGAGGAGAGAATTTGGGATCCAAGAGGATTTCAACTACGCTGGAAAGCTCATGAGCAGGAGCTCATGATTTTCATAGCCATGGAGTATGATGCAGGAGCATCGCTCCACCTCATCATGCACGAGTCAAATAACTCGCAAGGTGCGCATTCAAGAAAGGGAGAGGTGCCACCCTCTCATTTTTCCTCGAGAATCAAAAGCGTGATCCAAACATTTAATGATGAAAAGATGGAAGATCCAAGTTGTGCATTCGCATAAGCTGGAGATAAGGTTGCCATTAAGTGGTTGACGGTAGGAGGGATCTGCATCCGATTTGGAGAAGATTTCCATCATTGTAATTTGCCCATTTGACAGGCGTTTTGAATGGTGATTTGACACCACTAGTTTAGCTTGTGAGGGAAGCTCGTCGAGCCCCTCTTATAAAAATATTTGTATTGTTGCCAAGGAGAGGTTGGTTGTAGGAGGTTAGCTAAGAAAGAGTTAGCCAGGGAGAAAAAAATGCATATAAGTTAGGGGGATTGATGAGAGTCGAGACTCAGTCGCAATCCAGACTTAAACATTTGTAATTTGATGTTCTACCATTAATAGAAAACGACAGTTTTTTATGTTATCAACTTCTGTGTAATGGACACTATGTTATGAATGTCATTTACATGCATTTGAATTATAGATGAATGTTAGAAATCATCTACAGGGATAGAGATACAATTGTCTATCCATGAGTGTGTTGAATTAATTCTGGTTCTCTAGGCTAAGTGC
>JZKD02S1911004.1:0-14194 GCA_000966675.3 Picea glauca
CCCCTATTGAGTAATGACTGCCCCAATAGCATAGTTGGAGGCATCTGTCTCTATCTCAAATGGTTGTTGCAAGTCTGGTAATGTGAGAACTGGTGCAAAGAAGAGGTGATGATTCAACTCTTCAAACTCCTTTTGTTGAGATTCAGACCAAAATAATTTTTCTCTCTCTCCTCCCTTGGTGACTTGACTCAAGGGCCAAGTGATATGAGAGAATCCCAACATGAACCTACGGTATAAATTGGCAAGATCCAAAATGTTGCGGATCTCTATTAGGGTGGTTGGGGATGGCCAATCCCGAATGACTTGGATCTTGGTTGGATCCACATGAACCCCCCACTCATCAATAATGTATCCCAGATACTAAACTCGGGTCATGCCAAAATTGTGCTTCTCCAAATTGTCACACAACTTGTGTTGTCACAGTGTTTGGAGGACCTGTCGGATGTGGTGGAGGTTCTCTTCCCAAGTCTGGCTAAAGATCAGAATGTAATCCAAGTACACCACTAAAAATGAGTTGGTGAATGGTTGCAATATGTCATCCATTAACCTCATGAAGGTTGCAGGGGCATTCGTTAACCCGAAATGCATGACCAACCATTCAAAAAGGCCCTCCTTGGATTTGAAGGCAGTCTTCCACATATCAGAGGGTTCGATTGGTACTTGGTGATACCCAAACTTCAAGTCGATCTTTCTAAAATATTTCACCCCCTTGAGTTGGTCCAGAAGGTCATCAATCTATGGGATCGGGTACCTATTCTGGACAGTGATCTTGTTTAGTGCCCGATAGTCAATGCAGAGTCTCCAAGTCTCATCCTTCTTCTACACTAGCTCGATCGGGCTCAAACAGGGTGATGAAATCAACTAGATGTTTCCTTTCTGCAACAGCTCCTGAATCTGCCTCTTGATTTTGTCATTCTCCATAACAAAGCACCGATAGATTGGTCCATTGGGTAGCGACGCACCTGGGGTCAGATCGATGGGGTACTTTCCCTGGAAGTGTAGAGGCACCCCTGCGGGGGAGGTGAATATGTCCTCATACTCCTCCATGACCTTATCCATATGTTGTTTTCATACAGAGGGGCTCTCTATGTAGATCATGGCCAAAGTCTTCTTCTTTCCCTGAGGGTGGTTCATCAGGAAAACAAATTTCCTGGTTTTAGAAATGATCTTACTACATTGTTTTGCAGTAACCAAAGAGATGGATGTAGGTGGTGCTACTTTCGGTATCCTGTAAAACTTATTTCCCAAGGTAATAATAACAGCAAGAGGCCTGGAATCATACACAACATGTCTCTTCCACAAGTATGGTTGGCCTAATAATACATCGAAAACATCAAGAGGAGAAATGTAACATAATACATCATCCATGAAGGGGTTGATGTTGTAGGGAAGGTGGAATTATTGGCTAACGCGGAGGTCCCATCCTTGGTGCAGCCAGCCAATGGTGCATGGTTTTGGGTGCATTGTGGTTAGCAAGCCTAGTCATTTCATGACCTCTACTGAGATGAGGTGCTTCTGGCTCCCAATGTTGACAATGAACTGCAACTAGGAACCCTTTACCCACATCTGGGAATGGAAGAAGTGCTCTACCTCCTCTGGATCTTTTGGATCTTCGTGGTGGAAACAGTGGTGTTGGGCTCTGGATCGATAATCTACTTCCCCCTTTTAGTCCCCCTTTTGGGTTCTGATTCAGAGTCGGATCCTGCATCTAATTAAGAAGCCTTCAACTCATCTACCAGTGACTACTTGGCTCGACACTCACTTGTGTTGTGAGTGGAGCTCTTATGGAACTCAGACCACTTCCCGGTGTCCTTTTTTAGCTTCGTGGTGTTGTTCTTTGCTTGCGGCTTTGGTGGGTTGTCCTAGCCTGCCCCGCCTTGGCTTGGTACTTTGTTCGATGGCTTCGAGGTACCTTTCCCTTGGTTATGATTTGTAGACCCAAAGTCTCGCTTCTTCTGTTTGAACTTCTGCTCAATATTGGCAGCATATCGGTATGTCGCACCAAGAAAAGAGATGTCGAGGAACTCCATTTCCTCCTAAATGTATCTATGCAGACAACTATGGTACTTTAACACCAAATGTTTCTCCGAATATTTGATACCCAACTTTGTGAGTAGGGTATGAAATAGATTTGTCATCTCATGCACATCTTGATCCCTTTGTTGACGCAATGTAGTCCATTGTATGTATTTTTCCTCATAGCTCCCCATGAGATAATATTGTTCCTTGATGGCATCTCAGAAATAATTCCAAGTGGGTGTGACTAAGAAAAGAGAGGGTTCCCCTCGCTATATTTCTCCCAGTAGGTTTCCCACCAATCCTTGACATTGGGGGCGGCTTTAAGAAGTGCAAAAATAATCCTTTCTCGATCGGAAAAGTCAATAATCGAGAAATATCCTTCTAACAGATTCAACCATCTATATATGACATCTACATATATTTGTACCTCAAATATGGGAATGTCAAAGCTTACTTGTACCTTAAAAGGAGTGGCACCTCCAGAGTGGTTGTTGGATGTAGATGCGCTGCCAGTGGGAAGCCGTTGAAGGATCTGGGAAAAGTTGTCCATAATCACGTTCCTTTGTTTCTCGAGGGCCTCCTTGATAAATAATTTGATAGGATCTCCTGCTCCCTCATCTTTATTTTCTTCCCCCATGGGCATCCATCAGGGTTTACGAGGTTGATCTTGCAATAGTTCAACTAGATTGAGCCCTAACTCCTTATACCTCAACCTCATTGAGGACATGCAAAGAAGGATTGAGAAATAGAAGACTGCTTTGATATCACTAATCCGGATTTATGCAGGAACACAACGAAATACATAAATACACATAAACACAGAGATGTAATGGAAATAAAACTTCATTTCATTAACAACAAATGATTGAAATATGCTTATAGACAGAATGGAAATAAAATAGCTAGGGCACTAGTAGCTTATCTCTAAGAAGAGATGTGGTGGAAATTGGTATCTGAAATATGTGTTATAATGAGGCTCGAAGGACTATATATTATTGAGAAACAATGGAAAACCCTAAACATCCAAAAACCTAACCCTAAGAGATGAAACACCAAAATATGGGCCCCGTCGGGGTAAATTGGTACATCAATTTCCCGAGGTCGTAACTTTGGCATACTATCTCCGTTTTGACACACACGATACATTGTTAGAAAGATATATCCAAGGACTACACTCCTAACAGTGAATATCAAGTCCAACACGAACTCATATTCACCGGAAAAAACGTCGTTTAGGGCCTCAAAACGGCTACAAAATTTCAGGAACCAAAAAACTACTAAAAATAGTAAATTGTGCTACAATTAAGGAAACTGGAAAACTGAAAGAAACAATGGTGTGGGTCCAAGTGGAATAGGTGGGTGGCCACCAATATCCACCTAGATCATTCCTCCACCCTTAGGAAGCAATGGTCCCCATTGCGTTTATCTCCTCCATGAGATGAGGAAACTTATGTTGAACTTGGTCCTTGGTGAGCCACTTTCCCTGGTGAAGGAGTTAGCCTACTTTGACAACTCGATATAGTTGGATCCTCTCTTGGTGGGTGTTATTGATATGTGTTTCCATAATACGATCAGTTGTGGCTTGTTCCATGCAATCTAGGTTTAACTCTATTGGTGTGAGTTGTTCTACCATGTCAGATGTGTCCAATAGAGCTGGAAAGTAGGGCCGAAGGCGGTCCACATTGAATACTGGGTGCAGACCAAGGAATGGTGGAATACTAAGCTCAAAGGCATTGTCCTCTATAGCCTTGGTGATGGTGTATGGCCCATATCAGAGCGGGCGAATATTGCGGTATGGTCCAGCGAGGCGCTCCTTTTGCAAATGTAGCCACACTTTGTCACCCACCTGGAAGTTGTGTGGCACCCGATGTTGATCATGTCACTGCTTGTACTTATCATTGGCTCTATCCAAGATTTCATGAACATGTTGGAGGATGTTCTAAATTCTCTCAATGAAATTATTTTCCTTGTCAACCTCAGACTGGACACGGGTTGAATCTACCTGAGTAGCCGCAAATGGCATGGCTACGTCAATTTGACATAGTGGCTGGAATCCCAAGCCCACCTAAAAGGGGTTGTGGTTGGTTGATCTATGGAGAGCCTGGTTGTAGTTGTGTTGTACATAGGGGAGGATATCATCCCATTTGCATGGATTCTTTGATTTGTACATGTGCAGAATGTGTACAATCATCTGGTTGACGAGCTATGTCTGGCCATCAGTTTTTGGATGGAAAGTTGTGGACTTGGTGAGCTTGGTGTCCAGCATCGACCAGAGGTTGGACCAAAATGTAATGAGGAACGTGATGTCCTAATCTGAAATGATATACTGTGGGATCACAAATTGTACCCACACTCGTTCAAAGAAGAGTTTCGCAGTGGCTTATGTTATATTCTACTTGCAGGCCATCATAATGGACATATTCGATAATATGTCAACGACCACAAAAAAACAGTCATTGTCATGCTTAGTAGAATGAAGGCCTAACATGTAATCCATGGATATGGATTCCCAGGGTCGAATAGGGGTAGAAAGCGGAGTATAGAGGCCTTTCTTCTTGATGGTTGGCTTGGAAATGGCACAAGCAGTGCAGGACTTGATGTACTTCCCGACATCCTGTCGAAGGTTTGGCCAATAGAAATACTTTTGCAGTACTGCCACAATTTTCTTGACCCCAAAATACCCAGCGACCCGACTGTAGTGTGCCTCCCAAATCATCTTGGCATGCGCGCTTGAAGGAACACAAAGGTGTCCCGGGTGACATAGAAGGGCATCCTGGAGGTGAAAATTAGGAACTTGCTTACCCTCCAAGAGCATATTGTATGTGTGTCTGAATTCTAGATCACTTTTGTAGAGAAGAGGCTAATCAAAATTCTCGTTCCCATAAGAGTTGAGCACCGTGGTTGGATCCATGATAGGTGGTCGGATGAGGCAGTATGCAACATTATTGGTGCTTCCTTTCTTGTACTTAATTTTCAAATGAAACTATTGCAGGTATGTGCACCACTTTTGATGGAGATCATTATGCCAACTTCCCTTATGTTTGTATGAACTATAAGGGTTGGTGGTCTGTGAGGATAACTATTTCATTTCCCAAAATGTAATGCTTACATTGTCGGCAAGACTGTGCAATGGAATAAATCTCTTTTTCATAAGTGGGATACTTCCGAACTGTGTCGGAAAGTGTCTCACTATGATATGCCATTGGATGCCCCTGTTGAGTAAGGACTGCCCCAATATCATAGTCAGAGCCATCTTTCTCTATCTCAAATGGTTGTTGCAAGTCTGGTAATGTGAGCACTGGTGCAGAGTAGAAGCGATGCTTCAACTCTTTGAACACCTTCTATTCAGATTCAGACCAAAATATTTTTTCTTTTGCTCCTCCCTTGGTGACTTGACTCAAGGTCCAAGTGATATGAGAGAATCCCAACACCAACCTGCGGTAGAAATTAGCAAGACCCAAAAAGGTGAGGAGTTTTTTTAGGGTGGTTGGGGCCGGAAAATCCCGAATGAATTGGATCTTGGATGGATCCACATGAACCCCCTGCTTATCAATAATGTATCCCAAATACTAAACATGGGTCATGCTAAAAGTGCACTTCTCCAAATTGGCACACAACTTGTGTTGTCACAGTGTTTGGAGGACCTGTCGGATGTGGTGGAGGTGTTCTTCCCAAGTCTGGATGAAGATCATAATTTTATCCAAGAAAACCACTACAAATGAGTTTGTGAATGGTTGCAAGATGTCTTCCATTAGCCTCATTACGGTTGGAGGGGCATTCGTCAACCTGAAAGGAATGACCAGCCATTCCAAAAGGCCCTCTTGGATTTGAAGGCAATCTTCCACACATCAGAGGGTTCGATTGGTACTTGGTGATACCCAGACTTCAATTCAATCTTACTGAAATATTTCACCCCCTTGAGTTGTTCCAAAAGGTCATCAATCTATGGGATTGGGTACCTATTCTGGACAGTGATCTTGTTCAATGCCCGATATTCAATACAAAGTCTCCAAGTCCCATCCTTTTTCTGCACCAACACGATTGGGCTCCCACAGGGCGATGAACTCGGTCGAATGTGACCTTTCTACAACAACTCCTGAATTTGCCTCTTGATTTTTTCATTCTCCAAAACATAGCGCCGATAGATTAGTCCATTGGGTAGCGGCGCACCTGGGGTCAGAACGATGGGGTGCCTGGCCTGGTAGTGTAGAGGCACCCCTGTGGGGGAGGTGAATATGTCCTCGTACTCCTCCACAACCTTATCAATATGTTGATGTTGTGCAGAGGGGCCCTGTCTAGAGGTCGTGGCCACAGTCTTCTTCTTTCCCTGAGGGTGGATCATAAGGAAAACAAATTTCCTAGTTTTGGCAATGAGCTTACTGCAATGTTTTGCAATAACCAAAGAGATGGATGTAAGCGGTTCTATTTCCAGTATCCTGTACAAATTATTTCCCAAAGTAATAATAACAGCACGAGACCTAGACTTAGACACAACATGTCACTTCCATAGGTATGGTTAGCCTAATAATACATCGAAAACATCAAGAGGAGCAATGGCACATAATACCTCATCCGTGAAGGGCTTGATGTTGTAGGGAAGGAGACATTGTTGGTTGACGCGGAGGTCTCGTCCTTGGTGCATCCACCCTATGGTGTATGGTTGTGGGTGTGTTGTTATTGGAAAGCCCAATCGTTTCACAACCTCTACTGAGATGAGGTTCTTCTAGCTCCCACTGTCAACAATGAACTACAATGGGGAACCCTTTACCCACATTTGGGAATGGAAGAGGCGCTCTGCCTCCTCTAGATCTTCTGGTTTCTTCTTCTGGATATTCGTGGTGGAAACGGTGGAATTGGGCTCCGCATCGATAATCCTCTTCCCCCTGTCATTCCCCCTGTCGAGTTCTGATTCAGAGTTGGATCTTGCATCCGATTCAGAAGCCTTCAACTCAGCTACCAGTGATTGTTTGGCCCGACACTCACTTATGTTGTGAGGGGAACTCTTATGGAGCTCACACCACTTCCTCGTGTCCTTTTTTGGCTTCGTGGTGTTGTTCTTTGCTTCCGTATTTGGCAGGTTGTCCTAGGGTGCCCCACCTTGGCTTCATCCTTTTTTCAGTGGCTTGGGGGTACCTTTCCCTTGCTTTTGATTCACAGACCCAAAGTCTCGCTTCTTCTATTTGAACTTTTGCTCAATCTTGGAAGCATACCGGTATGTCGCACAAGGTGAAGAGATGTCAAGCAACTCCATTTCCTCTTGAATGTATCTATGTAGATAACTGCAGTACTTTAACACCAAATGTTTCTCCGAATCTTTGATACCCAACTTTGTGCATAGGGTATGAAATAGATTCATCATCTCATGCACATCTTGGTTCCTTTGCAGCCGTAGTGTAGTCCATTGTATGTATTTGTCCCCATAGCTCCCCACAGGATAATATTGCTCCTTGATGGCATCTCGCAAATAATTTCAAGTGGGTGCGACCGAGAATAGCGATAGTTCCCCCTCACTCTGTTTCTCCCGGTAGGTTTCCCGTCAGTCCTTGACATGGGGAGCGAATTTAAGGAGTGAAAAAATAATCCTTTCTCGATCGGAAGAGTCATGAACCGAGAAATATCCTTCTAACAGATTCAACCATCTATCTATGACATCTGCATCTATTTTTCCCTCAAATATGGGAATGTCAAAGTTTACTTGTACCTTAAAATGAGTGGTGCCTCCAGAGTGGTTGTTGGATGTAGATGCGCTGCCAGTGGGCAGCCGTTGAAGGATCTAAGAAAAGTTTTCCATCATCGCATTCCTTTGTTTCTCGAGGGCCTCCTCGAGCAATAATTTGATAGGATCTCCTAATCCCTCATATTTCTTTTCTTCCCCCATGGGCGGATATCGGGGTTTACAAGGCTGATCTTGCAATGGTTCAACCAGATCGAACCCTAACTCTGTATACCCTGACCTAGTTGGGGACATGAAAAGAAGGATCGAGAAAGAGCAGACTGCTCTGATACCACTGATCCAGATTTATGCAAGAACACAATGAAGTACAAAAATACCCATAAACACAGAGATGCAGCAGAAATAAAACTTTGTTTCATTAACAACAAATGACTGAAATATGCTTATACACATAATGGAAACAAAATAGTTAGGGCATTGGTATATTATCTCTGAGAAGAGATGTGGTGGATACTAGCCTCTGAACTTTGTGTTACAATGAGGCTCGAATGCCTATGTATTATTGATAAATAATGTAAAACTCTAAATATCCAAAAACCTAACCCTAGGAGATGAAACACCAAAATATGGGCCCCGTCGAGGTAAATTGGTACATCAATTTCTCGGGGTCGTAACTTTGGCATACTATATTTGTTTGACACACACGATACATCGTTAGAAAGATATATCCAAGGAATACACTGCTAACAACGAATAGAAAGTCTGGAACAAACTCATATTCGCTAGAAAAAACGTTGTTTAGGGCCTCAAAACGGCTCCGAAAGTTCTGGACCCGAAAAACTACTAAAAATAATAAATTGTGCTACAATTAAGGAAACTGGAAAACTAAAAGAAACAATGGTGTGGGTCCAAGTAGAATAGGAAGGTGGCCACCAATATCCACCTGGATCATTCATCCCCCCTTAGGAAGCAATGGTCCCCATTGTGTTGAGTTCCTCCATGAGATGAGAAAACTTCTGTTGAACTTGGTCCTTGGTGAGCCACTTGCTCTAGTGAAGGAATTGAAGTGATTTGACAACTCGATATAGTTGGATCCTCTGTTAGCAGGTGTTCTTGATTTGTGTGTCCATAATCTGATCATTTGTGGATTTTTCCATGCAATCTGGGTTTAACTATGTTGGTGTGACTTGTTCTTCCATGTCGGATGTGTCCAATAGAGGTGGAAAGTAGGTCTGAAGGCGGTCCACATTGAACACTGGGTGCAGACCAAGGAATGGTCGAATACTGAGCTCAAAGGAATTGTCCCCTATAGCCTTGGTGCTAGTGTATGGCCCAGATCAGAGTGGGTGAATCTAGCGGTAGGGTCCACCTAGAAGTTGTGTGGCACCTAATATTGATCATGTCAATGCTTGTACTTAGCATTGGCTCGGTTCCAGATGTCATGAACCTATTGGTGAATGTGATGAATGGACTCAATGAATTTATTTTCCTTGTCAAACTCAGACTGGACATGGGTTGAATCTGCCTGAGTATCCACAAATGGCATGGCTATGTCAATGGGACACAGTGGCTGGAATCCCAAGCCCACCTGAAAGGGGCTATGGTTGGTTGAGTTATGGAGAGCCCGATTGTAGCTGTGTTGTACATAGGGGAGGTTGTCATCCCATTTGTGTGGATTCTTTGAGTTGTAGATGCGCAGAATGTGTACGATCATTCGATTGACGACCTCTGTCTGGCCATCATTTTGCGGATGGAAAGTTGTGGACTTGGTGAGCTTGGTGTCCAGCATCGACCAGAGGCTGGACCAAAATGTACTGAGGGATCTGAAAGTGCACCAACCCTCGTTCAAAGAAGAGTTTAGCAGTGGCTTCTACTATGAAATTCTTCTTGCAGGCCATGATAATGTTCATCTTCGAGAATCTGTTGATGGCCACAAAAAAATAGTCATTTCCATGCTTAGTAGAAGGTCCGACATGTAATCCATGGACATGGATTCCCAAGGTCGAATAGGGGTAGGAAGCGGAGTATAGAGGCCTTGCTTCTTGATGGTTGGTTTTTCAATGGCACAAGCAGTGTAGAACTTGGTGTACTTCCCAAAATCTTGTCGAAGGTTTGGCCAATAGAAACACTTTTGCAGTACTGCCACAGTTTTCTCAACCCCAAAATGCCTAGAGGCCTGACTGTAGTGCGCCTACCAAATCATCTTGGCATGCTCACTTGAAGGAACACAAAGGTGTCCCAGGTGACATAGCAGGGCATCATGGAGGTGAAAATTAGGAACTTTATTACCCTCCAAGAGAATATTGTATGTGTGTTGGAATTTTGTATCACCTTTGTAGAGAAGTGGCCAATCGAAAGTCTCGTGCCCACAAGAGTTGAGCACCATGGTTAGCGCCATGATAGGTGGTCGATTGAGGCAATCTACAACATTATTGGTGCTTCCTTTATTTTACTTAATGTTCAAATGAAACTGTTGTAGGTATGTGGACCACTTATGATGGAGATCATTCTGCAACTTCCCTTGTGTCTGTATGAACTGCAAGGGTTGGTGGTCTGTGCGAATGACCGTTTCCTTTCCCAAAATGTAATACTTCCATTGTCATCAAGCCTATACAATGGAATACATCTCTTTTTCATAAGTGGGATACTTCGGGACTGTGTCGAAAAGTGTCTCACTGTGATATGCCATTGGATGCCCCTGTTGAGTATGGACTGCCCCAATAGCATAGGCGGAGGCATCTGTCTCTATCTCAAATGGTTGTTGCAAGTATGGTAATGTGAGCACTGGTGCAGAGCAGAGGCAATACTTCAAATCTTTGAATGCCTTATGTTGAGATTCACACCAAAAGAATTTTTATTTCGCTCCTCCCTTGGTGACTTGACTCAAGGGCCAAGTGATATGAGAGAATCCCAACACGAACCTGCGGTAGAAATTGGAAAGACCCAGAAAGTTGCGGAGCTCTATTAGGGTGGTTTGGGTTGCCCAATCTCGAATGACTTGGATCTTGGCTAGATCCACATGAACCCCTCGCTCATCAATAATGTATCCCAGATACTGAACCTGGGTCATGCCAAAAGTGCACTTCTCCAAATTTGCACACAACTTGTGTTGTCACAGTGTTTGGAGGACCTGTCGAATGTGGTGGAGGTGTTATTCCCAAGTCTGGATGAAGATCAGAATATCATCCAAGTAAACCACTACAAATGAGTTGGTGAATGGTCACAAGATGACATCCATTAGCCTCATGAAAGTTGCAGGGGCATTCATCAACCCAAAAGGCATGACCATCCATTCGAAAAGGCCCTCCTTGGATTTGAAGGCAGTCTTCCACGCATCATAGGGTTTGATTGGTACCTGGTGATACCCAAACTTCAAGTCGATCTTGCTGAAATATTTTCCCCCCTTGAGTTGGTTCAGAAGGTCATCAATTTGTGGGATCGGGTACCTATTTCGGACAGTGATCTTGTTCAGCGCCCTATAGTCAATGCAGAGTCTCCAAGTCCCATCCTTCTTCTGCACCAGCACGATCAGGCTCCCACAGGGCAATGAACTTGGCCAGATGTGACCTTTATGCAAAAGCTCCTGAATCTGCCTCTTGATTTTGTCATTCTCCAGAACAAAGCGCCGATAGATTGGTCCATTGGGCAGTGGCGCACCTGGGGTGTCTGACCTCGCAGTGTAGTGGCACCCTTGCAGGGGAGGTGAAGATGTCCTCGTAATCCTCCATGACCTTATCCATATGCTTTTGTCATGCATAGGGGCCCTATATAGAGGTCATGGCCACAATCTTCTTCTTTCCCTAAGGGCGGATCATCAGGAAAACAAATTTCCTAGTTTTGGCAATGAGCTTACTGCATTGTTTTGCAGTAACCAAAGAGATCGATGTAGGCAGTGCTATTTTCAGTATCCTATAAAACTTATTGCCCAAAGTAATAATAACAACACAAGGCATGGAATCATACACAACATATCACTTCCACAAGTATGGTTGGCCTAATAATACATCGAAAACATCAAGAGGAGCAATGTCACATAATACCTCACCATAGATGATTTTAGGGGCTAAATTTCGCTCATGGGCTGATTTTCCATGGTTTTTCCAAAAACGAAATTCGCTATTTTAAAAATGATTCGCCCAAATTCTATAGGAAAAAAGTATTTTACCTTAAAAATCGCCAAAATTTTATAAAAACTATATAAAATCCTTATAAATTTGAATATTTTTACAAAAATATTGCCAAACATTTATAGTTGGCATATGAAGGATTAGTAATATTCGCGAAGGTTTCTATATTTTAAAATGAATTTCCATCCTTAAAATCATCCATGTACCTCATCCGTGAAGGGATTGATGTTATAGGGAAGACGACATTGTTGGTTGACACAGAGGTCTCTTCCTTGGTGCAGCCACCCAATGGTGTATGGTTATGGGTGTGTTGTGGTTAGCAAGCCCAGTCGTTTCACAACCTCTACTGAGATGAGGTTCTTCTGGCTCCGGCTGTCGACAATGAACTACAACGGGGAACCCTTTACCCACATCTCAGAATGGAAGAGGCACTCCGCCTCCTATGGATATTTTGTCTCCTTCTTCTGGATCTTCGTGGTGGCAACGGTGGCATTGGGCTCCACATCAATAATCGGCTTCCTCTGTCATTCCCCGTGTTGGGTTCTGATTCAAAGTTGGAGCCTGCATCTGATTCAGAAGCCTTCAACTTGGCTACCAGTGACTGCTTGGCCCGACACTCACTTGTGTTGTGAGTGGGGCTCTTATGGAACTCACACCACTTCCCCATGTCCTTTTTTGGCTTCGTAGTGTTGTTCTTTGCTTGCAGCTTTGGCAGGTTGTCCTGGGCCACCCCATCTTGGCTTGGTCCTTTGTTCAGCAACTTGGGGGTACCTTTCCCTTGCTTCTGATTCGCAGACCCAAAGTCTCGCTTCTTCTATTTGAACTTCTACGCAATCTTGGTAGCATACCAGTATGTCACACCAAGCGAAGATATGTCAAGGAACTCCATTTCCTCCTAAATGTATCTATGTAGACAATTGTGGTACTTTAACACCAAATGTTTTTATGAATCTTTGATACCTAACTTTGTGCGTAGGGTATGAAACAGATTCGTCAGCTCATGCACATCTTGGTCCCTTTGTTGTTGCAGCGTAGTCCATTGTATGTATTTGTCCTCATAGCTCCCCACAGGATAATACTGTTCCTTGATGGAATCTCAAAAATAATTCCAAGTGGATAATATCGAGAACAGAGAGGGTTCCCCCTCACTTTGTTGCTCCGAGTAGGTTTCCCACCAGTCCTTGACGAGGGGGGCGGCTTCGAGTGAAAAAATAATCCTTTCTCAGTCGGAAAAGAAATGAACTGAGAAATATCCTTCTAACAGATTCAACCATCTATCTATGACATCTACATCTATTTTTCCCTCAAATATGGGAATGTTAAAGTTTATGTGTACCTTAAAAGGAGTGGAGCCTCCAGAGTGGTTGTTGGATGTAGATGTGTTGCCAATGGGCAGTCGTTGAAGGATCTGGACAAAGTTTTCCATCATCGCATTCTGTTGTTTCTCGAGGGCCTCCTCGAGCAATAATTTGATAGGATCTCCTGCTCCCTCATCTTTCTTTTCTTCCCCCATGAGCGGTCGTCGGGGTTTCTAAGGATGATCTTGCAACAGTTCAACCAGATTGATCCCTAACTCCTTATACCCTGACCTCATTGCGGACATGCAAAGAAGGATCGAGAAAGAGAAAACTGATCTGATACCACTGATCCAAATTTATTCAGGAACATAATGAAATATAGAAATACACATAAACGCAAAGATGCAGCAGAAATAAAACTTCATTTCATTAACAAATGACTGAAATATGCTTACAGACAGAATGGAAATAAAATAGCTAGGGCGTCAGTAGCTTATCTCTCAGAAGAGATGTGGCAGCTACTGGCCTTTGAACTCTGTGTTACAATGAGGCTCGAAGACCTATATATTATTGAGAAACAATGGAAAACCCTAAACATCCAAAAACCTTACCCTAGAAGATGAAATGCCAGAATATGGGCCCCGTTGGGGTAAATTGGTACATCAATTTCCCGGGGTCGTAACTTTGGCATACTATCTCTGTTTGATGCACATGATACATCGTTAGAAATATCTATCCAAGGAATACACTTTCGACATCGAATATCGAGTCTAAAATGGACTTATATTTTTTGGATCATTTGATGCCAAAAACATCGTTTAGGGCCTCAAAATGGCTCCGGAAGTTGAGGACCCGAAAATCTGCTAAAAATAGTAAATTGTGCTACAATTAAGGAAACTGAAAAACTGAAAGAAACAATGGTGTGAGTCCAAGTGGAATAGGAGGGTAGCCACCAATATCTTCCTGGATCATATATTTGGCATCTGAGAAAGCTATTTTGACATCTTTAAAGGTATCCAAATCTTCCATCCTTGGATCAAGTGGGTTAAAAATTATTTGCATCATAATTTATGTAA
>JZKD02S1911004.1:19462-30255 GCA_000966675.3 Picea glauca
TTGTAACTAACCATTTTTCTGGAAGCTATATCAAGTTCAGTATATCTATCATATGATGGAATATTAGGAAATAAAGTTTTGGTTTTCCATAATAAATGAAAATCATATATGCCATAATAAATAAAAATCATCTATTAACTTATTTAAAATAGTTTGACCTTTCAAAACTCCATCCATATCTTGAAATTTAGTTATATCATCCCTTGCTTTTACTAGCATATCTTTATATGCTTCTTGTTGAAAAAAAATTCCATTTTTATCCCAACATGAAGAGTTTCATGTTATCACACAAGTTGCAGGTTGGGAAAATCCCAACCCAACCACCGAATGGTGAAAACTAAGAGAGCACCTACCCATTGTCACCTTAGATATGTGTTCCCGTCTCTTTAGAGGTGAAGTGGTTACCTCAAGGGGGGAATCTCAGTGACCCTAGGGGAGGAATGCGATGGAAAGTGTGATGTATGAATGAATTCCCCTATAGGTCAATTTTCTATGTGTGGAGAAGGGCTTGAGTAAGGTCTTGATGGTAGCCAAGGGTTTCCAAGAAGTAGTATACCTTGCAAATGGTGATTGTACCTACCCGAGACACAAGAAAAACAACAATACAAGCCCAAGTATATGATGGAAAAGAAAGTTAATCTTGTTGTCCCTAATTGAAATAGTTAGTAACAGTATATATCAGCAATGAAAATGATAAATAATTCTGCAAACAAGTTGCTAAGAGTCTAGTTGAAAGAGCAAGAGATAAACTAGTAACAACTAGATTAGTTCAAGTAAGATAGCATTAGACTCTAGCAATGAAAGAAGGTTGTAACAAAATGTGTTTGCAGAAAAGGTTTTCAGCCTTATGTCTGTAGAAAAATTGTTGTTACAATAGTAAATTTAACCATCAAAACTCACAAACAATCCACCCAAAGGTTTCTCTAGACTAGGTAGATAAAGGTGACAAACTCTTAGCTAATTCTAATGGCTAAAATACAAGTTATAAGTGAAAGAGTGTTAGGTTTTCTGCATCCCTAATGGCTGAAGATTAAATTTTAAAACAGAATAAAACAATACCCCTTTAGAGGGGACACCCTAGTGGCTAAGAGGTGCTCTATGCACAAGGAACAAAAACCAGATTGTAGAAAGTTTAAATGACTGAGAATCATGTTTCCCAATGCAACTATTTATTTCTCCAATGCAAAATTATTCAGATTGGTGCCTTTAAAATTGGGTAAATGGAGTCTTAGAATAAAGAGTTAGATCAAAAATACCCTAGGGGTGTAATCCCTTTTACTTCCTAGGGTATGCCAATCAAACTTAGGGTAAATATAAGAGGGTATACACACTCGTATTCCTCCTAGCAAGCCTTGCAAAAAAGAAAGACTTATAACCTTAACAATGAGATGAAGAAATAATGGAGGGTATATATAACATACTCCTCCCTAGGGTTTCCACCAACAATAACCAAAATAAGCAATATTGAAATAGCATATGCATATTTTTCCTTACCTAATCCAAGAAATGAGATATCAAAACCCTATTTGACCATGCGAAATTCATCCAAGAGTCAAGAGAGCAAGCCTTTAGGGGCTACGCATCACTCCTCCTCATCCATTCAACAAGAAACATTAAAAAAAAAAAAAAATCACAAGAGATAAAGACCATAACCACCAAGAGTAGTGAAAATTTCATCCAAGTACTTCTCACAATGGGAGAGTTATGTTATGAAAAGAGATTCACATGATCTCTATTTACACAAAAATTCTAATACATGGTTTTTCCACATTCAAAGGGTAAAACATAAGAGAAGCAGTCAACAACCCTTATCTTACCCCTTTAACTAAATAATTCATTTAAAATTCATTTTAACACATTAGAAACCCTAAAAATAATATGACGACACCCCTTTAGGGGCGTTTTGGCACTTTGACCAAGTCGTTGCAGAAGAGAATGTGAGTCGTTGGGGCTCCTTGAGCCTCCTCATTAAGTGCTAGGGTCAATCCATGCCTTCTTCGATCAAAATATGCCAAGTTTCAATGTGAAATAACTATGTCACCATCAAACCCCCTCAAGCATGACGTCAACCCTCAAAATATGACCTTTTGTCTCTCCTAGGCAAGTCATTAGGGTACTAGGGGCTAGATAAGATCCTCCATGATGTCAAGTAAGCCTCCAAAGGCATATCTATGTGATGCAGTGTGCGGGCCTACAACATCCATCCTGGGGGATCCTTTCACCATGTAAGCCCAAGCTAGGCTTGTTCTCCCAAAACTAGTCACCAAGCAAGGTCCTGCAAAACAAAAAGGGTTCTCCCTCCAAATATCTCAAGTCAAAGATATCCTGACAAGTGTAAACCACATATAATAATCAAGGGACCTAAACATGTGCATCAAAACAACCTCATCAAATTAAACAAATGCTCAAAAACCCTATACAATTGACCAATTTTAATTATGGGAGGGGTGTCATAAAGGTCCTATTGGGTAGACCAAAACCCTCAAGTAGGGGATGCTCCCAAGGATGTACTTTCAAGTTTATGTAGTGGATGATGAGGTGGAATGGATTTAGACTTCATAGGTTGATGAGTTTCATGACATACAAGGGTTTGCATTATCTCATTTATGGGTTCCTTTTTAGAGGGTGTGTGGTACCTTTGTTTGTGATGCACTTTTTCCAAGCCCATCTTCTCGCCATTCTTTATTTCTTTCATGTTTTAAGGAACAAGTTGAAGGCCACTGTCCTGGCTTGGTGTCCATATAATGATATTTTCATTCACAAATACCTTATGGAAATGAGAAGGTTGGCTCTTGATGAGACCTGCTTTCTCTCAGTTGTGTAACTAACAGCCACTACCCTGGCTTGGTGACCAGATGATGGTAATTTCATACCATTAAATACCCGTGATCATGATAGGTCGACTCGTGATGAGACCTCGCATCCTCCAAATAACCCCTTAAGCATTCACTATCATTTATTTTTGTAGGTCCCCCATTTCTTATAGAGAAGTGTTTCATTTCTTTCTAGTGGATCCTTGGGAAAGGCATCTAGAAGGTCTATATTAAGGATTTTATATTTTCTATCCAACAACAATCCCTTTGTTCCTTCGGTCCTTTATTCCCATGAAGTGAGGTACATGCCCTTCTTGGGTCACTAAATTCAAAGGGCCTAGAAGAAGACAATATTATGAAAATTTAATGAGCGGAAAGTGGTAAGTATGGTCAGGAATGGTACGATAACCCCTTAAGGGACTCCTAGTCAAAACCTTCCCCAAAGGTTGGCCACTTACTAGGAAATCCATGACACTCACCAAGGTGAAACAAGGTCAAAAGCATAATGTCCAATCAAGTGTTCTATAATCAAAATTAGTTTAAATACAACATGTTTAAATGCCTCAAATATTAGGGTGATTACCTGCCACAATACCTGACTTGTACCGCATGGAGCAAGACCCATCTTCCTTCCAGAAACTAGATGGTTTGGTGGATGCACTGACAATGGATCAAAATGTGGTGATAGAGTGGGCTTTTGTATGTCAAAGTGGACATTGCTAGTCATGTGGTCTCTCAACGCTCCATATATGCAACCTAAGGGCCTCAAGACAACATCTCCTTGGTTATCCCACAAAATGGGGATAACATATCCTATTTCAACTAATTCCTTGTATATTTCCATGAAGGTTTCAATACTTCTCTAAATTGAACTACATTTATTTCAAGCTTGTTGAACCAAATTCTTCTTTATTAATACCTTTGTAGCATCCATGATTAGAGAAGTACGATCATTAACACCCAAAGCCTTTAATTGATTCCAAGTCTTAAAGTTAAGAAATTTTATAACATTGTTGACCATATGTGGTTGATCACTCGGCTCTTCTAGGATTTTATTTATAATCTGTTGAGTTTGTGAATCCAAGCTAGACTCATCAGCCACCAATGTGAAATAATTCCATGTTTTAACTATCTCTGAGATGACAGGATTCCAAAGAATATATCTTGCTCCAATTAAATATGGTGTACCAGTTATCTTACCCTAAGCTTGCTCTAAATATTTCTACAAGTTTTCTTTTACTTTCTGATATTTAGCAATGACTCCATCTTTTTCTTTCAATTAATCTTTGAAAATATCAATTTCATCATATTTACCAATGCTCATTCTTTTCATATCCTCAAACTCAATTTCCTTAATATTTAAATCAAATAATGTATTTTCCAATACTTCTGAAGGATATGTTGATGTGGATGATTGAATTGATGAAGGCTTTAAATACTTAAGATCTATTTTCTCCTTTTCCAATGTTTCAATTCATTGTTGATATGAACCAAGTTGATTATTCATTTGAACCATTTTCTATAGTAATTGATATTTTTCCTTCTACATTGCTTGAAGTTTTGGTGTCTGAACATGATCAATATTAGGCATATTAAGCTCCTTTTTTAACACTTAAATTTATGTGTTCTTATTTTTTATCAGAGCTTGTACATATTTTGCATCATGAGGATCTACACCGAATTCTATTATCCATTTATCTATTTCATGTATCCTTGTTTTTTTTGTTCTAGTTGCTACCTTCTCTTGTGTACATTGCTTCTCAATCTTACTAGCCATTTCTTAAATTCTTCCCATACTAGTCGAGATTTGTAACAAGTATCTAAATACCATCTCATTTGTTTTTCTATGCAACTCCATTTTATCCACCATATTTATTCCATCTGATTTCAATTTGAACTTGGTGGCTTTATAATCCTAATCTTTGTTTATTATTTGATCTTTTGGTTCCAATATAGCCATATTCAAATATCTTTCTTTAAAATATAAGGCCAATAACAATTTTGTTTGAGAAGATCCATGCTTGCAAATTTGAGGATAAATCTATGTCCTTATTTCAATATTTTGATTCTTTATTTCTATAAACTAAGAAAATAGAGTGTTTTGACTTTGTTTTCCTAAATCAACAGTGTTTTCCTGTCCTTCTTGGGTATTTGAACTTTCTATAACAGTTGAAGGGATATGTTCTACAGAAAATACAAGCTCGTTTGTTGTAGGAATTTTCTTTGGAATCTGTATTAATTTATCTTTTCTTTGTTCTTGATCCTTCGTCTTTTGTCTTTTACTTTGTTGTTCATCTTCCTCCATATCAGAAATAGTTTGTGATGACTCTAGATATTTTATTTTATTAACTTTCTCATGTTGTTGTCGAGTCTCGATTATTAACGCATGAGTTGTTTGTCCATTATGGCCAGGAATATCCATTTGAAGAAATGGAACTTGATTGTGTAATAATGATGGTTCAACTCCATGTAATATGTGTTGTACATGCTCCCAACAATATTGATTTGCAAGTTTCTTCAATTTTGTCTTTGACTGATGAGTATAAGGAGCATATCCAAATTGCGCCATTTTATTCGAGATTATCTGGTAGGGATCATAATTCCATTCTTCTCTTAGCTAAAAATTTGATTCTAAAAACATTTTTTCAACTATTTCTTGAGTTTCTCTTGTGATTACAATAAAAGGACCAACTTCATTTTTTAACATGAATGTGAACTGATGTTTCTTGGAAACAAAATTTATATAATCTGAATCAATCATTTGTCTTATGTATTCTAAGGCAAATATTATGGGTGTCAAAAACACTAGTAAGAAAAAATGATTCAACTGTGAACCATATATCTTTATGATCATATTATTTTAAAACAAAAACCAATCTCCAACGGTGTTAGGACTCAACTACAAAATCCTTCTAGCTTCTGTGAATATCCTTGGTGGCGAATTCCCATGTAAAATAATATATTAAAAATCCATTGATTGATTATCAAACTCAACAAAACCTTTGTTTTGTATATGCTTTCTTACCAATGATATCCATTCAATGACTGACCAGGGATTACCAAGTTCATCTTCTATTTTCTGTTGAATATTCTGAAAATGAGAAGCTTGAAAATATAAAATTGGGTAGACAAGATAGGATTGATATCACAAATATCTACTTGCATGAAACTGTGTCAACTAGTAGTGAATGATATCAAGAAGGAATTGAGCATAATGAAATTTGGTAAGGGAATTCCCATATGGAGGACAAATAGATGACATAAACCCTAAAATAGCTTCATCTATAGTTCTATCATGATCATACCATAAAATTAGACACATAATTGTTATGGATTGTATGCAAACTTCAAGGAAAATTTTGGATTTGTATTGAGGATTGTTGGGAAAACAACATATTTATTCATATATGATTGTAATAGTGTGACATTTTCACCTGAATTTAAAGCATTATAATTGATACACAAGGTTTCTTCATGTAGGGTTTGACCTTTAAGGATTTTAGGAAGAGATATAATTTTTTAAATAGACTCGGCATTGATATAGAATATAATGGACCCATTTTCAGATACCATGGCCCTTTTCTCAGAAAGATAGTTCTTTGCACACCATGAGACAAAATCGGGAAAATAATAAGTTAGGGGAATTATGAATTTACCCAAGTTCAACTCCCAAATAAGTAAATAATCATGAAAATCCCTAAATATACCACAGGCTAACTTTTTTTACTCATAAGGATCAAATTGTGACAGAATAGTCTCAAAAATTTCACAATCACAGTCAATTAGGCCTTTTTCATCAGAGGTTGAGGGCTTACCAGACTAACTCGATTGACCAAACTGACTACCTTTCTCCATTTATCCATATTTTAAACAATAAGAACATATTTGAAATAAGAAAATGAGAACATTACCTAAAATTATTTCTCGAAGGAGAATTTCACTGCTTTTACTCAAGTCTCAAGTCCTCGTAACAATGTTTACTGTGTGCATTTACCTGATTGCTTCAGGGATAATTTTTTTATTTTTTTTAAATCCTTTAGATTACATCAACACGACATGTTTTTATTTCATGGAACTACAACTGGAGACCATTATAGGCCGACGTATTCTTCCACTTGATTGTATTGTGCTTACATCACCATGCCACTTTTCATCCATTCATGCATTTTGAGGGAAATCTAAAGTGGTTTCATAATAATGCCCCTAGGTACCTAAATGAATAAGATTGTGACACGTTATCGCCCATCAATAGCATGGTTTAGAATTTAGATCCCCAACCCCTTGTTATCTAGCATGCACTTTCATCGACCAAAATAAACTGAGATCGTCGGTCTTGGATCTATATGAATGGTTTGATCTTGTTTGTTGAATTTTCATTTCAAATCTGAAATAATCTCAGCCATCAATTTAAAGGACTGCCAAATTCTAGCCGTAGATCATCTCGCTCAAAATTTTGAAGCTGAAATCCTCTTTCAAAATTTTAAGATAATTTCCTTCTGCCTTTTGATGTATACCAAAACCTTTTGCAAGATAGTCTACTATCAAAAAATTTCAAATTTGTTTTATCTCATAAATATAATGGAAACTTTAGTTTTGGTATATCTTTATTTTCTAGTAATATCCTTGTAAGAAAGGCTTTCTTATGTTCCATTTGTAGGAAATTAAATAAATTTTCCATTTCTTCTTTATCAATTTTATCGAGGGAACATGGAACAAGGGACCAATACAGGCATCAATGTTTTCTTTATACAGAGAAAATGAAATAGTGTATACCACTGGTAGGTCACACACATAATAGAAAACCATCTTCTTTGACAAGATACTCATTCCAAAAAATGATTTTAAACTCTTGTTTGTTCTTTGTTGTGTGTAAAAAAATATGGCAAAGAGATATAGTATGCAGGGTATCGAACCTAAACTAAGGAGTGAATGACAGGGAAAACTTGAAGTGAATGAAACTCAAACATAACCATTGTAAACCATTTAATATTGAACAAACAACTACAGGAACTACATTCTCTATTTGCATTAGCAACGAGGCTACATACCAAAGACATTGTTGGGTTGATCCTTCCTTGGACACACAGGTGGGGTCGGTATTTCCTTGTATAGGTATGCTCCTCTACGCACTCTCCTTACTAACAGGTGGGGTTGATCTAATGCAAATTTCAGTGGGTTTCTCCTATGTGCACTCTATGTATTGGTAGGTGGGGTCGATCCAATGCAAATTTCAGTGGGTTACTCCTCTGCGCACTCTCCTTACTGGTAGGTGGGGTTAATCAATGCAGTGTCAATGGTTTTGTGAGTGGGTTATTTGGTTGGGGGTTTGGTGACATAGTGTTATTTATGTTTGAATTTTGTTTTCTTATTTATGTTTATTTTTTGTTTATTTTTTATTTTTTATTTGTTTGTAATATCATTTATATTTATATTTATATATAGTATGTGTTATATAGTTATATATAACCCCCTTAACCCCTAACCCCCTATCCCCCTAATAAATAAATCCCCTAACCCCTCAATCCCTAACTCCTAACCCCTGAACCTAAACGACATCCAAATCCCTCCAAAAATAGTTTCTTTATTAAACCTTGTAATGGCTACCATATCACACTTGCAGCTCTATTCCATTTAGAGCCTAGGTAGTGGTTTTGGAGAATGCACATGGTTCCTATGGTGGATAGGAGTGGATGGTTAGAAATTTACCAAGGTTACTAGGAGGAGGGTTAAAAATTTGTGGTAGATTATCAATATTGATTGGTAGTTAAAATCAATTAGCACATGCTCCATATGGGTTAGGAGGTTTTAGGTTGGTGGGTTATAAGATAAATCAAGGTCAATAACTTCTAACCAACCAATAATACATAGAAAATGTCATAAAACTTAACAACACATAATTAACCCATATAAGAAATATTTTAAAGAGAATAAATCATAGAGAATACATAACCACATACCTCAACCTACATTTCAACAATTCAATATCATCGATATTTTTCTTCATCCAAATCCACATCTGTATCACCCGGTTCAAAATAGACATTGAAAGGATTGGACATAGCAACATCATCATCAGTGTCATTTTCAATAATTTCATCATTGATATGATCATCAAGAACATTGTCATCTACATCTAACTCAACTTCTTCACTTTGTTTGTCTAACACGTCTACCTGCAGCGATGATCCAAGTTGTGGTCATGGTAGGTCTCTCAAAATTTGTCCTAGTTAATATTATACATGCCCCATCATGAAAAATGTATTCCCTAAAAGGGAAAAATGCATGAAAACATGGCATGATGAAAATCCATGCCCTAGGAAGAAAAATGCATGCCTTGTATTGGTAATTGTATATTGACCTTATGAAATTACATGAAAATGGGGTATTGAGGAAAACGCATGCCCTATTAGGGAAAATGCATGCCTCAAGTTGAAAATGTACGCTGTCTGTGTGGGATTGCATGTTTACATAGTAAGGAGGAATATTGACACCTTATTAATGACAAATGCATGCCTACACTATAAAAATGCACTCCCTTGACATGTTTTGCCACCCTATGATGGCCTAAACCCTAAATGGTTCTTCCTTAGCCCATGTGAACGATTTTCATAGAAAGATGAACGAAAATGGATGTTGATACATTGTGCATGATTGATGCTAGTATGGCATATATTATAACAACCCTAAACCCATGTTTGAAAAGTTATTTGGAAACATACTTAGGTAGTTAACCTTGCATGTTGAGTTGTTGCAACTTTTGGGAATGAAATTGCTTGAATCCATAATTCAGGGTAATATGGCTATGTTAGGTTGTTATTGTTAAACCTTGAAGAAAATGATTGAAGGTTTTTTTCCAATCTTCTTTTATGATGAATACACATGTATATTGTATTCCTTTGACAGTTATAATTAGTTTGTTTACAAGTATGCTCCAATTGTGGATTCTACCACTACCCCATTATGGAAATAGGGGTTAAATTCAATAGAGAACCTAAGTCTTACAGAGATGAAATTTGGATAGTGAAATGAAAGCATTTCAAGAGATTAAAAAATGAAAGCATAGGGAAATGTAGTCATGCCCAAGTTCTGGAATCTTAGAAACTGGAAGTACTTGTAAGTCTCTCACACCTTTGATTGATTTCAAATGCATGAAAGATATCTTGTGTAGCCATGTAATTTGAAATTGAGTAAGCGTGTTTGTATTAGAGTCACAAATTTTGTTATTTTTCTTTCAAAATTACCCTCTGACACATTCACACAATCATTTTTTTAATTTTTGAAGTTATAATGCCCAGGGAAAACCCATGAGTACTTCCCCTCATTTCAAGGATGGTACCTCGGGTAAACCCTAGAATCTTCAGGGCACAAAGTCGATCAAAAACAAGTCTTGAAGTCACTACAATAATATACTCATTATGAGCTCAAACATGTCGCTTGGGAGAATTGTTCCCAACCACCCGAGCTACACCCAATTGACACATGCACACAATCATTGTTGACACTATTTTTCAAATTCAAGTTACAACCCTTGATATTCCAAGTGTTTCGAAATATTTACCAAGGATGAAAAGTTTTAATTAATTCTCAAAAATTCCAAGTCCATTCTTAAAAAATGCTACAAATCTATGTCAATAGTGATCAAATTTGAAGGGCTACTCTTAATTTCAAGTTGAAGGGTATATATTCACCTAGCCCTTCAATGATGAAAAGTTAAAAAGGTAGTTGTACTTCAATTGAAAAGAGTAAACAAGGTACACCTTTCAAAAATAATATGCTCAATAAAGTATTTCCCTTCTAATTATTTAAAATGTTAAAATCTAACAACGGTATAGATAAGTTGAAATTTCAATAGAAATAATAATAAGCATACTTTGTAATTTCAAATATAATATTTTGATGGGTGATATATATATATATATATATATATATATATATAGAGAGAGAGAGAGAGAGAGAGAGAGAGAGAGAGAGAGAGAGAGA
>JZKD02S1911004.1:45370-73964 GCA_000966675.3 Picea glauca
AAGAACAGAAAAGATACAATGGCAAATACAAACATTACACAGAGATTTTTCCCCTGGAAATCCAAACTGGGAAAACCAACATATATTATATTCATTCATTATGTTACATTGTTTACAATACAATATACATATAGGAGCCAGCGGCATCCAAAACCCTAACCCAATGACCTGGAGTAGTCCAAAACCCTAATTCCTTAACCGGAAATATAAAACCATCGACAAAAACCATGTGCCGAAAAACCACCTAAATATATGACACGTTTCTCGAGGCAGGTGTCATGTTTCCCGAGGCAGAAAAAAATTGGGGGTCGCTACCCCCGGACCCCTTTGTGAAGGGCTCCACCCCCCTCTAACCCCCCTACGCGTCGAGCGCATATGCTCAGACACTACTACTCGTGCAAAGAATATAACACATACCCAACACTCAGGTCATGTTTTCTGCAAATTTTTCAGAGATCCTTTCTCTTGTTCTCTCTAGTGACCAGAACAACTTATCAATATTTCAGTTCTTTTTCTTAGTTGGAGAGCCTCACGCTCTCTTCCTCTTTCCTTCTACATATTCAGTCATGCATTCCCCTCCTGGTATGTCTCCTTCGTGTATTCCTTCACGTGTATTCTTGCACGCCTTTCTCCTCCTCGGGAAGGTTTTGGACCTGTCATGTTCCTTCTGTCAGAAGGAAACTCGGATCAGTCTGGGCCTCCAGGAAAAATTCCCTATGTGGTACTTCATGATGACAGTTTTATGTCTCCCCAGCCAGACCCTCCATGCTTCCATTCATTAGGGTAGTTGATTGTTCAACCATCATTCATTTTCTTATTAACTAATTTCTCCTTGGGATCAGGATGAGGCTTAT
Source organism: Picea glauca (assembly GCA_000966675.3). Taxonomy (NCBI): domain Eukaryota; kingdom Viridiplantae; phylum Streptophyta; class Pinopsida; order Pinales; family Pinaceae; genus Picea; species Picea glauca. Next base: position 46,225 of record JZKD02S1911004.1, read on the forward strand.
TATTTCAGCAAGGATACATTTGGGCCATTTTGACATAATGAACCCTCTCCACAGTTTCCTCACTCTTTTTCCTCTAGTGATATCATGGCCAGTACTTCAAGGATTCACCCCCCCACAGTCAGTTATTGGCAGTCTAGACAATAACACATTTACATTGTTCATATGCCATAGCATGGTAATCATTATTAATGATTAATTACAAGTTGGGAGGAAAAGGGGTATTACATCAACAATATTCAACACTAGTCCATAGGGCCATTTGGAATGGAGGCTTGATTGGTTAATGGGGTTATTAAGCTAGGAGGTTTTTAGATGGTGAGATTATTTCACTACATAGTAAATGGATTGATGGATAAGTGGACATGGCATTTGTGGTGAGCAAGCTAGGTGTTGGTGGGTGAATGCAAATAATCTGATGAACCATTATGCATATGGTCAATATAGTCAATATCATCAGAAGAAGTCAACAATAGTTAATTATAGTGGTCAACAATAGTCAACATGGTCAATCAAGGTGAAGGTTTGATGGGTTATTGGGATGGGAAGTTTGTGGGTGATGGGATTATTGGTCTACATGGTCAATGAATTAGTGGATGAGTGAGCAAGTCATTCATGGAAAAGCAAGGTAAGGGTTGGTGGGTCAGTGCATATGATATGGTGAACCATTTCTAATTATGGTCCACCATGGTCAAGACTGGTAAAAAATGACTCATTATTGTTAACAATGGTCCACATGGTCAATGAGGGTCGTGGGTTGGTGGGCTAAAGGGGTTATTTGGTTAGGAGGTTTGTGGGTTGTGAGTTTATTTGGCTACGATGTTTATTAATGATGTGATTATTGGGTTATGTGGTGAACAAATTACTATATAACTGGACACATTGTTTGTGGGAAAGCACATTGGGAGTCGGTGGGTCATTTTGATTAATACGGTGAACCATGATTGACTAAGATACACCATGGTAAAAAAGGACAGCAATGGTCAATGATGGTTGTTTCCCCCCTTAATGCATAGTTTATTTTGCATTTCCATATTGGGCCTATTTTCTCTCACTGAGAACAATAGAATACCCTTGAACTTCAATGGTAGCTATAGATTGACAAATGTTTTTACAAGGATGCATTGATTAATGATATGAGGAGCAAGGAAGTCATAGAATATGAATGCCCTAGTTTTGGATATGTCTAAGGCATGAAAGATGGTGAGATTAGGATCAAACACATCATAAGGAGTTGAACACCCTACCTAGTTTGGGCTCTATAGACTTATACAAGGCAAGACAAAGTCCAAAAGAGTGAATTCCCTATGTGAGAAAATGTCAGGGGCATTACAATCGACAAATTAAATAGCTAGTGAAGGAATGACCTAGCTTGGAGCATAGTTTTGGTCAAAGGAGTTCATTTAATTAGGAATATTCCACTTCAAAGGCGTATTTTTTTTATCTTGATCATGAATCTACCCCTTGTAGGAGGAAGATTATAGGCAATACACCAGTTAAATCATAATAAAGTGACTTTATGAGGCATTTCACATTATCTAAGGTGCATTCTACATATATGGAGGCATGTTTCCTCATTGAATCATTTGGGAAAACACACTTGGTTTGAGGCATGTTCTACATATTTGGACAGATGTCCTTTGCCTAAGCAAGCACCATGTAACATGGTGTACATGCTATAATCCCCTAAGAAAGTAATTAGTGCACACTCTAAAAGAGTAGAATGACGACATGTGGCAAGTGGACCTATGCAATCGTTCCAAGACAAATTTGACCTATAATCCCAGAAAGATTGAATTAGAGCATCATTATTGCTTCATGTGAATCATAGAATAGAAGTGATAGAATTCATGAGAACTCTAAGGGAGTTTTATGGTTAAGGAGGCCCTAAAGTTCCCTAGAAATGACCTAGGGAGTTTCACCCTAGGTACGAGGACCTTTTCTACGATTTAAAATATTATTTTCACCTCCTCAATCCCTAGGTGGATGAAGCATTAATTTTGGATGGAAAAAGGTACAAATAAAGGAAATATTCATTTGGTAGAGGCATGGTTTGAGTTGTGGGAGATCCCCTCTAAGTTTAGTTGAAAATCTATTGGGAGGAAGAAGTTAAGGGGAATTTCAATGTGAGGTTAATTTTTTTTCCTATTTCTTGGGTTGATTTGATGGTTGGAAATTACTAGTACTAATTTGTTGGAATAATCTTTATAGGAAGGGAAAAATTTATCCAATAAAAGGACGTTAGGGTTGAAGTCAAACTCTCCCTCCATTTTGTTGTAATAATTATAATCATTGAAGGATATTTATTGTTGTAATGTTTTGGTTAGGGTTGTTCACTCTATTTTGAAGGCTACCCTAGCTAGGTTTTGAAGGTTAAATGTGGCATGTTAAGGCCCTCTTGATATTTTGGTGAAATCACAATTGAAGAGTGGTATATTGTTGATTGTTCATTATATAAAGAAGCCTACTATTGTCTATTTATTTTATGATTTCATATGTGGTTTTCCTTTAATAATTCATGGTTACACCTTATTGCTTGGTTGATTTCATAGTTGTTGTGAGGAGCGTTTTTGGAAGATCCCTCCTTTAATTTTATGCATACTCAAGTAAATCGATGTGGTTGGTTAAATCATATTTATAACAACCTATCTACACCTCCTTCCATATAAGTTTGAACCCTATTGATTGTTGATCTTAAATCCATCACCCATTGGGTAGGCACTAGTCTTGGAAATACACCATCCCTTAATATAAAGTATATCACAAACACCTTGTCCTAGGGTTTCCCCCTTTGTGTCAAAGGAGAGTAAACATAAAGTGAGAGGAATATTTGTTGTGCTGAAAGTGGGAAACTTCCTAAGTGCATCTAGGTTTTCACTTTGTTCAGCGACTTGAATATCTTTGAGTGCAGGTGTGAGAGGTAACAAATCAACGTCATTGTCGAGGACAAATTCTAATTCCAAAGATTTGGTAGATTGGCTACAATAAATTGATGAGGGAATTTCGTTGAAGACCTTTTCTCATCCAGTGATGCCACAAAAGATCCATGTTCCAGGAAATTTTGAAGTGAACTTGTTGTTTGTAGAGGTGAAGACATCTAGCAAACTTAAAAGCATTTGAACCCTCACCTGGCGACTCCATTGATATTACAGTGAGATATGGTGGTGATATGTTTTCCAAATTCCATATCAATTTTCATATTGAAGAAGTAAAGAAACATGGCATCATTGCATGCCACGTTGTATGGCCCATTGGATTTTGTGAATATCTCGAGATATCCAAATGAGTTCCCTGATTCAAGTTGGGATGAGCACATTGCCATGGAAATATTGATTCAACTACACTACATGTCATATATTTCGTGAAATTAATTTTAGATTTTGATATTTCCTATGAGAATGTCATGATGAAGATATTTGTATGTACCTTAACAGATGAGGCATTGGATTGTTTTGAATATTGTAGTCTATGGGAAAGATATCCATTTGTAATTTTGATCAAAGTGTTTCTTAAACATTAGGATCCTATTTATGAAGAAGAAAAGGTTGGGGATCTAGTTTAAAATTGGGATTATAAAGAACGTGATATCTAATACATTATCCTTTCATATGAGAGTAACTCCTTTGGTGGCTCTCTTGGCTGAAATCAAGGATAAGCATGATGCATGTATGTATTTGGTTGAGTTTATCAAATAAAATATTGTGAGCTAGGCTACGAGAAGATTGTGCATAAATTTCATGAGGATCATTTGGATCACCGGTTGTCCCTTTCATCACATGAGTCACTTATGTTTGAGATTTCAGATCTAGAGGAGGAGAAGCATGATGAAGTTATTGAACCTTGTTGCAACACTTCATGAAGATCTTGATGTTGAATATTACATTGAAGAACATGCACTCTATCTTGTTTTAAAATAAACATCTCTTGATGATGATGTACATCAGGTCATTCCAGTAGCCATCATCATGGGTTTTGAGGAGGATAAAGGTTTGGTAAGTTATATTCCTTTTCAAATTTATGAACTTAATGATTTGAAGAAGATATATGTGGTAGAGAAACCCTTGGAGGACTAAGAAAGTGTTGGTGCTTCCACTAACTCATGTGATAAACAACATGACAACTAAGATAATGATGATGTGGGAACTCTTTTGGTGATCGGGAGACATAGATTGGATGTAGACCAGTAGTTTCTTCATGGAGCTCCCATTTATGATACAGATAATGGGATGATGATGGAGGAAATATGAATTGACCCTCTTCACATCCAATCAATTTTTATAGCCACTTCATGGAGCATGAAAAGGACATTTCTAACCCTATTTTCATTGATTTTGGACATCTAAACATTGTTCATGTATGTGAACCATTTTCCATGATTGTTGAACAACCATATGTCCTCATCAATGGGGCATATTTATTGCAACATAAAGGTCATTATGATTCCATTAAACAAGAAGAAATTCTTCTGCCATGATGTCCTCATTTGGTACCTAATTCTTGTATGAAAAATTAGCAGGGGAAATGTGTTTTGGGCTCTGTTAGTGTCCTATAAATAGGTTGTTAGACTCTAGATTAAGTATGCATGGAAGGGTAAAGTCATGCTTTGGTCTTATAAATACCATGATATTTTTCTCTAATGTGAAAGTCACAATTGAGTCAATGGGTTTGTGACTAATAAAATTTCTTAGATAGGGTCATAAAATAAAGTTTGAGTCATAAATCATGTGGTCTTGATGTCACAGAATATGGGTTGTCATATCAACTAAGGGTCGTAATGAAAGATTAGATGATCAATCAAAATCAGTTAGATTTAGTCTTGTGATGGCTTAGCAAATCTCATGAGCTCAAATTCGATGGAGGCACGTGGTATCATCAAGCAAATTGGAGCGCTACACAAGTTGTTGCACAACTTCCTAATGATGCACAAATCTAGTGAAGAAGTACAACAAGGAAATGATTGTTTCAAGTGGTGGTTCAAGTTGATTTTTTCTTTCAAATTACCTCATTCTACCTGCAGTAAAACTCCTAATCGCCATTTTTCCTCTCTGCAAATTGCAAACCCCTCATTTAGTTTGTTGTGCATGGGTTGCAGGGGACGTTGCATATGGTGTTGTGCATCATCACCTGCATTACTCTTGTGCCCTCTAACAACTGGTTTTAGCTCCTGGTTGATGTTTTAAAGGAACACCTTTCTTATGAACCCAAAGGCCTAAAAATTTTCCCTAAAACACAGACCATATCCATAATTCTGCTCATTCATTGCGCATTTGCAATTGCTACGTTTTACCATGTGCACAATCCTCTTATTTATTTCCCACGGGTAAGAAACATACATCATCATCATGACGACTCCAAAAGGCAAGAGGAGGACTACAAAAGGTGGAAACATCGTTAGATTTGACCCTCAAGACCTAAGGCTAGTAAATGCAAATCCAGCAATCAGGGTTTCTTTTGAACAAATCGGTTGCATTAGATTTTGTGAAAAGCTTCAAGGGTGCAACATGCAGGTGGAAAAAGAGTTTTCCTTGAGCTTTAATGGTGTTGAAGCTAAAGTGGGAAACAAGAAATTTCATGTTTATGAAGACATCATCGTTCCTGCAACAGATATCCCTGCTTGTGGAGAGAAATGGTTCAAAGGTATGCAACTGGATCTAGCCTGCTACCATGAATTTTTGAAGCCTAAATTTAGAAACACATATTTTGGAGCCACCATACCCAGAGAACTTCTATTCAAGAATTATAGCAGCTTGTTGAGGGTAATTCAAAGGTTTTTCACATGTGAGGAAAAATTCACTAGGGTTTACCAATATCATATCAGACTCTTAATGAACTTCATTGGTAGGAAACCTTTAAATCTACCCTATTGCCTCTTCAGAATCCTAGGGAAGATGGATGACAAAGTGCAAGTAAGGAAATACCAAGGGGAACCCAGCCTCTTCCATTTTTCGTTGATAAATTTGTTGGTGTTAGAAGAACTCAGAAAGAGAAATTGGGATTGGGAAATTTTTGAATCAACGTCAAAGATAACAGTTGATTCTTTTAGCAACCCACAGAGCATGAGAGATACATATTCATCTATAGAAAATACCACCACATTTGTCCCTGAGAGTTATGTCAAAAAGAGGGAAAAGGAAATTGATGAACCTGCATTAAGCCAACAAGCTAAGAAGAGAGGGGAAAAGCTCCAATTTTCACTAGAAGTGGTCAAAGTTCCTAGTAAACTAGTTACTAGGTTAGCAACAAAAAATATACCTGCCACAAACACATCACAGGCACCTAATGAATCTCCAGAGGCCTTCACAAAAATATATCTCTCTGATGAAAAAGACAACCTTTTCATTGAGCTACAAAAACAATTGAAGAAAACTCATTTTTTCATAGCACAATTGCAGCATGAGAATAGGGAAATGAAGAAAAAATCTTTGGAACAGGCCTTCAAAAAATATATCTCAGTAATAGGTGAAACATCTGTGCCTTTAACTCCAACAGGTTCCAAAAAAAAAGGTAAGGGTAAGGTAGTGGAGAAAAGTTCAAAGGTGAGATAAAAACCTAAGCCTAATGTTCCTTTGACAAGATCCTCAGCCAGAAAATTACAGATTCAGGAAGAAACTCCAACAAAGGGCCAACCAGCAGAAGAAGAAAAGAAGAAGATTACCCATGGTGAGGATAAGCATACTTTCAACAAACTAAGAAGACAATTGAAAGAGTCACAAAATGTAATAATTAAACTCATGGAGAAGGATAGGCAAGCAAGGCTCATGCTCAAAGAACATTTAGATGATTGTGAACCTGCAATAGATAAGGCCACAGCAATGGTAAGAATAACCCTGCCACTACACAAACAGTTGAAGAGCATGTATCATCAAAATTTGGCATGGAAGAGAGAGAACATAAAACTCAAGAAAAACTTGCAGCAGTTGGAGATAGACAAGAAAGGGAAGGAGAAGCTTGATTTGCTTGTTGAAGCAGCAAAAATTTGAGCCCTTGGAACTAATTTCACCCAATTTTGCATTTTGTCTTTTTGTCAAATGCCCTAAATATTTGAGGATGGCACATTGATTTTTTATCAAGGTTGGATAATTATAGATGGATATATCATTTTTATGAATGTACCATGTTTTGGAGCTTCTATTTTGATTATGAACTTAAAACGCATAATTTACAATTGTGCAGCAAACATGTTGCGCAACCATGACATTTTTTTTATGAGCAACAAAAAGAGGTTTTATTGATAGTTGGAAATCCAAAGTCTAAAAAATGAGATGAATATGAGATCTAACATATAAATGCAATCAACTAATCACTTCATCATGATGAGTTAGTATGGACTCATTTATTGCAGTGTGGCACATTAGGGTTTTGAAGGTTTAAGAGGCAAGTTATGTTTTAAAGAGGGTGAAGAGGTTCTAGAACACTTTATCATCATCAAAAGGAAAAATTCACCATCATCCATCATCATCCTATCAACAAAGGTCAAAAAGAGTGACCAAAGGTGAAAGAGACCCCTTGTTGCGCAATTGTGTTGTGTTTCTCATGTAGGTTGTTGTTGCACAATTGTGACAGAGTGCCAGAATCCCTCAAAATCGACAAGGACAGCTTAGCAAATATTTCCAGGTCATATACAATGATATTTGAAGACAAATACAATAACAAAGGACAAATAGCATGCATTTGGTTAAATCAATTCGAATGAAATCAATTTGGTTAAGATAGTTCCCTAGTTTTATGGAACCTAGTTGAAATTGTTTCTATTTCAATGTACCTTAGTTATGTTTTTGTGCAAATAGTTTAGCTTGTATCCCTTAGTCCAAGGGCGAGTAATTTTGTATTTATTTCATGAAATTCAACATGGAAAGGGTTGGCAAGGGTGTAAGGAAAAGACTATTGAGTACATTTTGTAAAACTTTCTTTGATATTAATGAAATTTGTTGGATCAGAAGTCCTTGAAATTTGACTCCATAGGTACATGTGATTGTCCATATTTATGTATGTGATCCTACAACATTTGTATTATTGTTTAAATTCATCTATGTGATATATATTCTTATTTGTGTTAATGTTAAGTATATGTATCAAAATTCATTTGTATATGATGCTTTGTTGCATGTATTTTCAATTGTCTTTCTGTTGTAATCACCTTGGGATTCATCCTTGATAGATTCCCTAAGGGGTTATTTGTTTTCTATGTAATATTCAATCTACAGTGATATTTAATTGGCCTAAAGAAGTGCTTTCTATCTTGCCTTTGATCAGTCACCTTTTAATTCCCCAAGTGTCCTATAAATTGTCATTGATTTCTGACCTTTTAGTGACTCCATTTCCCAATGGAATTTCTTTCCACATTGCCACCAAATATATAAATTCAATATTTCCTTAGAGAAATATCCTTTGGATGAAATTCCAAATCAATCCTTTGAGTGATTGATTTGAAGAGAGAGATCCCTCTCTGGTTGGAAGGGTTGGCTTCCAGTCTCAAGTTGGTTTGTTGTTACCCTTTTGATTTGCTTCCTCGGCCAAAATCAATTTACAGAGTGATAACATTTTGGTGTCGTTTCCAGGAACCAAAGGTGAAATATTCCCCGGGTGAACGAAAAAAATTTCAGATCTGGTTCTTGAGGGTGACAATGAATCAAACACAGCTTTGGCTGAATATTCACCCTGGCGACTCCAAATTTGAAGATCAGTTGCAGATAAATTTTTTGTTAGAGAATCATGGCTACAAAAACAAAACACACAAGGCATCATCCAGATCCTAATCCTCCAGAAATTGTTGATAATCCAGAAAGGCTCCTGTGAAAAACTAAGAAGAAAGCACCATAATCAGGTATTTTTTTGGATTGAGTTTCGTCATTTCCTAAAGATGGAGTAAAATGTATTCAAGATCTAGATTTTGATATAAAATTTGAGCAGTCTTTGTTTAGATCCAAGTCAGAGTCAGATCTATCCCAAATTATTTTTGATGAGAAGGGATTCTTTTCTTTGATTAATCTTCCCTTACAGTCATCAGTTGGTTCTTTAAAAAGTCTTGTAGTGATTTCATCTAACTCAATTGTTGGTACCCCTAAGTCCTCATCATCTAGTCATCCTTCTCCTTCAAGCCCTCCTAGAATTATGGAAGACATATTTTCCCCATTATCTCTCCCTGTTGCACTTCATGATCTACCAAGGAATTATGCACAGAGAATGAAATAATTTGATGCAGAAGGAGACATAACAGCTCAACAACATTTAGATAGATTCATTGATTTCATAGATCTTGACTATGTTGACTATGAAGATGTTAAGATGAGGTTATTTGCAAATGGTTTTTCAGGAGAAGTTAGAAAATGGTTTAAGGCCCTCTCAGCAACTAGCATTCCCAATTTTGAAAATTTTGAAACTCTTTTTCTTGGGAGGTGGGGTAATAAGAAAAACCCTTTGTAGTTGTTGACACAATACAATAATTTGAAAAGACTCCTTGTTGAGACAGTCCATGAATTTTCCACCATATTTATGAATATTTATAACTCCATCCATGATCAAGTAAATCCTTCTCCATGACTTTCCCAACTCCATTATGTTGATGCATTTGAGAGTGAATTTTCCTTGCTACTAAGAGAAAGAAGGTCCACTTCCCTGGATGATATGATGAACGATGCAATTGAAGTAGAAGTGAACCTAGCTGCATCAAGAAATATTAAGCTCCAAATAAAAGCCAGCAAGAAGAAGGATAAAGAAGAAGCACTACCTTCTACCTCTCAAGCATCAAATGAAAAATTGGTAGAAACATTGTCCTTGGATAATAAGCCTCCTGAGCTTCAAGCTAGAAATCTAAATTTTAGAAGGCCTCATGTTCCTCAAATAAGGCAGAGGGAACAAAGGATTCTAGTTGATCAACGAGTCAGACCCCCTTTCCAAAACAATTATGCTGCAAAAGAAATTGAGGAACCTACTGAAGGCATTCATTGTTTCAATCTAGAAGAGCCACAAATTTACCTAACTAAAGAAGAGCATGATATGTTCATGCAAGATCAAAATGATGATTTAAAGGAGAAAGAGGATTATAGGAAAGGATATCATAATGCAATCATGGAATTTCAGAAACAATATAATCTCAGAAACAAGAAAATGAAAACAAATCCTCCAAAGGATTCCAAAGTTGATCTGCCCTCTTCTAGTCATCAAGAAAAATATCTTCCAAAAAAGGACACACCAGATAAAGGTAAGCAAAAATAAGATCCCCCAAGGAAGGTTCCAGAGGAAAGAAAAGAGGGTCATTAAAGAGGTAGAAAAATTTCAACTGTCCTTCAATTTTTAAAGTGAAATGGAAACAATTAATATTTTTGTACCTTTAAATGAACTAATCAGAAATGTGCAGTACAAGAATTAGATTATAAAAATGCTTAAAATGGAACAAGCATCTGATACCCTTGATGTACAGGATGTTCATCCTACCATCATGTTTGGACCTCAAGTTGAAGAAAGAGATGACGATGGGTATGTACCTCCATTCTATATCAATCTAAATATTCATGATGTAACTCTTCATAATGCAATGTTGGATTCAAGGGCATCTCACAATTTTATGCCAAAGGTGATCATGGAGGAGTTGGGTTTGGATATCACAAGACCTTATAAAGATATGTTTTCTTTTTATTCTAGAAAGGTGAAGTGTTTGGGTCTGATCAAGGACCTTGTTGTTTCTTTACCTTAGATCCCATCAAAAATTATGGTCATGGATGTAGTTGTTGTAGACATTCCTCTTAAGTTTGGAATGTTATTGTCAAGGTCATGGGCTACTAAACTCAAAGGTAGTCTACAAATGGATATGTCTTATGTTATAGTTCCATTCTTTGGCCAAGACAGAGGATTGTATAGGGAATTCTTACTGAAATACATGGTAAGTAGCAAAGATAAGCCCAACAACCATCCTATCTATTCAATTGAGATTGATATTGGGTCTACAATTTTCTATAATGATTTGTGTTTTGAGGAAGATGATTAAAATAATCCAAAAGATCAGAAAGAAAAATCAATCTCAGAATAGAACATAAATGAAGATGAGGGTATATGGAATATGGACTTTGATGGAGCAGTCAACAAAGAGGGACTAGGGGAAGGTGTCTAGATTATTCCTCCTAATGCTAATTCTAATTCAAAACTATGTTCCTATAAGTTGGCCTTTGATTGTGTAAATAACATGGTTGAATATGAAGCTTGTATTATAGGTATGAACACTTTGAAAGATTTGGGGGCAAAGAAGATATATGTACATGGAGACTCTGAACTTGTAATCAACCAAGTCAAAGGTATATACCAAACTAAGCATCCTATAATGAGGACCTATAGGAATCTAGTCTTGGATTTGCTTGAAAAAAAAATTGAGTATAACATTTCAGTGGTGCCAAGGGAACAAAATCCGATTGCAGATGTTCTTGCCACATCAACGAGTGTTTTCAAGATCCCAATTTATCCCAACAAGAAATATGAAATTGAGGTCAAGCACATGCCAGCTATTCTAGATAATGTCAAATACTGGAAAGTATTTGAAAATGACAAGAAAATTATCAGATTTATGCAGATGGAAGAAGAGTATGCAAATGTCCAAATTGATGAGGATAATTTTTATGATAAAGATGAAGATGCAACTTATATTTCAGTCTCAGATGGGTATGTCAATGAAATAGAAGGTAAAGAGATTATTCAATTGAAGAACAATATTCCCAAAGTTCTTGTACCTCTTGAAAAATTGTTTCATGACAATGATATGGCTAAAAATCCAAGGGTAACTCCAAATGAATCTGAAGTTGATGACTTTAATATAGGGACTGATAAAGAACCTAGATTTGTCAAGTTGTCCAAGTCCCTGACCCATGAAAATGGAAAGAAATATCTTGAATTGATGAGGCAGTTTTTTGATGTGTTTGCCTGGAGTTATGAAGATCTGAAAGTGTATGATAAGAGCATCATTCAACACACAATACCAATTAAAGAAGATCAGAAACCTTTTAGAAAAAATTGAGAAGGATCAATACACTCTTCCTTCCACTCATTGAGAAGGAGGTAAGGAAATTCTTTGATGCTAAAATAATTTTTTCTTTGAGGTTTTCCAAGTGGTTAGTTAATCACGTGCATGTCAGAAAGAAAAGTGGAGAAATAAGGCTTTGTATAGACTTCAGGAATTTAAACAGAGTCTCTCTCAAGGACAATTATCCCTTGCCTAAAATGGATCACATATTGCAAAAGATTGTAGGCTCCCAGAGAATGTCAATGTTGGATGGGTTTTCTAGATACAACTAGATCATGGTGCACCCAGATGACCAAGACAAGATAGCATTTACAACCTGATGGGGCACCTTCATGTATGCTAAAATGCCATTCGGACTCATGAATGCAGGGGAAACTTTCCAAAGGCCTATGGACATAGCATTTGTTGAGGAGAAAGATAAGTTCATTGTTATTTACTTAGATGATATAACTGTGTATTCAAACTCTGACAGTGAACATTTGCAGCATTTGAAGCAAGTTTTTGAAAAGTGCAGAAAATTTGGGATCTCTCTCAACCCAAAGAAGTCTAATTTTGTTGTGAAGGAAGGAAAATTGTTGGGACACACAATTTCAAGGGATGGTAACAGAATTGACCCCAATAGAGTGGCTCCAATAGAGAAAATTAGTACTCCAAGGAGAAAAAAAGAGTTACAGTCTTTTTTGGGTAGGATAAATTTTTTAAGAAGATTTATTCCTAATCTAGCTGAAATAATAAAACATATCACAAATATGTTGAGGAAAGGAAATGAAATAATATGGACAACGGATGCAAAGAATACTTTTGATGAGGTAAAGGTATCTCTGACCAAAGCTCTTGTTTTGGTTAGTCCGTATTTTTCAAGGGAGTTTATTATTTTCTCCTTTGCCTCAGAGCACACTATAGCAGGAGTACTAATGCAAAAAAACAATCACAATCAAGAGAAAACTATTGTTTTTTTCAATAGGTCTCTGAGAGAATCCACTCTTAAGTACAATATTTTGGAGAAGAAAGTCTATGCCCTAGTAAAGGCTTTGAAAGAGTTCAGAATGTATATTTTACACTCTCATGTTCTTGCATATGTTCCTAACAGTGTTATAAAGGGCATTTTGACTCAGCCTGATCCTGAGGGCAAGAGAGATAAGTGGGTTATAGCCCTGCTAGAATATGAATTGGAGATTAAACCTACAAAGATAATCAAAGGAAAGGGACTTGCTCAAATAATGACACAATCCAATTTTGAGCTACTGGGAGTAAATTTTATTGTTGATCTTTCACAAGGTGTAGAAGAAGAATTCCATCCTCAAAATTCTTGGATTCACCTTGGTACAATGACATTATCTTTGTTTTACAAAACTTGCAAGCTCCTCCTGAATTGACTAAAACCAAAGCCAGATTTTTAAAGAAAAAGGCAACAAAGTTTTGTGCACTTAATGGTTCCCTCTATTGGAAAAACCCTGGTGGAGTGTTATTAAAATGTATTTTAGAGGATGAAGCTCAGGGGACCATGAAGGAATTCCATAAGGGTGGTTGTAGAGGTCATCATTATTGGAAAGAAACGGTTAATAAGATCCTAATATCAGGTTTTTATTGGCCTACTATATTAGTTGTCATGAATGTCAGGTATTTGAAGGGAAAAGAAATTTGTTGCCTTTACCATTGAAGCCCATTTCTATAGAAGCTTATTTTCAGCAATGGGGCTTGGATTTTATAGGAGAAGTGGATCCTTCATCCTCAGCTCAACATAGATGGATTTTAACAGCCACTAACTATTTTACAAAGTGGATAGAAGTTTTACCTACTCGACAGGAAACTAATTCAGTCATCATTCAATTTTTGGAAGGTAATGTACTCTCAAGGTTTGGTTATCCAAGAAGTATTATTACTGATAATGTTGTCACTTTTAAGTCTAAAAAATTAGTAAAATTCTGCAGCGATTAAGGTATCACACTTAGGCACTCAAAAACCTGTTACCCACAAGGTAATGGCTTGGTTGAGTCATCTAACAAGAGCTTGATTAGGATCATCAAAAAGTTACTGCGGGAGAATAAGAAATCTTGGCACAAGAAGTTGATTTTTTCACTTTGGGAAGACAGGGTAAGTACAAAGAAGTCTGTTGGTACATCCCTAGTCCAGCTTGTTTATGGTGCAGATGTATCTTTTCCCACCTCACTTGGGTTTCCAGTCATGAAGTTATTACAGGAAGTAGATGGTGAACCTAATAAAATTCATAGGAGGATAGGCCAGCTAGTTCGTGTCCATCAGATGAGAGAAGAGGTCTACAAGAATGCTCAATTATACCAAGACAAAATGAAGAAGGTGTTTGACAAGAGAACAAAGGCTGATGATTTTCAGATTGATGACTTGGTGTTAAAATGGGATGCAAGAAACAAAGACAAGGGAAAACATGCTAAATTCGAAAACCTCTAGAAGGGACCATACAAGGTTGCAACATATCATGGGAGCAATGCATTTTTGTTACAGGAGCTTAATGGAGAATACATCACTGGAGGGCTTGTTAATGGTAGGTTTCTCAAACATTATTTTACTTAAAGCAATCTGATCTTCCACTTTATTGTAAATATCCATTTCTTTTAAGTATTGCAGGTTTGGGTAGCATTCAGCAGAATTTGAAGCCCAAAGAGAAGACCCTAAGGTTTTGGTGGGTGTTACCAAGTGTGCTCCTTATGCAGTTCAGTTTTCAAAATTATGATTATTTGTATAAATTCAAGTTATTTTTTGAATTAATATAGTCAATCAATAAAGGGCCCAATGGATTAGGCTACTAGTTTGTTTTTTCTTTGGCACCTCATAGGGAGGATGCCATCCCCATTGGATCCAGTGTTAGTTTATTATAAATAGGTTGTTAGAGTGTGGGTTAAGTATGCATGGAAGGGTAAGGACATGCTTTGGTCTCATAAAGACCATGGCATTTTTCTCTTAGGTGAAAGTCATGATTGAGTCAATGGGTTTGTGATTAATAAAATCGCTTAGATAGGGTCATAAAATAAAGTTTGAGTCATGAGTCATGTGGTCTTGATGTCAAAGAATACGGGTTGTCATATCAACCAAGGGTCATAAAGAAAGATCAGGTGATCAATCAAAATTAGTTAGAGTCAGTCGTGTCATGGCTTAGCAAATCTCATGAGATCATATTCGGTGGAGGCATGTGGCATCATCAAACAAATTGGAGTGTTGCACAAGTTGTTGCACAACTTCCTAATGTTGCGCAAATCTGGGGAAGAAGTACAACAAGGAAATGATTGTTTCAAGCGGCAGTTTAAGTTTATTTTGTCTTTCAAATTACCTCATTCTACTTGCAGTAAAACTCCTAATCGCCATTTTTCTCTCTGCAAATTGCAAACCCCTCATTTAGTTTGTTGTGCACGGGTTGCAGGGGACAATGCATATAGTGTTGCGCATCATCACCTCCATTACTCTTGCGCCCTCTAACCATTGGTTTCAACTCTTGGTTGATGTTTTAAAGGAAGACCTTTCTTATGAACCCAAAGGCCTAAAATTTCTCCCTAAAATGCAAACCATATTCATAATTATGCTCATTTGTTGCGCATTTGCAATTGTTGCATTTTACCCTGCACACGGTCCTCTTATTTCTTTCCCACGGGTAAGCAACATACATCAGCATCATGAAGACTCCACAAGGCAGGAGGAGGACTAAAAAGGTGGTGATATCGTTAGATTTGAGTCTCAATACCTAAGGCTAGTAAATACAGATCCGGAAATCATGGTTTCTATTGAATAAGTGGGTTGCATTAGATTTTGTGAAAAGCTTCAAGGGTACAACATGCAGGTAGAAAAGGAGTTTTCCTTGAGCTTTAATGGTGATGAAGCTAAAGTGGGAAACATGCAATTTCAGGTTTCTGAAGACACCATCGATATTGCAACAGAGATCCCTACTCGTAGAGAGAAATGGCTTAAAGGTATGCAACCGGATATAGCCTGCTACCATGAATTTTTGAAGCCTGAATTCAGAAACACTGATTTTGGAGCCACCATACCCAGAGAACTTCTATTAGAGAATCATAGCATCTTATTGAGGGTAATTCAAAGGTTTTCAACATGTGAGGGAAGATTCACTAGGGTTTACCAATATCATATCAGGCTCTTAATGCACTTCACTGGTAGGAAACCTTTAAATCTACCCTATTACCTCTTAAGAAGCCTAGGGAAGATGGTTGACAGAGTGTAAGTAAGGAAAGACCAAGGGGAACCCCACCTCTTCCATTTTCCATTGATAAAGTTGTTGGTGTTAGAAGAACTCAGAAAGAGGAATCAGGATTGGGAAACTTTTGCATCGACATCAAAGATAGCAGTTGATTCTTCTAGCAGCCCACATAGCATGAGAAATACACCTTCATCTGTAGCAAATACCACGACATTTGTCCCTGAGAGTTTTGTCAAAAAGAGGGAAAAGGAAATTGAGGAACCTGCAGTAAGACAACAAGCTAAGAAGAGAGGGAAAAAGCTCCAATTTTCCCCAGAAGTGGTCAAAGTTCCTAGGAAACCAATTACTAGGTCAACAGCAAAAAATATGCATGCCACACACACATCACAAGCACCTAATGAAGCTCCAGAGGCCTTCACAGAAACAATTCTCCCTGATGACAAAGACAGCCTTATCATTGAGCTACAAGAACAATTGAAGAAAACTCATTTTTTTCATAGCACAATTGCAACATGAGAAAAAAGGAAATGAAGAAAAAATATTTGGAACAGACCTTCAAGAAAGATATCTCAGTAACAAGTGAAACATCAATGCCTTTAACTCCAACAGGTTCCAAAACAAAAGGTAAGGGGAAGGTAGTGGAGAAAATTTCATAGGTGAAAGAAAAACCTAAGTCTAATGTTCCTTTGACAAGATCCTTGGCCATAAAATTATAGATTCAAGAAGAAACTCCAACAAAGGGCCAGCCAGCAGAAGTAGAAATGAAGAAGACTACCCATGGTGAGCATCATCATACTTTCAACAGACTGAGAAGACAGTTGAAAGAAGCACAAATAGTAATAATTCAACTCGGGGAGTAGGATAGGAAAGCAAGGCTCAAGCTCAAAGAACATTTAGATGATTGTGAACCTGCAATAGATAAGGCCGGAGCAATGGTAAGAAGAACCATGCCACTACACAAACAGTTGAAGAGCATGTATTTCCAAAATTTGGTATTTAAGAGAGAGAACATAAAACTCAAGCAAAAATTGCAGCAGTTGGAGACAGACAAGAAAGGGAAGGGCAAGCTTGATTTTCTCGCTGAAGCAGTGAAAATTTGAGCCCCTAGAACTAATTTCACCCAATTTTGCATTTTGTCTTTTTGTCAAATGCCCTAAATATTTGAGGATGGCACAGTGATTTTTTATCAAGGTTGGATCATTATAGATGGTTATATCATTTTTATGCATGTACCATGTTTTGGAACTTTTGTTTTGATTGTGAACTTAAAACGCAAAATTTACAGTTGTGCGGCAGATATGTTGTGCAACCATGACAGTTTTGTTTATGAGCAGCAAAAAGAGGTTTTATTGACCGTTGGCAATCAAAAGTCTACAAAATGAGATGAATATGAGATATAACATATAAATGCAGTGAACTAATCACTTTATCAGGCTGAGGTAGTATGGACTCATTTATTGCAGTGTGGCACATTAGGGTTTTGAAGCTTTGAGAGGTAAGTTATGTTTTGAAGAGGGTGAAGAGGTTCTAGAACACTTTATCATCATCAAAAGGCCAAATTCACCATCATCCATCATCATCCTATCAGCAAAGGTCAAAAAGAGTGAACAAAGGTGAAAGAGACCCCTTGTTGCGCAATTGTGTTGTGTTTCTCCTGTAGGTTGTTGTTGCGCATCAGATTTGCTACGCAATTGTGACAGAGTGCCAGAATCCCTCAAAATTGGCAAGGACAACTCAACAAATCTTTCTAGGTCATCTCCAATGACATATGAAGACAAAGAGCATCACAAAGGACACCTAGCATGCATTTGGTTAAAGAAATTCAAATGAAATCAATTTGGTCAAGATAGTTTCCTAGTTTTAAGGAACCTGGTTGAAATTGTTTCTATTTCAATGTACCTTAGTTCTATTTTTGTGCAAATAGTTTAGCTCGTATCCTTTAGTCCAAGGGTGAGTCATTTTGTATTGATTTCATGAAATTCAACATGGAAAGGGTTGGCAAGGGTGTAAGGAAAAGACTATTGAGTACATTTTGTAAAACTTTCTCTGATATTATTGAAATTTGTTGGATCAGAAGTCCCTGAAATTTGACTCTAGAGATACATGTGATTGTGCTTCTTTATGCATGTGATCCTACAGTATTTGTCTTCTTGTTTAAATTCATCTATGTGATATATATTCTTCTTTGTGTTAATGTGAAGTATATGTATCAGAATTCGTCTATATATGATGCTTTGTTGCATGTATTTTCAGTTGTCTTTTTGTTGTAATCACCTTGGGATTCATCTTTGATAAATGCCCTAAGGGTTTTTTTTTTCCCTATAATCTTCAATCTACAACGATATTTAATTGGCCTAAATAAGTTCTTTCTATCTTGCCTCTGATCAGTCACCTTTCAATTCACCAAGTGTCCAATAAACTGTCATTGATTTCTGACCTTTTAGTGACTCCATTGCCCAATGGACTTTCTGTCCGCATTGCCACCAACTCTATAAATTCAATCTTGCCTTAGAAATCTAGCCTTTGGACGAAATTCAAAATCAATCCTTTCAGTGATCGATTTGAAGAGAGGGAGCCCTCTCTGGTTGGAAGGGCTAGCTTCCATTCTCAAGTTGGTTTGTGGTTACCTTTGTGATTTGCTTCCTAAGCCAAAAGCAATTTACAGAGTGATAATAGGCTCTACAATATGTTTGGAACAACAACAAACACAATCTTGGGTGTGTTGCAGAATTTTTTAGTCCTCCCAAATAGGGCATCAAGCCCTAAATCATGAGCTAATTTATTTTTCCAGATCTAATTTTTTAGGGCATACATCGTATGAAGGTCTGATAAAGGGAAACAAAGGACATTAAATTTTTTGCAAGTTTTTATTGGAGCCATCTTCTAAACCTGTGTTGCTTGAGCATATGACATGTAATTTTCATGGCAGCCATGGAGGGAAATTGTTGGGACATGTAGATCAGGTTTTGGAGAGGCATGTGGTGGTGGTCCCTAGAGGTGATTTATGGCTTAATGTTGGACTACCATATTTGCATGCGGGAGGTGTTGATTATATTATCCCTATCCAACATTAGATAGAGCAAGCATGTGGCAACATGTGCCAACCTTAGTGTGCTTTTGATGTCTACGTTTATCTTCAGAAGCTCACTTCAGAGTTCAGCCATACAATGACCAAGATTCTAGCCTATGATTGCATGATTATTGATGTGGCCTTGTTTTGGTTTGTCACAAACACAAGGGGAGACTCATGTTATTGATGAGATGATAAGGTGGTTACATTGACTTTATGATTTCACCTAGTATTTGCATTGTCCTGTGATAGAGTAGGGTAGGAAGAATAATCTCGGCCTACATGAGCAATAAGTTTCATTTGTATGTTCCCTTTGGCATTTTGGGTTTATGCTTTTATTTGTAATGTCCCTTAAGAATGAATGGTTAGATGGACATATCTCAATTTTTTGTAATGAATTGAGATTGAAAACATTTGTATTGTGTGGCGAGGATGTGAATTTTTGGATCCATCCCATCATGGATAGCAATCGCTTTGATTCACCTTGTAGGTACAACAAATATTTTGGCCCTTCTCTTGTACCCCTAAAAATGCATGGTTTATTTTGCATTTGTGTGGGCCTGTCTTCTCTCACCAAGCACAACATAAGACCCATGGATATCAGTGGCAACTACAGCTTGATGGAGGCTTTTCCAAAGTTGCATTGATGGATGATATGAGGAGCAAGGAAGCCACAGAAGCTGAACACCCTACTTGTGGAGATATCTAGGGCATAAGGGATGTTGAGATTAGAGTCAAGCACATCATAAAGAGGTGAATTCCCTACCTAGTTTGGACTCTAGAGAATGATACAAGGCAAGACAAAGTCAAGAAGACCAAATGCCTTATCTCAAAAGAGTCCTAGGGCATTACAATTGACAAAAGAAAGAGATAATGAAGGAATGTCCTAGCTTGGAGCACAATTTTGGTCAAAGGAGTTCACTCAATGAGGAATATTTCACTCTAGGAGGTATTTTTGTTGCTTGATCATGAGTCTACTCCCTATAGGAGGGGCGTTGTGAGAAAGAAGCCATTAAAATCATCGTAAAGTGAATTTATGGGGCATTACACATTATTCAAGGCACATTCCACCTATTTGGAGGCATGTTTCATCATTGAAGCATTTGGGCAAAGATACTTGGTTCAAGGCATGTTCTACATATTTGGAGATATGTCCTTTGCCTAAGGAAGCACCATGTGGCACGGTGGACATGGTGTAAGCCCCTAAGCAAATAATTAGTGCATACTCTAAAAGAGTAGAATGATGACATGTGGCAAGTGGACCCATGCAATGGTCCCAAGATAAATTTGACCTATAAGCTAGGAAAGACTAAATTAGAGCATCATTACTAGATCATCTGCACGCTGCTAAAAGAGGTGTCCTAGGGTTCATAAGAACTCTAAGGGGAGCAGTAGGGTAAAAGAGGCCCTAAAGTGGCCAAAAAATGGCCTAGGGAGGTGCACCCTAGGTAGGAGGACCTTTTCTATGGTTTAAAATATTATTTTCACCTCCTTAAACCCTACGTGGATGAAACCCTAATTTTGGATAGAGAAAGGTATAAATAAAGGAAATATTCATCTAATAGAGGCATGGCTGGAGTTGTGGGAGATCCCCTCCAAACTTAGTTGAAGATACATCCGGAGGAAGAAATTAAGGGTCATTTCAATGTGAGGTTTTTCATCTTTTTCCTATTATCTCGAGTCGATTTGATGGCTGAAAATTACTAGTATAGATCTGCTAAAATAGTATTTGTAGAAAGGCGCTTTTGCTCCAATAAGAGGATGTTAAGGTTGAGGTCAAACCCTCACATTGTTTTGCTTTAATCTTTGTAATCATTGAAGCATATTTGTTGTTGTAATGTCTCAATTATGGTTGTTCACTCTATTTTGACCGTTGCCCTAGCTAGGGTTTGAAAGTTAAGTGTGGCATGTTAAGGCCCACTTGAACTTTTGGTGAAATCACAATTCAAGAATGGTATATTGTTGGTTCATTCTATAAAGAAGCCTTCCTACTCTTGTCTACTTTTATGGTTTCATATGTGGTTGTCCTTTAATCTTTCATGGTTGCACATTATTTCTTGGCCGATTTTGTACTTGTTGTGAAGCACATCTTTGGAAGGGCCCTTCTTTAATTTTCTGCATATTGAAGTAAATCCATGTAGTTGGTTAGAGCATGTTTATAATAGCCTAACTATGCCTTATCCATACAAGTTCAAACTCTCTTTATTCTTGTGATATGACCCCAAGGGGGGCATATATGGGGTTAAATGTATATGATATGACCCCAAGGGCAGGCATATATGGGGCTAAATATACATATAATGTGTAAATGTATATGTAATAGGGTCGGCCTAATAGCACAGGGACCTCATGTGTAGTGTGTGAATAGGTATATATAGAGATAATGTATTCATTATTGAGGAGGTGAATTGTGATGTATGAATGTAATTGGATATTTGAAGGAGGTTCTATTCTTTAAGGAGTTATAGTGTAACTCATATCTCTTATTTATATTGGAGTTGTGCTCCATGCTCACATTGGTGTACATGGTGTGTACTTCTAGTCTATTATGATATGATAGGTACATCACCTATTGGATAGGAACATGGATCCTGGAAGTAATCCCTTCTAAATAGGGTATTCGAACCATAGGGTATTATGACCATTTCATCTTTGCAGGCTCGCTTTATTCTATAGATTCTTCCCTCACTGGAATTTGAGCTTGATCTATTAACCAAAAAAAACGAGAGAAAAATGTGAAAAACAGAGCAAACAACTTCAAATTTCTTGATTTTTGCTCAAACAACTTTCAAAATTCAAATTTACAAATAAGTTTCCAAAAGGGGTTGATATTCAGGTTTTGATATTTGTTTTGTGACTTTTCCTACTATATTTCTTGGCTTCTAAGTTCTAACTTCTCTCACTCTGTGACCAAAATGCCATAGTTTTAACTTCTTTTAGTTAAAACTGGCTTGAGTGCTATTATCAGTTCTGAGAACCTACAAGGCTACAGGATTCTATTACAAGGCTGGAGGCTTCTATTAATCTATTACTAAAGAGTCAAGACCAATGATGCAAAGTTCAAGCCGAGCTGCCACAGACAAAAAGACTTTTTGTGAGGATCTATGCTTATTTGCTAGTAGTTGTACTGAGTTTGACACTCTTGAGTCTGAATCCTTATCAATTTCAGCATATAATTGCAGGATAATTGGTTCTATCAAGGATTGGAATGAAGAATTGATGAAAGTAATTTCATACTAACAGTATAACACTGAACCAGTGAACAGTGAAACAATGTTGAATGAACAGCGACACACAATGAAGTTTGAAGTTCAAGAAAAGTGGTCAGCAACATACTTGGGCCCTAGATTGTAAGTTTGATAAAGTCACCACCCCTTGAATTTGAGTATATACTAATATATCTTTGATTCTTTGTTACAAACTTCAAAGGTTATAAGTTAGAAGCTTCACTGCTCACTGCCCTTGGCCCGGCATAGTCCCCTTAGCAATACCTGCAAAATCCAAAAATTCCACACACTCATTCTCATTGCACACGCCTATAAATAGGCATAGGGATACAAGAAACCACCAATACAAAATCGTCGACTCTAAATAAAGGGTCATAGCCACAAACTCGGTCAACAAAGCTTATCCACAAAATAGATGAAATATTCGCCACTAAGGGGTAGATGGGTGTAGGTGGCCATTAATTTTAACAAAGTTATCTTATTCTAAGGCAGCCATCCAACCTATAAATCACTCTTAATCTAGGCCTAGCCCGTCTAACACAAAAGTGTGCATTTAAACTTAATTTCTTCACTGTTGAGCATTATAATGGCATTCTTCTAAGCTGGAAACAGTATACATGTATCCCTAGGTACCATAACAGTGCCCCCTCCTTGAATTTATTTTCCCCAAAGCAACTTTAGTGATATAATATATTGAAGTATTTGCACAATCTGCAATAGACAATAAAGACAGTAACTATCTAGACAAAGATATGCCAATCTGCCCACATTTTCATTGTCATGGAAGGAAACCAATAAGGCAACATAGCCCCATCACTTGAACCAAGAAACAAATTTGAGTTGATCACTTCCACTGTTGAAATTGCAATCCACTGACATGCGCTTTAATCAGTGTAGGAGGCACCAATGCAGTTGAACCAATGGCAAAGCCCTTGCAATTGGCTGCCCAATCTGCCAATGCTGGTAAAACTAGAAGGACGTCAACGCCCCTCACTTTAACCTGTATCTCATCTCTCTTCAATTGAATGTTCATTATGATGTTCCTTCTAAGTAGAACCGTACCAACAGTTTCGTGAGAAATATCCTCAACTAATCTGAAAAGGTTCATTCCAGTACCTGATTACGGCCTCCACATGACACTAGAGCATTGCAAACTTTACAATCCAACGTAGTTTGGAATAACCCAGGAAGCAAAAACTGAACAAAAAGAAAGGGTTTTTCTTCACTTAATGTAAGAGAATATATGGCAGAAACTGTAGAAATTATTTGTTATATGCTCAGCGTGATTCTGCAAGGTACCCGCCTCTAATGCAAGTAAATGCCAATAAAACTGTAATATTGTCTAATGGCCACCTTTGTGGATATACAGTGCCATTAAGAAGGCATTTGTAGCATTTAGAATCATCATTTGTGGGGCTTTTATGTACATGTAATGGGGTATCATTCTACTTAATGGAACCATTTATGGAGCTCTTGTTACTTAAAATAGGCAGCTATGTGGCCCCCTGTTCCTTAATAATAATAATGATAGTCTAATTTAAGGTCACAACCTAGCCTATTGAGATCGTGTGGTTACTCTTCACTTGAGGCCGCATGTCAATCCATTGTATTGATTATTGCTTTATGAAGCCTACATATGGGTGCCTAACTAACCCATTATTGTACTTTCTATATTTGACTAGGTCAGCCTAGTCACCCTCTTGGGGTTAGGGTAACTAACCCATTATTGTACTTTCTATATTTGACTAGGTCAGCCTAGTCACCCTCTTGGGGTTAGCACCCTAACCATAAAGGATGTGGATAAATACAAATTGTATCATTTCATTCAAGTGAATTCATTCATTTGTTGCCTAGGGGCACCTCTAGAGTCTAAACAACTCACTCTACTTGTGGTATTTCTCTTTATTTGTATGATTGATTGTTCTTGGGCAAAGATTAAGGGCTGTTGCAAATTTGTTGGTTTGATGATTGGATTAGGGTTGGTTGAAGAGATCATGCATATCTACTATCTTCTTGTGATTTTAACATAGCCAAACACCAAATTGATGTATGAGACCCCTTGTTTGTGGGATAAGAGACCCCCTCTACACAAGGATTTCACTGCTTAGTTTATGAAGGTATACATACCCTCTACCCCCTCTATATTCGAATATGTGACCTCCAAGGCAGCCAAGTTATTTGGTAAGTGAGTTTTTATTTAATCCCACATTCATTGTGCGAAGAGGTCTTCTCACTATTGAGGCCTATAGATTGAGGTGTTGAACTCATTATTCATCCATTGTTGTGGATCATTTCTACACTTGAGGAGTCTTGGAGGCTTATTCCAATAGGGTTTTGGAGATTAATGAAGTGATTTTGCTTTACCACTACGATGCATTTGTCTTTCTTGTCACGAGAGTTTTGTCTTTCTTGTCACAAGAGTTTAACCATAAAATAGCTTCATCATAGTTTCTATCAATGCATAAATATTAGCAAGGTCTCGTTGTCTTATTATGGTGGCTTCTTCCATGTTAGAACCTACTCCATTGCCAGACTCAAATATGAACCAGGAAAACTCTTTAATAAAACAACAACTGCAACCCTTGGTGTCTCCAAAACGAACAGAGGATACCTGTCCAAAGGAAACTGTATCTTCATCTCCCAGTAGGTTCATACAACCTATCAACCAATCCTCTCTGTCAACCACACGATTTTGCAAAATTGTTTCAATGCCAATACGAACATATTTAGGCCATGCAGTAAACAGCTGGACTACAGAGCATTCATAGTAGGACCCGAAAGGGTTTGAAGAAAAAACAGAGCATCAAACTCAAGAGATGTTTTCTGGATAGCAAACTGCCTAGAAATTGCAACAACTGCAGACACTAGTTCATCTGCATATTCAATAATCTCCATCTTCGTGGAAATTTTGGCTAGCAATAATGCATGTATTTCAGTGCCAATTCTATCAACGAAGCTTCTGCACATTCATCAGCATGTGAATGGAAAATAATAAATATGATTAACACTTAAAGTTATGGGCTTTGATTCACAAAGTGCAAGAAATCCTTAAGTTTTTTGAAATTGTTGCATTCAAAACATTCCACAAAATACATTGTTCTAGCTGTGATTAGGCAAAACTCCACACCGAAAAGACAGTCTCAGAATAGGAATGCAGCCCTTAAACAGTGCCCTATCAGCTATGGTAAGAATTGATGAGAGGATAGCAAAGGCTCATAACCAAAGTCGTGAATGCGTGACTTTTAAAATGTCACACACTGGGGGCAGGTTAAGTCCACATGCACTGTACAGCAGGGATAATTTAAGGATGAAAATTTGTATTAAAATGTAGAAACATGGGCTAATCTTACTAGTCCTTAATATGCAAAATGTAAAATGTTTGGGGATTGTTTTGTAAAAATACTCAAATTTCTAAGAATTTTATATAGTTTCTATAAAATTTTGGTGATATTTTAGGTAAAATAATTTTATTCTATGGAATTTGGACGAATCGGTTTTTTTAAAAATGGAAATGGGCGAATCTTTTTTTGGGAAAAACCATGGAAAATTAACCCAATGACGAAATTTAGCCCCTAAAATCATCTATGCTATACAGTATAAATATCTCAACACACACGCGCACAAAGTTGTAAGTTGTGCCTCAATCAATCCTACTTGATCAACAGCTTCACTATGCACAGCACAACTTGCGGACATGGAATAAATTCTAGAACCTAGTGTAGACTCCCAAAATATTACTCAAATAGAGGGCTTGCTACTTGCTTCGTTGGTGTTGTGCCATAACCCTTTAGAGGTTCAAAACAATGTTCATCAAAGCACATGTGACACGTAGATAAGGGTGGTTTGTCATGAATCATCGAGTTGTTCTCTGAAAACTCGTAGTGAGATGTTTGTTGGTTGAAAGGAATAGTCATGCAATAATTTATTAGCAGATATTGTTGCCAAGAACTCTTCAGAATGGGATGTTTGGTTGTGCTTTTCATAAGATCGTTGAACATAACATTTAATCCTATGTTTTTGAGCGGGGTTGTCTCAAGCATGTCAACACCCAAAATCAATGCTGAACCTTCGGTATTATGCTCCTTTACCTTCAAGGTATCAAAATCAAGGAGTGCATCCTTGAGTGTAGACTATACCCATTGAATTTCCAAAACAGTGCACTTGGTGTGTGAATCCTTATGTCCATTGAACCGTTCATAGCCTCACTCTTAATCTCTCTGCAAAATCTTCAAGTTCTAGGAGAGATCTCTAATCTTCTTCATAAGCTTAAGATATTCCGGAAAACTTTCTTTGGGAGATTCTTTATTATAAGATTCCCATAAGTCAAGATATTATTTATATTGCACCAGGAGAAGTGGGGTGTACTCTACAGCCCAGGGTGGAAGAGATGTGTCACATGTGTGTGTGTCAAGGTGGGTGGGTGGCAGGAATAAACTAAAATGTAAAAAAAAAATCCAGTGTCTAATGTCAAAAACAAAGAGTAGACCTGAAATAATAATTTTAAAAAATAACTAGCATAGATCCATCTTAACCCTGGATCTTTTATGTGCCACAAAAAGTTTACACCTATTGTTTTTTGGATCCCTTTCGGTGCTTAATAGATTGGGGATTAAGATGAAACTATGCTAGTAAGTAATAACAGGCATGTTATCTCTCTTCTTATATTTTTTTTGAATCTAGGGAAATTTATCATCATTGGTGTTGCTCCCATAAGGCCAAATAAAGTGGCTTTGATACCACTCTTATGAGCCTAACCAGAAATCTCCTATTATAACAGAAGAAAACTCATAATATTAACATGGAAATATAAACAGATCTGATATCTGGAACTAATGGGGCATGAACAGTAGTATTTTTTACAGATGTAACAGCAGTAAATCAGCACTAGCAACTGCAATTTCACCACTAATGGCAGCAGATTCTGCACTAATTAACAGTAGCCAAATAGCAGATTTTTAGACAACAATGACTGTTAAATTTTTAATTAAATAAAGTACTTAGGCAAGTGTTTCTCATCCCTAGGCGCCTAAGGGGTGAGAAAGTGCCTAATGTGGGCCATAGTCATTTAATTTGTGAGATGCAAATTAAAAGGTGACTTTATGACTTTAGTGATGGTGAGTGAAGAGACACCAAATCTCAGTCACTCATCTAATCCAATCTCAACCGTTGGATTAAGAGACCCCTCACCTACCTCATGAGGTCGATTAGGGTAGGAGGGTGCACCCTAGCTAGGGTTGTTGTTCATTTCATCTTTTG
>JZKD02S1911015.1:0-10591 GCA_000966675.3 Picea glauca
CAATGGATATATCCAACAAAACACCCACCATATATATTAAAACAAACAACAAAATTTATGCGTGGAAGGGGAAAATAACCAGGAACTCCACTAGAATAGTGGGAGGTTCTAACTGAAAGACGAACCACTCCAAATATAGTGGAGATTCCGCCAAATATAGTAAATAAGTTGCCAGCTATTTTGGAGGCGGCTTTTGAGGCCGCCCTATATATTGGGCACGCATCCATAGGAATAGAGTCTGAGACTGCATGGATTTCAAGGTCCATGGATTTCAATATGGTACATATTGTACGTAAGTACGTGCAAGTACAACTTTAATTTTGTGTTGCACCGTAAAGTGTGACAAATGGTACCTTGAAAGAATGTCAAGTGTCTTATATCGATTCTGCACAATTTTTCACAAGGATCATGAATATGAGGTCTGTTTTGTGATTTGATGTCATTTTTAAAACTTTTACTCAATTTGTCATTAATGAGCATTTAATGCATTGTTTTATATGTCAAAAGGCACAAAATTGAGCTAGTTCAAAATATGGTTGACTTTATAGTCAAAATTTTCATAATTTCACATGGATTTCAATCGTGAAATTATTTTCTTGCTTTAAGGAATGTAATTTAAGAGAATCCATTAAATTAGCATATGTGATTCAGTTTACATGTGTTTTTTATACTTGAGATGGAGAAGACAATTTTGATTGGATTGAATGCAAATTAAAGATGAAACAAAAGTATACAATTTGAGTTCTTTTATTTTCTCTTATGACATATCATTATCTTCAAGCAAGATGATCTTTGGTTATGATTTTTTGGGATCAAAGCACATCATCAGAATTTTTTAAACCACCCCAATATGATCAGTGAATTATTTTGGATCAAGTTAGATACTACATGTATATATGTAAAGAAATAAGTGGTGTCTAAGGATTTTTGGATCAAAAGGTATTGGAGTTAGTTTTGGTGTGTGTTGCAAGCTATTGTTGTGATGAGATCCAATATTTCATATGGTGAATATCTTGAAGGCTCTTTTCAAGGAAACAAGATGAGTAAAGTTCTTACGAAGTTGAGACTCTAGAATAAAATTAATCGACAAATCCAGAGAGATAATTATGAGTTGATAATGAAGTTTCAAGCTCTTGAGGAAGAGAATCAAAGGCTGTAAGATTGATTGGTATGTTATGAATATTTCCATATGACTATTTTTCATGAACTAGAGAGAAAGTTGCAGATGGTACCATCAATCAATAAAGTTGGACAAGCAGAGAATGAGATAGTCTCTCTTGCACTATCTCCTTCAAAGAACATGATTGATAAAGAAGACTCTTCATATTCCCATCGAGATGGAGAGTGCTTGAGGGTAGTTGAAGAAAAGAAAACCTCAGATGAAGAAGTCCTACATAATAAATACAGGTACAGGTATTGTAGAGATTCAATGAACAAGACTTTTATTGTTATGGAATCTATAAGCTAGAACTGGAGCTATATATATCATATTAGCTATAGTGCCAGAGGCTAGAGTCAGAGCTATATTCCAGAATAAGGCAAAACTGGAGTTATATATCATTAGCTATAATGCCAGAGGTCGGAGTCAGAGCTATATTCCATATAAGTAGACAGAAGTACATTAATCTATTACCTAAGATCGAAGACCCAAATTTAATACTTAATTCAAAAAGAATCAACAAGATGGAAGAGTGAAGAAGCTTCATCACTAAGTTATTGATAAGAACATTTCAGTAAGATAGAAGAGTGAGTTAGATTTATCATCACTAAGTTGTTGAATATATATACTTTTGTAGGTCCAAAAGTTCTTCAGTGGGATGGTGTGATCCAAGAGGATCTAAGGAACACTCACAGAGGTCCAAGAGGATCTAGAACACTCACAGAGGTCCTAGGGGGTCCATAAATGTTCAAAATTTGATCGTCTCAAATATTCTCAAAAATTTCATCATTGTGTATATCTCATCGTAATATTTTCAATAGCGCAAACAGTTCGTCAAACGAAGCTTGTACACAAACGTTATGAGAAGTCAAATTTTGGTCAAACTAGGAAAAATAGGGGTGACATGCAGCACCATCAGAGAGTGTCACACCACATGGTGATGTTATTAGTGACACATGTCCATACAACAATAGGTTATGTGGTAGATTCATCAGCAACTGAGTTGGCATCCAAGTGGTCCAATATTTTTTTGACATGTGGCATAGGTTAGCCAATGAGAGGTTGCCATGTGACAACCCCACATTGGCCAGTAATGGTTAATGTGTTGTAAAATTATTATGGAGTCCGAGGGAATTGACCCCATGAATTCCATAGCCTCCACACCTTAAAAAATCCCACATCCATTGCACCACACTATACAACTTAACACACACACACACACACACACACACACACACACACACACACATATAGATATAGATATATATTTAAGTGTGTATAAAGTTCGTGTGAAGGGGGGAAAGGGGTCGAGGGATAGCCCTCATCCCCTGATCTATACCCCATACCACACGACCGAACTTGTTCACGAAAGGGGCTAACCCTATTGTGCGAGAGTTTGTTTGGTATATAGTTATATATTATATATAATATATATTATATTATAATTGACCACCAACGGAAATATCCAACAAACTACCCACTATATATATTAAAACAAACAACAAAATTTATGCCTGGATGGGGAATTGAACCAAGACCTCTGCTAGAATAGCGGGAGTTTCTAACCAATAGACGAACTGTTCCAAATATAGCAGTGATTCCGCCAAATATAGTAAATAAGTTTCCAGCTATTTTGGAGGTGGTTTTGGAGGTCACCCTATATATTGGCCACATGTCCCAATGTAATGTACATGCATCCCTGGGCAAAAAGTTCGAGACTGCATGGATTTCTAAATGCATGGATTTAGAGATGATACGAATTGTACAAGAGTACATGCAAGTACAACTTTAATTTTGTGTTGCACCGTAAAGCATGCCAAATGGTACCTTGACGAAATTTCAAGTGTCTTATATCGATTATGCATGATTTTTCATAAGGATCATGAATATGAGATTTTTTTTTTGTGATTTGACGTCATTTGTAAAACTTTTTACTCAATTTTTCATTAATGATCATTTAATGCATTGTTTTACGTGCCAAAGGTGCAAAATTGAGTCAATTCAGAATATGGTCAACTTTATAGTCAAAAGTTTCAGAATTTCGCATGGATTTCAATGGTGAAGTTATTTTCTTACTTTGAGTAATGGAATTTAATATCATCCATTAAATTGGCATATGTGCATTATTTTACATGTGTTTTTTATACTTGAGATGGAGAAGGAAGTTTTCATTGGATTGAATGGAACTTAAAGATGAAAAAAAAAATGCAATTTGAGTTCTTTTATTTTCTATTGTGACATCTCATTATATTCGATAAATTTAATCTTCTGTTTATGAGTTTTTGGGTTCAAAAAACATCATCATAATTCTACTAACCACCCCAATATGATCAGTAAATTAGTAAGATTCAAGTTAGATACTGCATGTATATATGTAATCTCGGTAGGTTAGCTAGAGTGGATGAGTGTCATTGTTTTCTCGAATGAGGTTCTGGGGTCAAATCCCCGGCCAATAGCCTGTATAGGGCCTCACTTGATGTCCCCACCAGGTTAGGCCTGTAATCAGGATGAATGGCTTACCTCGTTTACCATCCACGAAACGTGGGGAAGTACTTGAGGGTTTCTCATTCTCTTTTCTGAGGAAAAAAACTACATGTGTATATGTAAAGTAATAAGTGGTGTCTAAGGATTTTTGGATCACACACAAAGATATTGCAAGAAACACAATAATATGTTAAACTCAAATTCTATTAATGATTGTTTGGAATAAAAAATACTGTAAAATGCAAAGCACACAAGCTAGCTAGAATGGTGGCAGATTATCCTTGAAGAGAGAAATGTGTCCGTTAGGCTCATTCACAAGAAATTGATTACAAAGAGGCCAAAAAGGCCTTTTAACATAAAGAATCAATGAGAAAACCTTAAACATCCAAAAACATAATCTCAGAAGATGAAACAACAAAAGGTTTGTCGGCCCTGAGGTGGTTAGTTGATACGTCGACTTCCCTGAAGCGTAACTTTTGCATACAATCTTCTTTTAGGGTGCCCAATAGCCCATCAGAAAGGTCCAACCAAGAAGTACACATTCTGAATGACTTACCATTTTCCTTAATCTACATGTTAGGTGTTTTCACGTAAAAAAAAACGTCATTTATGGCCTCAAAACAATATCGAAAGTTTGGCACCCAAAAAACTGTAGAAAAACTGCTAAGATGTGGAACCATTTCATATTAGTCGAACATGTGGGTGGCCACCAATATCCAGATGGATCATCATATTTTTGTATGTATGTCATATGTATATGGGTGAGACCCACATTTTTTATATGACACTTGTATATTTTTTATGGCGTGGCCATAGTGAGGGCCAACCAGGTGTATCAATGTACTCATTCTGAAACTACACACATACACGCACGTGCGAGAAATTTTTTTATGACTCTCCATGGTGTGTTGGTGATGTGATGGATGTACTTGTGTATTTTTTTATTTGTATCACATGATTTATATATTGTGATGATAATAATACATACATATGCTAATAAAAGATAAATCATGACAAACAATGTTTTGATGTGAGAGATGCCAATCTAAAATTTAATTTTTAATATTTTCTACAAATTGATTTTTAGTTCTAGGAATATGTGAGAATGTGATGGATTCAAA
Source organism: Picea glauca (assembly GCA_000966675.3). Lineage (NCBI taxonomy): Eukaryota > Viridiplantae > Streptophyta > Pinopsida > Pinales > Pinaceae > Picea > Picea glauca. The sequence goes on from JZKD02S1911015.1 coordinate 4,765, forward strand.
ATTAGTTGACATAAGTTTTAATTTCAAGTATTTTTAAATAGGAAAGGATCACGAACATGGTAAACATTATTCAAATGCAAGAGAACAAGCTGAGAATCTAAGAATATGCTAAAATGATGAATGTGAAGTTGAGTGGCATCATCTGGTAGGTTGATCATGACAACATATTATACTTGGTTATTTGTTGTTGGTCCTAATCATACACTACTTAATTGAAGTAGTGTATGTAAAGGTAAATAAATGGCCCAAGCAATAGAAGAGAGATTCTAAGTCCATCGACTAGCACTATTGGAATAAATGATGTGATATGCCATTGAATGATTCATATGGTAAACCAATAAAGGATTGGTACATGCTTGGTACATTGTTAGAGGAACTTGTTGGTAATATTGTTGGATAAATTTGTGAATTTTTGTTGGCACATGGTTTATGGATGATGTGGCATATATGACTTGGTATACTTTTAGAAGCACATCTTAGTTGTGGTACATCTTGTTGATGTTTGTGAGTAGCCTTGGTTGATGCACATCATGGTGATATTTTGCATAGGGTTGAGAGTGGTCTTGGTGATGGATCTTGGTGAGTATATCTGATTTGGTTGATGAAATTGGTGAGACAGGTTGTTGTGACAACTTATTTGTACAGGCTTGGTGCACAGTTGATGCACTTGTTGATGGTATAGGTTGTTAGTACAAGTTTTTATAGATTGTTTGGTGCATGTTGATTGGTACAAGTTGTTACAGGTTTTTGGTTACAGGTTGAAAGTGGCAATGGTTAATTCATTGACAGTGACAAATTGTCTACATTTGTCAATTATATTTCAGGGTGATTAGATGGAGTAAGGAAAGGGGGTTGTATCCTCCTTTCGGATGGTGCTGGAGAATCAGGGAGTTTGAGCCTGAGAACTAAGTGGTTGTAGCCACCTTTTATTTGTAGCCAAAGAACTGAGGTGGTTGTAGCCTCCTTTTAGTTGGAGCGAGAGAATTAGGGAGTTGGAGCCTCCTTCAAGTTGGAGCCTGAGATACTAGGGGGTTGGAGCCTTCTTCCTATTGGAGAGGGAGAATTGGAATTTGGTGCTTCCTTGAATGTAATTCCTTGACATATAAGAAAAGAATTACATGGTTTTCTCTCGCATTGGGTTTCCAGGTAAATATTGGTGTATTGTGTATTGTGTGGATGTGTTTATTATTGTTTATTATTCACTAATGGATGTTAATGTTTATTATACAATAATATATTGATGATGAATTGATGAACATGGTTGAGTAAGTTAAAGGAATATAAATTGTGGTTAAAAGTGGTATAAATCACTCATTATTGATTCACCCCCCTCTCAATAATCCAACAATTGGTATTAGAGCATGTCATTGAAGAAAACATTTTAACGAGTGGAAGGAAGATCATGGAGAGAAACAATTTGTATAGAAATTGAATACCAAAGTTCAATGGTCAGAATGGTCTAAAGTATGATATGTGGAGCAAAAGAATGAAAAAAAAATTACAAGCACAGGGGTATGATGTTTGGCACTCATTTTTTACAAGATACAATGCTACAAGGAAACCAAAAACTATAGCTAAGAAGGAATTGAAAAGGAACAACAAAATAGCATTGGATTTCATCTTGGAAGGATTACCTGATTTAGTAAAGGACAAAGTGGGACAATGTTCATCATCTAAATAAATTTAGGATAAGCTACATAGTATCTGTTGGTCATTATAATTGCTTAATTGATTCAAACAACCAAGTGATACATAAATTATCAACCCAGGGAAGTTTGTTATTTCAAAGATAACCACGCACTATATATGCTCAATTCCAAAGGCAACTTAGAGTTGTAGTAAAAGAAACTATACTAATCACACTTGCTTTGAATGAACTGAAGTTATGATTATATCACAGGAAGCAACCTACCTATTGCAGATCTTAACGATTAATCAAAAGAATCCTAGATTACATTAAAATAACACTTGCAACAGGAAAGAACAACTATTCTGCAATCAGAGAACAAGACCCTTATTCTCAAACAGAGACTTCAGTACTTTGTTTCTGATTAACACTCTTTCATGAAAACAGTAATGCAGAGAAAGCTAACTCTATCTAGCAGAGAACAAGGGCATCTAATTCCTTCCTTTCTAAGCAGGAACCTTAAGCCCTATCCCTGATTAGCACACTTGTGAAAGATGACTGAGATCTACAGAGAACAGGATCTCCTGATTCCTTCCTTTCTGAGCAGGAACCCTTAACCCAGTTTCTAGCTAGCACACTTGCAGAAGTAATTGAAATCTACAGAGAACAGGATGTTTTGATCTCTTCCTTTCTGAGTAGGAACCCTTAACCCAGTTTCTAGCTAGCACACTTGCAGAAGTAATTGAAATCTACAGAGAACAGGATGTTCTGATCCCTTCCTTTCTGAGCAGGAACCCTTAACCCAATCTTTGGCTAGCACACTTGCAAGAGTAATCGAATTCTACAGAGAACAGGATGTTTTGATCCCTTCCTTTCTGATCAGGAACCCTTAACCCAATCCTTGGCTAGCACACTTGCAGGAATAATCGAAATCTACATAGGACTGGATATTCTGATCCCTTCCTTTCTGAGTAGGAACCCTTAACCCAATCTCTGGCTAGCACACTTGCAGAAGTAAAATCTACAGAGAACAAGATATTATGATCCCTTCCTTTCTGAGCAGGAACCCTTAACCCAATCTCCAGCTAGCCTCATAAAATCATCACACAAGATTGCTGATAAAAGGAATTACAAATTTCATTTAATAAACTAAGAAAGAGTTCAATAGTGTTTCAGCAAAGCAGAATTCATTAAAAGTATTGTTTCAACAAACAAGAGTTAATCAAAGCATAAACAGAGAATTTACTAAAACGCTTCTAAAACTAATGGGTGAATCTTGTGAAGAAGGTGGGCCCTCCCTTCTCACAAGATTCCCCTAAGACGAAAAATCTTAGAGAAGGATGCTCAAAATAGTTTTCTATTCATCTGCCAATGTATCACATTACAATCTGCAAAAATGAATTATGTCCCTCTCTCTCTGAAGCTTTTCAATACATAAAACTCTTCCCCCCCTCGAATGATGATTTCCCCTTATTTAAAGAGGGAACCCCTTCGATACAATTGATAAAAAATTACAGTGTGTATATGAGTCCTATCTTTAGTCATATCTACTTTCTAAACCAGAATAGGATGTCCTAGTCCCATGCAACAAAATACTATTACAGGTGTTGAAGGAGGTATTGTTGTTACAGCTGGAGTAGCAGCTTCTTCTCATTGCTGCTGATTGTTGTTTCAGCATCACAATTCACGGGCTATTTTAGCCACGTGAATTGCGCTCTTGACTGTGTCGGCATTCTTATGTAGGAGCGATGGTTGGTGCTTGTTGACCGCTGACTGTAATGGCTTCCTTGTGTTTCAGCATCGTCGGTCCTGGCAGTTTCCTCTATGTTTCAGCATCTGCGGCTCTGGACTGCGTAACAGCTCTGTGCTTCAGCATCTGGAGCTCTGGACTGTGTAACAGCTCTGTGTTTCAGCATCTGCGACCTTGGGTTGTGTAACAACTCTGTGTTTCAGCATCTGCGACCTTGGGCTGTGTAACAGCTCTGTGTTTCAGCATCTGCGACTCTGGACTGTGTACAGCTTTGTGTTTTAGCATCTGTGACCTTGGGTTGTGTAACAGCTCTGTGTTCCAGCATCTACGACTCTGGACTGTGTACAGCTTTGTGTTTCAGCATCTGTGACCTTGGGTTGTGTAACAGCTCTGTGTTTCAGCATCTGCGACTCTAGACTGTGTACAGCTTTGCGTTTCAGCATCTGCAACCTTGGGCTGTGTAACAGCTCTATGTTTCAGCGACAGGCTTTAAATGCTAATCTGCAATTTGTACACTTATACATTTCTAATCAATTGGTTAAGCACGAGAGTGATGTAAAATATTATACAAAACAGATTAAATGTATAGTAATGAGAAGGGGTGTTGTGTACCTTTGGAATGATCAGATAAAGTGACAGTATGAGTTTAAATATGGTTGATCAAGAGTATAATAGTGGAAAAAAGTATAGGCAAAAAGGTGCATTGTGTGGTCCTAACAGTATCTATTTTTCTCCCATCATTGAGTTAGAGAATGCCAAAGCATATGTAGGTACATAACAAGAAGAAATATGTTCATCATGTCAGACAGACTCAGAAGAAGAAGAGAGTTAAGTGGATATTGAGGTAGAATTTAACTATGCTTTCACTCAATTAAGAAAAACAAAGAAGGAAAACTAGTTCCTCAAGGAAGAATTGATTAAGCTAAAGAAAATTCCTTAAGTTTGGTTTACATATTGAGAAGCCCAGTGGACATAGTTGATTTTTGATGATCATTTGCAACAGTGAATACTTCATGATAGTACAGTGACAGATGGGTTATCATTGTGGATAGTTGAGTAGTAGAGTCTTGGAAGGTATGGACATATATGGATTAATAGGTTTGCACAAACATATGACAATGTATGAGATCATGGATTCATAGATTGGTTCAGAGAATGGTTCATATATTGATTCATAGATTGGTTCAAAGAATATTGGATGATTATTCGAATACTTAAATATTGAATGCTTAATCTTGAATGATTTTTATATATGTCAGTTGAATTACACGAGGAAGCACCAATAGAAAATAATCCAGAAGGAATCAAGTACAAGAAGACCTACATTGATCTATACATCAACGTGAAGTCAAAACATCATAGAGAGAGATCCAGAAAGGAAGATCAATAACATACATACATGGATACATACCCACATGGGAAGCTATTCTTTTAACCATTATTATTTAGAGAAGGTACAATGTCAAAAGCAGACATATCAACAATGGGAGTTAACCCTTTTTCAGAGAGAGAGAGAGAGAGAGAGAGAGAGAGAGAGAGACTAATCAAAGGTATGAATACAGGGGGAGAAGCCCCAAGAAGGGTTCAGTAAGGGGGAGCAGCCCCAAAGGGAAGATACCATTTTCCATTGATGTCAAAGGGGGAGAGATAGAAACATTGATGAGGAGAGATGATCACAAGGAGCATGAGAATGAGTATTGTCATGACTAAGTGTTTCCATCAATGTTGGTGTTGCCATCAATTCCAAAAGGGGAGACTGCTCGATAGTTTGTTTAGATTGATAGACAATTGGTTTTGATAGTTGGTTATCATTGATGTCAACCCTTGAATATGTCTAGTAGCACATTTTGGTAGCCCCAAAGCTATGGTTAAGGAACTCAAGTTTTTTTTAGGAATTAAGACATGAAGATCATTTATTTTGTAGGTGAGGTTGTTTTGGAGGGATGGCTTCGTTGTGGAAATATGCCTCACAGAGGAGTTGTTGATCTCTAGGAGATGCTTCTGTGAAAGTTTTGACAAAGTCTGTTGGGTGTATTAGTGCATAGGATTTCCCTTCTATAATTGATTTGATCTGAAAGAATGTGAGTCGCTCCATAAGGAACAATGAGTAGTTACAAGATGGCTTTCTTGTGGCCAATAGCTTTTGTGTCAAATCAAATACTCGGGCCATTCTACCTTCTAACTCCTTGTTCTGTTTCTTGAGGGCACGAGCTTCCTCACGTATCTGCTCTAGAGCTTCCCAATTTGAGAAAGTGTGATTTATCCAGATTTGTTTGTGCACTTGTAGGTTTTTGGCTTGTGTTTCAACATATTCTTTCTTCCATTTCTGTATTGTTGCCTGCTCATCCCATAGCTGAGTCTGTGTTTCAGCGTTGGAAGTAGTGGGATGAGGTAAGGTTTGAGTAGATTTTTCCCTGGAAGTGGAGAGATTGATCTGGTTGGGAGGTGTA
>JZKD02S1911015.1:10601-37276 GCA_000966675.3 Picea glauca
TAAAGAGGGAACCCCTTCGATACAATTGATCAAAAATTACAGTGTGTATCTGAGTCCTATCTTTAGTCGGATCTACTTTCTAAACCAGAATAGGATGTCCTAGTCCCACACAACAGAATACTATCACAGGTGTTGAAGGAGGTATTGATGTTACAGCTGGAGTAGTAGCTTCTTCTCGTTGCTCCTGATTGTTGTTTCAACATCACAATTCATGGGCTATTTTAGCCACGTGAATTGCGCTCTTGACTATGTCGGCATTCTTATGTAGGAGCGACGGTTGGTTCTTGTTGACCGCTGACTGTAACAGCTTCCTTGTGTTTCAGCATCGTCGGTCCTGGCGGTTTCTTCTGTGTTTCGGTATCTGCGGCTCTAGACTGCGTAACAGCTCTGTGCTTCAGCATATGGAGCTCTGGACTGTGTAACATCTCTGTGTTTTAGCATCTACAACCTTGGGCTATGTAACAGCTCTATGTTTCAGCATCTGTGACTCTGGACTGTGTACAACTTTGTGTTTCAGCATCTGCGACCTTGGGCTGTGTAACAGCTCTGTGTTTCAGCATCTGCGACTCTGGACTGTGTACAACTTTGTGTTTCAGCATCTGCGACCTTGGGCTATGTAACAGCTCTGTGTTTTAGCATCTGCGACTTTGGACTGTGTACATCTTTGTGTTTCAGCATCTGCGACCTTGGGCTGTGTAACAGCTCTGTGTTTCAGCAACAGGCTTTAAATGCTAATCTGCAATTTGGACACTTATACATTTCTAATCAATTGGTTAAGTATGAGAGTGATGTAAGACATTATGCAAAACAGATTAAACGTATAGTAATGAGAAGGGGCGTTGTGTACCTTTGGAATGATCAGATAAAGTGATAGTATGAGTTTAAATATGGTTGATCAAGAGTATAATAGTGGCAAAAAGTATAGGCAAAAAGGTGCATTGTGTGGTCCTAACAGTATCTATTTTTCTCCCATCATTGAGTTAGAGAATGCCAAAGCATATGTAGGTACATAACAAGAAGAAATATGTTCATCATGTCAGACAGACTCAGAAGAAGAAGAGAGTTAAGTGGATATTGAGGTAGAATTTAACTATGCTTTCACTCAATTAAGAAAAACAAAGAAGGAAAACTAGTTCCTCAAGGAAGAATTGATTAAGCTAAAGAAAATTCCTCAAATCTCAAAAGAAGCACATCGTATTATTACATGTCTACAAGATCAGTTGAAAGAATCAAAAGAAATCAAAGAAATGTTCAAGAGTCAGAAGCAGTGTTTGGAAGCCAAAATAGCATCACAAAAGGAAGAAACATAAAAGAGAGAGAATATATTGACAGATCATCTCAAGGAAAGAACTGAGGATTTAAATCAGCTTGAAGCAGAATTCAGACAAGAAGAAAGAAAACTTGAATAAGAGATAATCACCTTGAATATCCAACTTGAAGAAGAAAATAAAACTGAAGAATTCATGATGTCTCAGATAATAAATAAAGAAGAACAGGTTGAGAAGATTGAAGAAGAAGTTGTCACACTAAGAGTCAAAGTCATCAATATCAGTAAGAATGTTGAAGAGACAAAAACATCCACATCAATAATAGAGAATGAAGAGAAGCATTCCATATTGTCAGAAAAGAACAATGAAGAAAAGAGCAAGAATTATGCAGAATTACTCAAAGGAAGGAATCATGGTCGACCAAAATCTAAGAAAATTGATAAAGATACATCTTCAAGAAGACCCTATAAATTCAAGCCACAAAGAAGCATCAATCATGATCATCCAAGGCAGTAATTCAAAATGAATACACCATTCACTCCTAGGTATGTAAAAAAAATTATGGTCATTTTTTTTTATTGTACTAACTTTGGACATAAGGTCTCATATTGCAAGGCTTGTGGAAGAAATGTTCAAGCAAGAAATACTTAGGTGGTCGTACGTAGCATTGAATGTTACAAATGTCATAAATATGGACACAAAGCTCGTGATTGTAGAAGCATGATAGATACTTCCATGAAAGAGAACATTGATGTCAGATATAAGAAAGTATGTTAAATAAAATAGGAAGAATAGGTGACCAAACACCAGGTCCTAGAGATCGTAAGATTGGCAATAATACGATATGAAGACAAATCTACAAAGAAAAAAGAAGATATCATATACAGAAAGGTTTGGAGAAGAAATGAAATAAAAGAAGGACAGGTGAATAAATAACAGGTTCCATAGATCACAAGATTTGCAGTAGTGCGAGAAATAAAAGAATAGCATGTAAATAAGGAATAGGTTCAAGAGATTATACTTTCAGGAATTATAGAGCGAGATCAATCCATAAGAAAAAAAGGAAAAAATCAAAGTTTAGAGGAATGATGAATCTACAAACGAAGAGGATAATGACTCTGTGTTAGAGAAGGTATTGTTTTGAGCCATATGGATTGGAGACTCCCAGGTAATATGAATATTAGAAAGGGGGAGTCTATGCAGTAGATGAGACAGATCAGAGAACCATATTTTGAGCATCTTACAAATTTCAAGTAGACAGACTCAGAGAAGTCAGTTAGAAGAAGTATAGTATGACAGATTGATCAATTGGAAAATTGCACAGGAAAAAGTCTATGATTGTATTCATATAGAGATATCTTCAGCACAACTTGTTCCAGATATGCAAAGTTTGGTTTACATATTGAGAAGCCCAGTGGACATAGTTGATTTTTGATGATCATTTGCAACAGTGAATACTTCATGATAGTACAGTGACAGATGGGTTATCATTGTGGACAGTTGAGTAGTAGAGTCTTGCAAAGTATGGACATATATGGATTAACAGGTTTGCACAAACATATGACAATGTATAAGATCATGGATTCATAGATTGGTTCAGAGAATGGTTCATATATTGATTCAGAGATTGGTTCAAAGAATATTGGATGATTATTCGAATACTTAAATATTGAATGCTTAATCTTGAATGCTTTTTATATATGTCAGTTGAATTACACGAGGAAGCACCAATAGAAAATAATCCAAAAGGAATCAGGTACAAGAAGACCTACATTGATCTATACATCAACGTGAAGTCAAAACATCATAGAGAGAGATCCAGAAAGGAAGATCAATAACATACATACATGGATACATACCCACATGGGAAACTATTCTTTTAACCATTATTATTTAGAGAAGGTACAATGTCAAAAGCAGACATGTCAACAATGGGAGTTAACCCTTTTTCAGAGGGAGAGAGAGAGAGAGAGAGAGAGACTAATCAAAGGTATGAATACAGGGGGAGAAGCCCCAAGGAGAGTTCAGTAAGGGGGAGCAACCCAAAAGGGAAGATACCATTTTCCATTGATGTCAAAGGGGGAGAGATAGAAACATTGATGAGGAGAGATGATCACAAGGAGCATGAGAATGAGTATTGTCATGACTAAGTGTTTCCATCAATGTTGGTGTTGCCATCAATTCCAAAAGGGGATATTGTTGGATAGTTTGTTTAGATTGATAGACAATTGGTTTTGATAGTTGGTTATCATTGATGTCAACCCTTGGAGAGTGATATTGTAGATTGATGTCAACCCTATGCGTGCTCCACATGCGTGCTCCACCCTATGAGGGTACACCTTCAGTAATACAAGTCCATCAGCTAGTACACCTCCCTTACCTTGGGCTTCAACAACAGACTGGACCAGAAGTCTCAGAGTATTGTATATTCTAAAGGAATCCCTTCCAAGGGAACTCACTTCCCAAAAAACTCTCTCACCTAGGAGAGTTTCTCACAGGCCTGACAACCTACTTCTTCAATTCAGCTCCTAATAAATACTGCAACAACATTCAGCTAACATATGGGTGACGACAGCAATAGCAAACGGTTATGGACAACGAAAATGGAAACATCCTAATGCTAAGACACAACATGACTCACATGAATACAAATGTGTCTGTATTCACCGGAGACACACAGAACAACTCAAGTACACCTGTAGGATTCCAAAGGTGTGTACTAGGTGCAGAGGCAATGATGATGGAGAACTGGTTCAATGCATGAATCCCTGATCAATCAGGAAGGTGACAGACCTCCAGAGAAATGTAAGGGTCATGAGGAAACTCAAAACTGGTCCAGACACAAGGATGGGAAGTAATGCCCCAATGGGAAAATGAACCCCCAAAGAAATGGCTTTCTCAGCTATAAACTACATGCGCTCAGGTTGACACATGTATTCCTAAAGCCGGATGAGTTCCACTTAGCACTTGTTCCCTTTTTCCCGGGAACTTAGGACAACATGGCTTAAGTCAACCATAGCCTTTGGGAAATAATAATAAAATAGTATTCCCTTATAGGTAAGCCCTTCTAGCTTAGCCCCTAGGCCTAGACACTTATCCCCCCTCCCTTACCCTACCTAGTGGAGTTTATTCCCCCATAACTCTTCTTTGTGGTCAATCTACACGTAGCAATGTAATTTTATTAATTATGCAAGTACTTACATATCTAAAATCAGGCTCATTGGCCTTGGCATTTGGATCACCAGCCTAATAAACACATAAGTCTCTCAGCTTATAACCACTCGGATCACCAGCCCATAAACATAATTACAATTCAGCGGGGGCTCGGCCTTGGGGTATTACAATCCCCTCCCCTTATTTTTTGCATTGTCCACAATGCAACTTATTTACACGAAAACAACAATATTTCCAAAATCTTCAAAAAGACACGGGTACTCTTCCCACATAGCATCTTCATGCTCCCATGTTGCATCCTCAGGACCGTACCAAGTCCACTAGACTTTTACAAGCCCTATGGATCGATTCCAGAGCTGCTTTCTTTTCTGGTCCAGTATACGCACCAGATGCACCTGCAAGATTCCTTCTTGCTCCACCTGAATCACATTCCAATCAATCACATGATTAGGATCAGGTATATATTTATTAAGAAATGAAACATGAAACACATTATGTAGAGTCATGGATGCAGGCAATGCAAGCGTATAAGAAACTGGTCCAATCATTTCTAGGATTTCAAATGGCCCACAATATTTGGCTGCCAACTTGGAACAGTTTCCCAACTTCAGGGAAATTCTATTGGCTTTCACTTTCAAGAAAACATGATCACCCACTTTAAACTCCCTATGGGTCTAGTTCTTATCAGCATAAATTTTCTGCATGTCTTGGAAAACCTTCAAATTCTGCTTAATCTTCAGCATTTGTTCTTCCATTTTCTTAAGAAACTCTAGCCCAACCACTGCCCTATCATCTGGGTTATCCTAGCTTACTGGGGTGTTTCACTTTTTTCCATAAAGTGCTTCTAATGGGCTCATCTTCAGTGATGCTTGATACCCATTGTTTTAGGCAAATTCTACCAAGTGTATATAATCTCTGCATACATATGGTTTTTCCATCACATAAATCCTTAACATATATTCTATCACTTGGTTTAATATTTCTGTTTGTCCATCTGACTCAGGGTGATAGGTTGTGATGAAGTTTAGATTCATTCTGAATCCTTTGAATAACCCTTTCCAGAATTTTGAGGTGATTTTTGGGTCTCTGTCAGACACAATTGTCTTGGGAATACCGTCCAATCATGCTACTTCCTTCATATAGGTATTGACAACATTAGTTACCTTGTGAGTAGTCTTCAATGGAATAAAATGGGCATCTTTCGTAAGCTTATGAACCACCATCATGATGGAATCATGTTGCTTGTCGGTTCTGGGCAATCCTATGATGAAATCCATTTTCACCACTTCCCACTTCCACTCAAGAATGGGTAAAGGATGTAGCAACCCTGTTGGGTGCCTATGTTCAGCTTTAACCTTCTGACACTCCATACATTTGGCGATGTATTCTACAATTTCCTTCTTCATGCCTGGCCAAAACTAATGGCTCTTGACTACTTCCACTACTATAATATCCAAGGTGTCCAGCATAAGGCACATTATGCATTTCTTTCAAGATCATAATTCTCAATTCCTAGAAATTAGGTACATAAATTATATATTTGTACAGGAGTGTTCCATCAGGTTCCAATTTATAATATTCAACTTTTTGTAGCATCTTACCTTGTTGTAGCTTTCCCACCAATTTCGGGTAATGCAAATCTGCATTTGCAGCTTCAAAAATTATGCCTTTAATATCAGTTTGATACATGATAATGGTCGTATCATGTAGTTCATGCACTCTTTTTTTGAGTGCATCAGCCACTTTGTTCTCCTTTCCTTTGATATGCTTGATATAAAATTTGTACTCACAAAGTAATTCGAACCATCTACTCTGCCTAGCATTCAAGGTTGGATGATCAAACAAATACTTCAGACTATTATGTTTTTTCCTCAGTTTGAACCTACCTCCCATGAGGTAGTGCCTCCATTTCCCAAGAGTGTGCACAATGGCTGCCAACTCCAAATCATGAGTTTCATAGTTCTTTTCATGATCCTTCAGTTTCCTGGACTCATAACATATTACAAACCCATTTTGACTGAGGACTCCTCCCAGTCCTTCTTTGCATGCATCTGTACACACTACAAAATCTTCATTCGGGTCTGCAACCCTCAGTATTGGAGCACTGGTTAATAACTACTTCAATTGTTGGAAACTTCTCTCACATTATTCTGTCCATTGGAATTTCTTCTCCTTCCTTTGCAAGGAAGTGATGGGGTGAGCTATCGTTGAGAATCCTGCAATGAACCTTATGTAATAGCCAGCTAGACCCATAAAGGATTTGACTTCTGTCACATTCTTTGGTGCTAACCATTCTTTGATGGTGTTGGCACTTGACCAAGTTTTGGAGAACTTGGGTCACATTTGACTGATTTTAGGACTTTGACAAGCTGGTCGAATATAGAATGTCAAGCGAGGTGAAGATCGTAGGATCTCTCCCCTTTTTTGCAGGATTTTTGGGTTTAGGGTTTATGTAAAGAGTTATGGGATGTCAGCCCATGGGTCTACCCATGATTAGGCCCTTTTGTAATGTATAAATAGATATCTAGGTGATGTAATAAAGTAGTGAAGTAGTAGTGAATGTTTGTGGCTTAGTGTGGATCTAGAGGCTGTGTACATGCTATGTGTTAGGACTTGCAGAGATAAGTGCAAGTGATTGTAAGAAGATGGTGTACAGACTATGCAAGAAGGCTTTGTGTTGTGACCTAACTCTGGGAAGGAGGATATGGCGAAGTGTGTGCAGATATCCTGTCCTATGCAGAGTGGGGTTTTTGGGCTCTTTGCATGTAAGAAGATTGATAGAAGATAATAAAGAAGAAGAAGAGTTGGTGGACGTAGCCCCACACTGGGGGTGAACCACGTATATCATGTGTTATGGTTACTTTGTATGATTGATGTGATTTATGCTTAATTTTGTTATCTTTATATTTGTTATATGCATCTGATATAGTATCTTAGTGCCTAGTGATGTGAATGAATGCTATATCTGATTTGTTTCTATGTGCTAAGTGCTTGGAAGTGTTAGATCTTGTTGAATACTATGTTGTTCTATAATTAGGGTTTGAATTTGTGATGTAAATAAGGGTTAAATGCTAATGAATGTTAACTTCTAAGTTCTCTGTTAAGGTATTGTAATCACAGATCTGTGTCCCAACTAGGTTGTATACATCTGAGTCCTGCAACCCTCCCTGCCTTTACCTCGGGTGAGACTTCATCTGTTTAGCAGGTGTTGCTGAAAGGGTCAATAGTTAGGCTTTTATTGGTGCACTGCTGAAGTGTTGAACCCTGGGTCTGCCCCTGTGCCAACAAATGGTTCCGTTTCCGAGACCTGAAACTGTGATTGTTGGGAACTGAAGAAAAGAGAAATCTATGTGCATAGATCTGCTTCCATAGTGTGCAGCATTATACTTAAATGGTGAAGCTCTGTGCTAAGAAGAGAATTCTGATCTGAAGAAAAGAGGTAAGATCTTGAAGCTTTGTGCTCTGATAAAGGTAAGATAAGTGAAATTTTTTATTTTGAAAGAATGGATCTTGGTATGTTTCATAGATTTGGTCCTAGTCTGAAAACTAGGGTACAACTAGAAGAAAGAAGATTTGATATGAATAGATCTGATAGAAATAATGAAAGATATGTTATTCCTATGCATAGAGAGAACTGTTGGACTAACAAGTGGATGCATGATTCTAGAAAGAATTTTTTGCAGACCCACCACTATGATCCTAGTGTGCAGTACGGGAAAGGTTGGGGATTGTTCAAGAGAAATAGAGGATTGAATCTTTGTTATATTTGTAGGAGACCGAGACATGTTTCTAAGGAATTCCCTAGTAGAGGTCCTGTTTTCCTTTGCTGTAAATCTACAGGACATGAAGTTTTGGATTTCCCTAGAATGATTGCAAAAGTTGAAAAAATGAATATGAGACAAGAAAACCATGAGGAAGGACAAGAGACTAAGAATATGCTAAAGAACCAAAAAGAATCAGAGGCCATATTATTGCAGATGGAAGAAACCTTGAATGATCACAGAGACACCAGTTTATCAAATATCTTAAAAGAGAAAGAGTGCATAGAAACAAGAATAGGAGACTTCGACATAGACTGTGTCCTGGATGAGGAAACACAGGTGAATATCATGACAGAAAGAACTTAGAAAATTTCCTTGCTATGGTTCATTCACTGGGAGGAATAGGATTGTTTAAAGGGAATATGATAACCCTATGTGGAAGACTTACCCAGATACCTATGAGTGCTCATGGAACTTCGACAGAAGAATAATTTGAGGTCGTTAAGTTTGTTGAGAACAACTCCCCATTTTCTATTTTTCTAGGAAAAACTTGGGTTGAGAAAGATCAGATATAAGGGGAACAAGAAGAGGAAACTCTAGAACAAAAAAAACAAGAACTAAGAGATTTCATGGCTAGGAGAATAGCACGCTTAATAAAATATAAGGAGGACAAGTTGAAGAAACTAAGAGCCAGAGACATTGTTGTCGAAGTTGAACGAACGCGGGAAATCTTAAGAAACTTATCCATGCAAGAGAGTAGAGCATTTACTCTAGAAAAAAAAGAAGTATTACTCTTGAACCCTTTGAAAGAACCTCAGTAGTGTGAAGTTCCTATGCCAAGAGGAGATAAGAAAAATAATGGAAAAAGGAAACCAATAACTCAAATCATAGAAAAGAAAGCCAGGAAGTTCAATAAGAAGAAAGCAAAGCTAGAAAGATTGCAAGAAGTACCAAAGAGGACTTCTCACAAAGAAGGTTTGCAGAACTGGAAATTCGTTGGGATATCATAACAACGTAAATTGGCACTTCACCACGATGAATCAATATGACCGTTGGAGGCGTCTCGACCATTAGAACGATGCCCCAGAATGGCTAGAAACACAGTTATTATAGGAAGGTTCGACATTGGACCGTTGGGACCGCACCACAATGAATGAAATTGAATTAATTAAGGCATTCCTACCCGTTGGATAGATCTATTACGATGATGTCTATTTATCCCATAAAGCATTGCACCATGAACACTTTTGTCGATTGTGATTATTTGAGCTGATTATTACCGTGCTGTGACTGTTAAGACCTCGCCACCCATGTTATTATAGTGAGTGTTTTTTCACTGACCTGAGATATCAGATCTCGAGTGTGCATGTCGGACAAAATTAGTGCAATAGAAAAAGTCGTCGAAGATATCCTAATAGACCTCATGGCTGAGAAGGTGATGTCCGTAGGCATATAAGCCTCGATGATGAGAGGAGTGCAAGTATCCTCGTCGAGTGCTCATGGATCTGGACCATCCCGAGCTGCGACAGAGAAACGAACCAAGCATAGTGATGACTTAGAGAATGCGAAGCTCATCCCATCTATCCTTCCCGACTACACCCCATCTATGGCTGGTGCAGTGAGTCATGACAACATCCCGAGGGACTTCAAATACACAGGCATCACTGCGTACGTCCCAAAGGGAATACGTACAATCAGACCACAGTTGGAGAGGATTTTGACATTGAATATCAACGACTATAACTTACGAGACCACAAGAACTATGGCATGCTCACACCATACAAATATTTGACCAAGACAAAGAGGAAGAAGTTGAAGATCATCCCCCAGTTGTGAAACATGGACATCGAAAGGTCCACCATCCTGAACGTAATGAAGATACCCCACTTTGGAAGGCACTAGAAGGTTAATGCATGCTTTAAACTACTAATTTCATGTTTCCATGGCAGTTACCTATGGTTGGACAGGTGTATAATAGTCGATCTGGTGCTGATCCATAGGATCATAGGATTAAGCATGCAAGGACTAGACCCACAAGACTTTTATCCAAGGAAGGTTGTAGATCATGCCCTGGCGCAAAGAATCAAAGATACCTATGGTGATGTGGAGAAGGGGAAGCTAGGATACAAGGTAACGTCCATCTAGAATGGCGCAGTGCGCCTAGCCTACCAGTTGATCGTTGGTAAGCTAGTAAGGAAGAAAAGACTCACGCAGATCACAGGGTTCATTGTTGAGCTCACGGGAAAATGCATTGAAGGGATACAAATGAAATGGGCGAGCTACCTCATCAACCAGTTAGATAAAGACTACCGCGAAGCTCAAGGATCAGGGCTATGAGTTCTATTTTAGTTGGTTGTTGATATTCATCGCCTTCATTTCTTCAGAGATGCCGGAAGGTGCGACCTTCCTTGAAATTGAGCCATCTGCACCCTTAGTTACGAAGTTCACTACGCTCTGGTATTCAAGTGACATGGCTAAAAAATGGCAGTCAAACACAATGTTCCACACCTATTACCTGCAGTTGAAGAGGGCTATTGATTCTTTCCCTCGTATGACGCCAAACACCTTGGATAGGATCAGGCCAATTATGAATTTTCGCGCAGATAGACATTTTATTTGTATCACTGCACGTGGAGATGAACATAAAGAAGAGCTTCAATCCTACTACAAGCTCACGGAGGAGGACCTAGAAGAAATAACTAAGGAATGGCTTGCAGATCTCCTTATACCAGTCGACCAGGCAAAACTGTCTGACCCCAACCTCATTGGAAGTCCTGTGGTCACTCGTGAAGAGTATGATGCACCCAGCAGTAGTAGGAAGAAAAATAAGGAAGATGTACAGGAAATAAATAGTGCATCAGAAGAGAATGCATCAGATTCACCTAGTGGAGGAGGAGGTGACGAAGTGGACAAAGAAGAGAAATAAGGGGAAGAAGACAAGAAGAAGCAGGAAAAAGTAACACCACCTAGGAAACCCCTTGAAGAGATAGAGACGTCTAATAAAAGAAAAGTTTCCCCAATGAAACCTACATCGTGGAAGAAGTCAAAATCTAGTAAGCCCAAGATATAGAATGTGCTCATGGTAGATGACATCGACCTCATCATCATCATCGTATCAGATACATCAGAAGATATTTTACAGTGCAATGAAGAAAAACATGAATCCATGTATGATCGCATTGAATCATAGCTTAAAGGAATACAGTAGGCTCTCCATTCATGTCGCGCAATGCCTACTGCATCATTGTCAGCAGAGAACATAGAAGTAGGAGATGATCCTGCCCAGCTACATAGGATAGCATATGCGACGGAAGCTCACCTCTATCATGTTCAAGAGAAAATGTAACAAGCCACAGAGGCCCTAAAGAAAGAAACAGAGGAAGACATAGAACAACATCGGGTTGCGTAGTAAGAAAAAGACAACCTCCAGGTGAAGTTTGCAGAGGATATAGCACATATCCAGAAGGAAAAAGAGAAGTTTCTCGTAGAGCAAATTGGACTTAAAGAAGCAGTCACTAGAGAACTTCTCTCTATGACGAGATTAGAGAAGATGGAAGAAGACCCAGTGGATAATCAAGTGGGAAGGCTTGTCGAATCCATTCAACAACTCCAACAAAGAATAGCAGAATTGGAATTATAGATAGTGCCAAGCACTCCACAGGAAGTGTGAGATCTAAGGGAAGAAACTGTGAGGAGCGCGGTTGAGAGAATCAAGGCATTATCCTTGGAATGAAAACAGCACAACAGTCGAAGTGCGTAGACCTACAAGTGCCTTGTAGAGGACCCTGAGATCAGGACAATAGAATCATAGCTCCAGGAGGCAAAGCATCAAGCAACAATAGTGCAATCACAGTTGAAGCTATTTCCACTAGTCGAGAGGATGAAAAGAGCCCAAGAACAATGCATGGTTCAGAAATAGGCCCATGCCATTTAGATCAAGATCATGGAAGTAACCCAAAGATTCCAGCCAGTGCAGGATGAAGCTTGCACACATTTTGAGGAGATTGAAGGACAAGGTGCACAACTAGAACAAGTAGTCACCTCAGTTGAATAGCGATTGGAAGGACCTATCATCGAGAAGGTCATTCAGGAGTTCATCGAGCAGGAGGCTCTGGATAAGCAGTATGTTGAAGCAGCTCGAGCCAAGATCGATGCCTTCGAGACAGAGTTACCCAGATCAGAGTGACTTGGGATGAGTCACAGGTGAGTGTTGGGGGCCTGTTGTCCTTTGACCAAGTTTTGGAGAAATTGCGTCACGTTTGACTGATTTTGGGACTTCGACAGGCTGGTCAAAGATAGAGTGCCAGGCGAAGAGGAGATTGCAGGATCTCACCCCCTTTTTGCGGTCTTTTTGGGTTTAGGGTTTATGTAATTGGTTATGGGATGTCGGCCCATGGGTTTACCCATGCTTTGGCCCTTTTTTCCTTTTGTAATATATAAATAGATATGTAGGTGATGTAATAATGTAGTGAAGTAGTAGTGAATGTTTGTGGCTTAGTGCAGAGCTAGAGGCTTTGCACATGCTATGTGTTAGGACTTGCAGAGATAAGTGCAAGTGATTGTAAGAAGCTGGTGTGCAGACTGTGTAAGAAGACTTTGTGTTGTGACCTAACTCGGGGAAGGAGGATCTGGCGAGGTGCACGTAGATCTCTTATCCTATGTGAAGTGGGTTTTTTGGGCTCTATGCATGTAAGAAGATTGACATAAGACAATAAAGAAGAAGAAGAGTTGGTGGACGTAGCCCCACGCTGGGGGTGAACCACATATATCCTGTGTTATGGTTGCTTTGTATGATTGATGTGATTTATGCTTAATGTTTTTATCTCTATGTATGTTATATGCATCTGATATAGTAGCTTAGTGCCTAGTGATGTGAATGAATGCTAGATCTGATATGTTTCTATGGTCTAAGTGCTTGGAAGTGATAGATCTTGTTGAATACTACGATGTTCTGTAATTAGGGTTTGAATTTGCGATGTAAATAAGGATTAAATTCTAATGAATGTTTACTAGTAATTGCTCTGTTAAGGTATTTTAATCACATATATGTGTCCCAACTAGGATGCAGACATCTGATTCATGCAACCCCCCCTGCCTCTACCTCGGGTGAGACTTCATCTGCTTCGCAGGTGTTTTTGAAAGGGCCAGTAGTTAGGGTTTTGTTGGTGCATTGATGAAGTGTTGAACCCTGGGTCTTCCCCTATGCCAACAAATGGCTTCTATCTTCTCAGGATCCATGGTTGTCCCATACTTTGAAAAGATATGTCCCAAGTAATGGATCTTCTTTTCATAAAATGAGCACTTGCTCAATTTGGCATACAGTTGGTGCTCTCTTAGCACCTACAACACCATATTCAAATGATGTTCATGCTCTTCCTCTGACTTGGAATACACCATGATTTCATCCAAAAATACTATGACAAACATTTCTAGATATTCTTTGAATACACCATTCATTAGGCACATGAAAACAGTGGGTGCATTTGATAACACAAATGGTACCACTGTGAATTCATAATGACCATACCTTGTTCTAAAGGCAGTCTTGTTGATGTCTTCATCTTTTACCCTTACCTGGTGGTACCCTGCCCTAAGATCTATTTTTGTAAATATCTTGGCATCCTTCAACTGATCAAATAGATCATCGATCATTGGCAAAGAATACTTGTTCTTAATAGTCACCTTGTTTAACTGTCTGAAATCGATGCAAAATCTCAATGTCCCATCTTTATTTTTCACAAACAAGATCGGGGCACCCTAAGGTGACACACTTGGGCGTATATACCCCTTCTTCAAAAGTTCTTCAAGCTACAATTGCAGTTATTTCAGCTCTAGTGTACTCATTCTGTAAGGATTTTTTGACATTGGAGCTACTCCAGGCATCAAGTTTATAGAAAAGTCAATATCTCTCTTCAGGGGTAGTCCTGGTACCTCCTTGAATACATCTTCAAAATATTTTAATACCGCATGGTTTTCAATATTTGACACCTTATCCTTAGGTGCTTCTTCCATATGAGCTACAAGTAATTGACAACCTTTCCTATAGCACTTCTTCAACTGCATTGTTGAGATTTCTCTGATAGCAACTGGTCTAGGAATTCCTTGGACTTTCCTTGGGTTTCCTTCCTCATCTAGGAAAGTGAATGCCTTGTTATGACAGTCTAAGATGGCATGGTGCTGGTCCAACCAATCCATCCCAATTAGACAGTCATAGGAACCTAAAGGTAAGATGTTCAATTCATCCCTTGTGCTCAGTCCATTCATGTCTACTTGTTAGGACTTAACCAACTCAACAACCCTTCTCTTCGCTCCTGTATCCAGCTGCACTAACCAAGACTTTCCATGATTTCTTCTTGGAAAATGTAATATTTCCACCATTCTAGGATCTATGTAACTATGACTAGCTTTTGAATCAATTAAAATAATAATGGATTGGTTGTTGACCATACCTTACACTTCAATCATATGTGACTGATATTCTGCTTTCTTGTTGTCCAGGGCTGCGTAGATCCTTGGTACACTTCTGCCCATGTCCTCCATTGTTTCTTCCTATTGAACATTGTGGACAACCCTCACGTTGTCATTTCTGTGGAGGCAATCTTTGTACATATGTTTTCCTTTACAACCCCAACATTCCATAGGTGGTTGTCTTGGCATTTTCCCACCTACTTCATCCTTCCTGGGCTCTCTAAAACTTGGCTATTGTTACACATCAAAAATTACTCACTTTGATAGTGTCGCAAGTCTCGTCATTACAAGTGTTGCAAGTGTTTCATTTTGCTCACAAGTGTCGCAAGTGTCAGGAAAGCATACTGCCATAATGCCTATGTCGTACCTATAACGACATCAGAAAGACATTTGAAACACCTCGAACATTTGATTTGGAAGAAGAGGAAAGGTTAACTGGGTTTATGAACCTCTTTCCATTTGAAAGAACCACAAAAATTGAGTTTTTAGAGGAGAGAGCTCCCCTATACCTCTCTCAGAAGTGTTGGCGCCCCCCTATAGTCTATCTGCAAGTGTTATAACATTGTATCATCCCTTTTGAAGGAGAGCTCCTACTCTTAGGAGTGATGTCACCCCCCTATACACTACTATGGAGAATTATAACGCTCTAATTGCCCTTTTGAGGGAGCGCTACCTATTCTGGGCAACAGTTGGTTTGTTGAGAAGAATGGGGGAAAGATCTCTTCAATCTTTGAAGGTAGTTGGATTCAAATCCTCAGTCAAGCCATGATATTAGGGAAAATACCTAACTGAAGGAGGAAAATCCTCAACTTACCCTAAAGATATCTCAAGTGGTTGGGCCTCTCTAAACCTATATAAGCAGGCACTCTCATGGTGAAAAAAGGGAGAAAGATTGGAGGCATGAAACCTATGATCTCATAGGAAACACACAGTGAAGAGAAGAATAATCAGTGAAGCTATTGTCATTATGATCGTGGGTATTTTGAGCAAGGGTTAGACAAGGAGGACTTGATGAAGCTGTTGTGCTCACATCTATGGTTGTAAGTTTCTTTCGTTATTGTTCTCATCAATATAATATGCTTGGCATGTTTCTTTCTAGTTTGTGTTTGATCTCACATGAACTTGTCTCTAAGTAGATAGATCTTTTTTAATCTAATCTCAGTAGAGTAGGAAGTGTTTGTACTTTTGTTTGTCTACGGGGCTTGTCGAGGAGCGAAAGATTGGAGCTCAACTTGGATTGTGCAGGGACAAACACCAGTAAAAGGTACTTCTTTTCTCCTTCCTCCTCACACATTAGTTTATCCAGATCTAAAAGGAAGTCAGTGACCATGATAAGCATCTTCTATCTTAAGAGTTAAGAGTCTAGCTCTCAAGAGGAGATCTACCTGTCCACAGAGCGATTTTCCTTCAACAACTATCCTTGAAGGCTATTCCTGAAAAATGGTGGTTTGTTTCCCCTTTTCCTCTGCTCCCTCTTAAACTTCTTCTTGTCTTCCTGAGCTTTTTGGAAAGTAGGCTTTTCTTTTTGTTGATCATATAAGAATTTTTCTCTCCTTCTAGTTTCTTCCATAGTTTTTGGTTCATCATACTGGATCTTGTCACTGATGGAAGATGGAAGCCCACTCAGATACCTTTGAATCTTAACTACCTCGTCCTTGATGAAGGGAACATATTTCAACAACTCCAAGAATCTTCTTTCATACTCATCAATGGACATACTTCCCATCTTGAGTTCGAAGAACTCTTTCATTTTATTGTCATAATACCTCTTAGTTAAGTACTTATTTTCAAAATGTCTCTTGAATTCCCTCCATGTAACATTCTTCTCTCTGACGTGTTATACTTGCACAAGTTTCTCCCACCATATGGATGCCTTTCCTTTAAGTTGGTAAATGGAAATTCTTCCCTTTGCACGAGAAGAATAGTTCTGCAGTTGGAAATATTTCCATGCCCAGCAGCCATGTCTCGACATATTCATCTTTCTTGTGTTCTCCATTAAAAGTAGGAGGCTTAATCTTGTTCATTTATCCCTTCAATTCATCCACTCCAGATCTCATATGCTTTATGGTAGGAGATGGGCTTGAACTACTGTGTGCCCTCTTACTCGAATGTTTTGAGGAGTGACAATGATGCCTGGTAACACTTATTTATCTTCCTTTCTTCTCAGGTGTCCCATGACTCCCTATTTTTCTTAAGCCACTCTCCTTATCCAACTTCTTTTCGATTCTTTCCAAGCTCTGTATCAACTTTAAGTTGAACTCTCCCTGTTGATCCCTCGCTTTCATGATCTTTTTGTTATCTTCTCGGTGAGTCTGGGCATATTTCTACAATATTTCAAATATTTGCATCATGTCTCCTTCATTATCTATCTCTTCTCCATTCCCATTGGAGTTTGATCCTTCAACTCCCAAATGGACATCCATTCCTTTAGCTTCATTCTCTGAAATGAAAGCATTATGTGCCTCCTCCATTCTCTGCACTCTGCGGCAATTCAGTTAGGTTCTGACAATCGTTAACTCTGTAAACACAATGTGCAGTTGATCCAAGTGGATATCGGTGGCCACCCACCTTTTCTAACTGGCTCAAAACAATTTTCTAGCAATTTTGGTAATTTACTATTTTTAGTAGTTTTTCGGATCCTGAAACTTCCGGAGCCGTTTTGAGGCCCTAAACGATGTTTTTTGGGAAAAAATGGAGCAACATGGAAGTTCCTTCCATGTTTCCCCCAAAATGAATCTCCTCGGCGATACCTTTCCAAAGGGCTATCATGTGCCTAAAACAGAGATCATATGCAAAAGTTACGACCTCAGGAAGTTGATGTACTAACTTACCCAAACGGGGCCCACATGACTTTTGGCGCTTCATCTCCTAAGGTTAGGTTTTTGGATGTCTAGGGTTTTTGGCATTCCTGTTTGTTGTAAAAATGCCTTCAGAGCCTCATTGTAATCATCTTCTTGCGAATGAGTGCAGCCATCACATCTCTTCTCAGAGATAAGCCACCACCATTCTAGCAAACCTGTTTTCCGCTACATTTTACAGTTTCAGCGTATTTCCTTATTGAATAGAAAACCATTTTTGTTGTATATCTATTATTTTTTTTAAGCACCTGTTAATAATCTGTAGTCATTTTGTTATGCTCATAAAATATGGATCAGTAGTCAACCAAAATTTGTTAGGCCATTAGTCCTTAATAATTCCACAGTATTCATAAAGAAATCTGATTCAAAGAAAAATTGCAGATTCCATTTTCTTTCTGACCTTTGCTCTGTTATACAATAATTTTTGGGCACTAGTCCCTTTCTTGTAGCACCCAACCCATGTAACCACAGGTTGTGGCCAAGTGCTAGGTCGATAAGCACTTACTCATCACTTCGGGCCTCTGGCTTCGAAAGTTTTCGAAGAACATCACAACAACCCCCTTGGAGTTCTAGATTACCGAACTCGCGAAGTACAGTGGATCAACCGTCCACCTCTACCCATCATCCAACAATTGGCACTCACTATGGAACCTTAGGCATCTGAGTTCTGAGACTTCAGAGCTTCTGGACTTCGGGACTTCGAAGAATTTCACATCCACACCTCCCCAACAGCCCGAACCATTAATCTATGAACACTTCCATGTCACCTTTGGTGACATCATTATGTCATGTCACTTCGGTGTTACGAAACTTTGGAAGGTTCTTCCTTTCGTTCCTTATGAACCATCCTTCCAAAGTGTCAAGTCTTTGGACTTTACAATTGGCGGTGCATGTCCAATGGGACCCATGGATTCCATGCTTGGACTAAGATACTAAAAAGTCACATCACTTAACGCTTTTTAAATTGCGGGGGCATGCATCCACGGTTTGGAGTAACCCGTCTTTCATCCTGCAATTCTTTTGACGTTGGCACGTAACCCCTCTGTGAAACCGTGGTTTGATTACGGGACTACCTTGGATAATTAACTCCTGTGCAACTTGGGTCCTCACAATGCCTCCTGGTCATTGATCTTGATGTATCTTTATCAACGCCATTCTGGATCCGCCGACCTTTAACTATGTTATGTAACCTATGGGCCCACATAGTATAGCTGACAACATTCCAGGTGGGGGCATGTGGTAGGTATAGGAGAGGTCAACGTCACCTCCAGGTGATGTCATCATGACTCACCACTTCGGCTCTTTGGGGCTTCGGAGCTTTGGGCTTCAGGAGTTCTTGTCTTAGCACACTAATTCTCTCGAATGATTTCACCTGAAGTCCACGGATTTCCACCACATATCCTCTCTCTCGGATCAACAACATAGACGAACTTCATTACTTCGTGGATTTCCAAAGGATCTTGCGGCTAACTGCCTCGCAACTTTTCCAGATCTGACGATCTGGGGTGACTATGTTTCCTCCTAAAGAAAGCCTAGCCGTTAACTCATTAAACCTTGAGAGTTTCTCCCCCTTTGAATATTTATTCCCGCTATCTCTCCTGAGCTTCGTTTCTCGAACCCCTCTCTCCTTAGAGGGTTTATTTGAAACTTAGTCAACTTTCGAGTATGTGCACTCCTTGCACCCAGAGATGCTCTGAACCTCAAAATTTGTCCCTTTTGACAACAATTCACTCTGAAATATTTGTCTTGTTAACCACTAACATGGCCCATCTAGGCTTAGTGTTGAAACCATGGCTCTGATACCAAATTTTAATGTCCCCAGCCACCAATAGGTCAGGCAATGCCAATTCTCACAAACTTCACTTAGCTTTGATACCAAATTGTAACGTCTCTGACCACCAGCAGGCCGAGCAATGCCACTTCTCGGAGCATACATATATATATGACATGCATTTTAATGAATCTTAAAAAAACTAACACAGAGTTACTACTACCATACAAATTCAAATGGAATTGACAGTAATTCCACATGCAACGGAACACATGATACATTTCAAGAAACACAGACATGCATAACATAGATAATTAAGCATGGAAAATATATTCATATTTTAACTGGAGTAAAACCACCAACTGCATGCAGACCTTCCACGAACCTCCCAGCCTTAGACCACACTTTTCATCATGCTCAGCAGTGGGCCACCCCTGAGCTGGGACTATAATCCATCGGGCAAGGGAATTCTAGGCTTGGCAAGGACAACAAGGAAGTTGCACAAAACAACAGGAAGGATCTTTTATCCTAGGAGCCACTTATGCCCACAACCCACAGACCCTCATTCCCCACATGCCTGCTCCACCCCAGGAGGGTACACCTTCACTAATACAAGTCCATCGGCTAGTATGCCTCCCTTACCTTGGGCTTCAACAACAGGATGGACCAGAAGTCTCAGAGTACTGTAGTTGCTACGGGACTCCCTTCCAGGAGAACTCACTTCCCATCAAACTCTCATACCTGGGAGAGTTTCTCATAGGCCTAAAAACCTACTTCTTCAATTCAACTCCTAAGCAATACTACAACAACATTCAGCTAACACGCAGGTGACGAAAACAACAAGAAACGATTATGGACACCAAAAATGGTAACAACCTAACGCTAAGACACAGCATGGCTCCCGCAAATATAAATGCGTACGGCTTCACCAGAGACACACAGAACAACTCAAGTACAACTGTAGGATTCCAAAGGTGTGTACTAGGTACAGAGGCGATGATGATGGAGAACTGGTTCAATGCGTGAGTACCTGGTCAATCGGGAAGGTGATAGACCTCTAGAGAAACATAAGGGTCATGAGGAAACTTGAAACTGGTCCAGACGCAAGGATGGGAAGCAACGTCCCAATGGGAAAATGAACCCACAATGAACTGGCTTCCTCAGCTATAAACTGCATGTGCTCAGGTTGACACATGTCTTCCTGAAGCTGCATGAGTTCCATTTAGCACTTGTTCCCTTTTTCCCAGGAACTTAAGACAACACGGCTTAAGTCAACCATGGCCTTTGAGAAATAATAATAAAATATTATTCCCTTATCGGTAATACCTTCTATCTTAGCCCCTAGGCCTAGACACTTATCCCCCCTCCCTTACCCTACCTAGTGGAGTTTATTCCCTCATAACTCTTCTTTGTGGTTGGTCTACACGCAGCAATGTAGTTTTATTAATGATGCAATTACTTACATATACAAAATCAGGATCATTGACCTTGGAATTTGTCTCACCAGCCTAATAAACACATAAGTCTCTCAGCTTATAACCACTCGGCTCACCAGCCTATAAACATAATTACAATTCAACAGGGGCTCATCCTTGGGGTATTACATATTGAATATATATTTTGTTAATGGTCATTGACAGGTATTATTGACAAATGTGAAGTGATAGGTTTGAGGCAGTGAAGGTATGAAGAAGCGCAGGTTTTGGTAGCTGCAGAAAATGAAAAATTTTGTAGCCATGGGTGTTTCTGTAACCACAGGTTTCGGTAGCTGCAGAAAATGGAAATTCTATATCTTTTGGTGTTTCTGTAGACGCGAGTTTCGGTAACTATCGAAAACAAAAATTTTGTAGTCGCGGGTGTTTATGTAGTCGTAGGTTTCAGTAGCTGCGGAAAACAACAATTCTGTAGACGTGGGTGATTTTGTAGCCGCAGGTTTCAATAGATGCAGAAAACGACAATTATTTAGTCATGGGTGTTTTTGTAACCGCAGGTTTCAGTAGTTGTATAAAATGGAAATTCTGTAACCGTGGGTGTTTTTGTAGCCGCGGGTTTGGTAGTTACAGAAAGAGCAGTTTTGGTAGCCGTAGGTGATTTGGCAGATGTAGAAAGTTGCAAGTTCAATAGCCACATCAGATTTGCAAATTGGAATTGTTCCAATTGTTGCATGGTATGGTATAGTTCTTGATGATGATGCATCAAGGTTGCTACAGGATCGAAGGTATGCCTATATGCAAGTTTTTTATGGTTACAATTGATCATGAAATGGTACATACTTGGGGCTACATAACAGTGAGGTTTTGGCACATGGTTTGATGTAAGGGTTTATGGTATTTGGTTTATGGATAGAGAGATCTATTGATAGAGGAATTTTGTTAGTTATATTGGTATATGTCTTTGCTATATTGTTGAATTACATGTTGGGACATATATTTGATGAGTTGGCACATACATGAGGTGTATGGTATGGCGATGTTGGTGTATCCTGATTAGGCATAGTTTGAGTTGTTGTTGATACATGATTGATACATGTTTGGTACATTGTTAGAGGCACTTGTTGTTAATATTGTTGGAGACATTTGTGAAGTATTGTTGGCACATGGTTTATGGATGATGTGGCATATATAACTTGGTATACTTTTAGAAGAACATCTTGATTGTGGTACATATTGTTGATGTTTGTGAGTAGTTTTGGTTGATGCACATCGTGGTGATATTGTGCATATGGTTGAGAGTGGTATTTGTGATGGATCTTGGTGAGTAGATCTGATTTGATTGATGAGATTGATGAGACAGGTTGTTGTGACAAGTTATTTGTACAGGTTTGGTGCATGGTTGATGAACTTGTTGATGGTACAGGTTCTGGTACAGGTTGTTACAGGTTGTTTGGTGCATGTTGATTGGTATAGGTTGTTACAAGTTGTTAGTTATAGGTTGAAAGTGATAGAGTGATAGTGGCAGTGGTTGATTCAGTGACGGTGATAGATTTTCTACATTTGGCATTTATATTTCAGTGTAGTTGGACGGGGAAAGGAAAGGAGGTTGTAGCCTCCTTTCCATTGGTGTTATAGAATCATAGATTTGCATCCTAAGAACTAGGTGGTTGTAGCCACCTTCCGATTGTAGCTGGAGAAATCAGGGGGTTGTATCCTCCTTCTGGTTGGAGCCAGAGAATCAGGGAGTTGGAGCTTTCTTCAGGTTGGAGCCTAGGAAACTAGGGGGTTGGAGCCTCCTTCCAGCTAGTGATGGACAATTGGAAGTTGGTGCTTCCTTGAATGTAATTCTTTCACATATAATAAAATCATTATGTGGTTTTCTCCCGCATTGGGTTTCCATGTAAATATTGGTGTACTATGTATCGTGTGGATGTGTTTATTATTGTTTATTATGCATTGATGGATGTTAATGTTTATGATACAATAATATATTGATGATGAATTGATGAACATGGTTGAGTAAGTTAAAGGAATATAAATTGTGGTTAAAAGTTGTATAAATTGTTCATTACTCATTCACCCCCCTTCTCAATAATCCAACACTTCATTATTAAAAAAAATTCATGGTCTAAGATTAATTGTTGGGGTATGTAACACACCCACTATGAAATTTGAAATTTTTTGGCCTTTTTCATCTTTTCTCCGATGAACATAATTCCCCGAATCCCTATGGAACCTGATACAAACCCTGCCATCCCTTATCCATACTCATATGATCGGCGGCTATGACCACAGATCTTACCGGAGAGGTTCTCTCGACTTTCGCAGTTCGGAAAAATCACGATGCATGTATTCCCTTGTTAATTTCGGGGTTTCATCCATCAGAATTTCATGTCTAGCGAACATGAGGAAAACTGACCTTTGGAGATCTTGGGTACCGAAACGCCGAAATACCAAAACCATGTGTGATAGTCCACTTCGGGACTTCGCCTATCGGGATTTCATGATATGTGAGGACAAGAGGATTTCGCATCCGGGCTTCCCGAAAGCCGAAACTCCGAAACATCATAACCTGTCCCCACTCTATCATTTTGGGATGTCGCAAGTCAGGATTTCGGGAGTCGTGAGGACAAGAGACTTGCCTCCAGATATCCCGGGTGTCGAAGCACCGGAACATTAAATTCTAGTCATGATTTACTCATTTCGGGGTTTCATACTTTGGGATTTCGCGATATGCGAGAATCATGAGGTCTCGCACCTGGGTTTCCTGGGAGATGAAACTTCGAAACACTGAACTCTGAAATACACTATACTATTTTGGGATTTTGCAAGTCAGGATTTTGGGACTGGCGAGTACAAGGGAATACACCCTTGAGTATTTCGATTTCCGAAATGCTGAAATATCGTTACATGTCCGTGTATCTTCCTTTCGGGATTACACCCATCGAGATTTCAGGACTAACGAGTACAAGGGAATACACCCTTGAGTATTTCGATTTCCGAAATGCTGAAATATCGTAACATGTTTGCGTATCGTCCTTTCGGGATTACACCCATCGGGATTTCGGGACTGGCGAGTATAAGGAAACTCGCACTTAGGTACCCCAGGTGCCGAAACACCGAAATGTCCTAACCCCTCCACACTCTGTCATTTTGGGTTTTCATGAATCGAGGTTTTGGGACTTGAAAATAGAAGAGAGCTCGCCCCTAGGATATTTCAAATGTCAAAATACCGAAATATCAGGATTTAGCCATATGCTGTTATTTTAGGATTTTGCATATCGGGATTTCGGGAGTCGTGAGGACAAGGTTTCTTACCCTCTGATCTCTCGGGTGTTGAAAAGATGAAATGATTACCAGCCACCACGTGTATTCTACAGCTGGATAGTCCAGGTATTCCGATGGGTCTTGAAATCGACGGTCCTGATTTCTTCGCTACTTACGAAGGTAAAAGGGGGTCGAGGCATTAATGCCTAAGTTCCTTCATTCACTTTAACACTCATAACAGGCCTTAGATCCTCCGAAAGAGTCTCATTCGTGCATTTAGAAAGAGGAAGGGTATCCTGGGTACCGAACCACCGAAAGGTCCTTAATTCATCCCCACACTATCATTTCCGGATTTCGCAAGTCAAGGTTTCAGGACTCGCAAGTACAAGAGGACTCGCACTTAGATATCCCGGATGTCAAAACTCTGAAATATCGAAGTCTAGGAATACCATTCTCTCTCGTGTAGGGTTTTTCAAACTTATGTCATCAAATCCTTCGGCAGATTCTTGGGTAAACTTTAAAAAGGGTGTCCCTGTGGCAAGATCTATCTAAGGTATTACCTGAGATAAAATAAGGAAATAAATTTCCTGAGAACAGACTTGAAAATCCGTATTAGTTCAGTATATATATACATATATATAAACATAATCCATATGTGGTCTTCCCAACAAAAGCATACAACCATCATTTCTGATCAAAACACCATGCAGACAGTCTTATATTGAAACCATTCATAATTGCACAGACTATGAGCATACATGTCAGCATATAAATTTCAAGATACAAGATATAAAACAATTATCAAAAAAACATCGGGTTTGATGCAACTGTTGAGAGGGGTGCTCGTTTCCACCCAACTGTAGGCTCAGCGACTCTGAATGGATTTACCACTAGCCACCCCCAAGCTAGACCACGATGCTTGAGACTCTTTGTCTTAGTTCTTCAGTGATAGAGAACGAAGGTTACTCTCCTCCTTCTCTGCTATCGCTCCCTCTGTATTTTGTTCCAGAGTTATTCTGATCTCTTCCTCTGCGATCTGTTGATCCATAGGATCTTTTAATGACTATGGTTGAGTTTTAATTTTGCATGCGTTAATTAACCATTTGAGAAACTTAGTGAAAGAATGCGGAAAGAAGAGGAATTATGACAGCCATATACACATATGCAAATCTGAAATGCAATAATAGATAGCAAACCATAACACGCAGATTGATAACGGAGTTCAACACAACTTTTGCCTACATCTCTGGGCCTTTGTCTCTGTGGGGGAGGCTTCTTTATTTCTGTTCAAAAGCTCAAAAATACATTGCAGTAGTGCCAATTGGCTATAAGAATAATCTGGTCATGTTCTTCCAGATCTCTATAACCCTGCAAAGAAAACAACACGCAAAACGGACGTCCAGAGCTCCCAGAAATGGCTCGACAGCGTCTGTTCCTCAATATCTTCCCTGCATAAAAATGGATTTGGCTTGGCTTCCCTTCAGCACAACTATACCTTTTTTGTCCTTGACTGTCCTACATGGCCTCAAATAGGCCTGGTTTATATAGATTTTAAGTTGGTTATCCATCCCCTACTTCCTCCCAAAATTTGGGCTCCAAAAATGCCCAATATCTCCCAAAAATGGAGAAAATCCAATAATAACAAGCATATAATCTTTTTAAAATAAAAAACTATAGTAGAAAACCCACTTTGCAATAATGTAGGGCACAACCCCCTTTTGGCTGGCCCTCTGGTCATATTAAGGTGCTCCATGTGGCCACGCTCCCATGCATTGGCCCTCGAGTCCTTAACTCTCGGTCGTATCAAAGGCCATGTGGCCATATCCCAACTGTGCACTTTTGAAGGGATAAGCCCCCCATCATATGGACACATGGTGCATGGGATAGAACCGTGCCCTGAAAATAATTCACCCAATGGGTAGTGGCACCCGCGCCCTTTTGGTGGTTGGTCACATGCATTACAAATGAACTAATGGTTGGGGCTAAGCCCTAGCCCCTTTCTTCCATATTACAACAATTACACTTTAAATAAATATAAAGTGATTCATTTAAACAAGAAATAACATGGCGCATTGGTTATAGGACTATTGTTAAGGAGTTTGACTGGTCCAAGAGGTCATGGGATCGACCCCCATGGACTCCAAATAAATTTTTGAAACCTGCCACTTCGACTGATGACTGGGTGCCATGTGGTTTCCCATGAATGGGCCACGTGGCATCTCCCCATTCGACGGATTAATGCCACTTGTCAACTATTGACTAGTCCAGTTGTCTGCCACATGTCTGCCCTGTCAATGAACCTTCCTAATCACCACCAGCCAGAGAGTGCCATGTCATCTACTTCACAGTCAGCATGCTGATGTCATGCTGACATCAGCATTGACTTTTTGACCAGTTGACCTTTGACTTTTTACTTGTTTGGGCTTCTGATCAGAACGCGATAACTTTCACATACGGAGCCCGTTTGACGAAGTAAATATACCACCGAAATCAGGAAGACGAGATGGATGCAATGGCGTTGGTTTCATCGAATTCTGAGCACTTTCATTTTTGAGCATTTTTAAACCCTGTCAGGCTTCTAGATCTGATTTCGGATCATCTGCCCTCGCATGCCCCTTTTCCAAACCTTGTACCTACCTTTTATTTTACGGCGAGGTTGCATGTGGCACAAATT
>JZKD02S1911015.1:37326-51083 GCA_000966675.3 Picea glauca
AATCACACATTCACATCTTTGAGTTTGCCACAGTTCTTGGCCAGCATAATTATTTTTACAAACTGGGGGAAACAGGGTGTTACAGGGTACTCCAAAGCACCTGATGACATGGTTGAAGAAGAAGACGGCAATAGTGTCATTGTGTTGTTGAAGGTTGGCATGGCCTTGGCCCATTTGGTGAAGTAGTCAATGACCATAATGATGTACTTGTGGCCATTGTTGTATGGGGGATCACACATCATAAAATCGATGCCCCACTTACAAAAGGGATTGATAGGGATGATTGGGTGCATGACACCTGGTGGATATTCAGTTTCATACGTGAACACTTTCCACTTTTTACACCATTTGACTACATGGATGTAGTCATGCAAGATGGTAGGCCAAAAGGGATTGACACAAACTACCTTTTGGGTAGTGGGAATTCCTAACAAATGTCCCTTGTAGGAACCTCTATATAAATATTTAAGGACCCGTTCAACTTCTTCTAGTGTGAGGCATTGACGTAGGATGGTCTCCACTCCCCATAGATATAGAATCTACCCAATGGGAAGGTATCAATGGGCTTGGTGGTATATGCATCGAAGATCATCTTTGGATAGATGTGGACTAAAATTTTGTGTACAAAGGTAAGTGAGGATATCTCTATACCATGGGTGATTAGATGATGTGTGGAATAGGTCCTCATCCAATAAGTGTTCTTTTATTGGTGGGTCCTTAATTTCAAATGGTAAATCAATGATTAAATCAATGAGGATGATTAACTTTTTACTCTTGGGAGTGTTGAAATATATATCTAATTCTTGGAGAATGAAAATCCACCAAGCAAATTTACCATTGATTTGGCTCCAACTAAGTAATTACTACATAGGATTGAAGTTTGGTATGATTTTTTTTTTGTGGCAATATGTAATGGCACATCTTTTGGACTGGGTGAACCAAGGAAAGGGGAAATACCCCCTCATTATTTTAATTCAAGGGAGGGACTGACAATATTTTTCTCACATAATCAATGGCATGCTCTTGTTCATCTCCCCCTTACTATATTAAGACTCCTGCGACTAAAACCTCTAACGAAAAGAGGTACATGATATAATATTTTTTGAAGTCGGGGGGATTGATCAATGAGGATTTTGGAAGAGAATATTCCAATGCCTCAAAGCCTCGTTGAGCATGTTGATCCCATTGAAAATGTATGTCTTGTCATAAGAAGTGTAAGGATCCGTGTGTGCAAGTTGTGTATGTTGAGTCACCAAATTGCCATCATTTTTACCAATATTTCACATCATTTTCCTTGACTTTTAATCATTTCTCACTTCCTTTAACCTTGTATTAAGTCCATTTTCATGTTTTAGGTGTGATTAGGTTCAATACTTTTTCCAATACATTTGATTAAGTATTTTAATTGAATTTATGATTAAATTTTAGAAAAATAGCATGTTCTCACTTAACCTTGAAAGTTGGGTGAGTTTGGTGATGTTTACAGGTATATTTGGAGTTTCCAATGATGCTTAATTTTACCACCTAGTTCCAAATTTGAATTTCCTCTCCAACCATTGAAGATTTGATGAGGATTTGGAATGTTCATTCAAGTAGCTTGGATAGAGAAGAATCATGAAGTCTTGGATGAGATCAGTTATCACAAAGATTTTGGAGATATTGTTGACTTTCTAAATACTAGCTAATAGTTGTAACCACATGAGAGAATTGTAGATATGAATTAATTAGAGTTTATATTAGTTTCAAATAAAACTCATGTATAAATCAGAGTTCCTTCTCCATTCCAAGTGAAGGACTCTTGGAGCATATGTCCAGATTATGATGCAAAAGAATAAAGTTCTTGGTATTTCTCTTCACATGATTTGTCATTATTTATTTGTATTAATAGTATGTTGTGATTTAGTTTACAATGTTGTAGTTTAGTTCACTACCTTGTTCTTGGGAGAATTGAGCTCACTCCAAAT
This sequence comes from Picea glauca, assembly GCA_000966675.3. NCBI lineage: Eukaryota > Viridiplantae > Streptophyta > Pinopsida > Pinales > Pinaceae > Picea > Picea glauca. The sequence goes on from JZKD02S1911015.1 coordinate 39,291, forward strand.
GGATCATAGTGGTATTTTATTTCATTTTATGGAAGTTTTTTTTCCCTTTTTATCAAAGCATTAATTCATGGAAAGAAGAGGTACTTAATACATGTCAAGGGATAACTTGGTGGTATCATGGTCCTAGTAGCATGATGACATTTGAGTACATGGTCATTGATATAATTTATTAAGCTTGTTTTTTATTGATGAAGTGTGGTGTGTTTCATTTTTGCATTTGATTATGTTTATATTCATTCATTTAATTATGTTCTATATACCAAAACAGAGCATTGTTGTAGAGAGGTTTATTTATCTTAAGAACTGGACACTCAACTACAACCTGATTTACAACAATTGTGGATATAGTAAGACATAGTTTAGTGACAGATTTATCTTTCATTCCATTTATTTCATGCAAGTTGATTCTTAGTTACAAGAGATAATTCACTCAACTTTAGGGATGATTTTAAGGATGGAAATTTATTTTTAAATGTAGAAACCTTGGTGAATCTTACTAATCCTTCATATTCCAACTATAAATGCTTGGCAATATTTTTGTAAAAATATTCAAATTTCTAAGGATTTTATATAGTTTGTATAAAATTTTGATGATTTTTAAGGTCAAATAATTTTATCCTATAGAGTTTGGGCGAATCATTTTTAGAATGGTGAATCTTTTTTGGGGAAAAACAATGGAAAATTAGCCCATGAGTGAAATTTAGCCCCTAAAATAATCCTTGCTCAATTTTTTATTTAACAAATATAATAGATTGTTGCATGAACACTCTGACTATCAAGAGTGAAATATTATAATGATTTATAAATCTGCAATTCCTATAGATTTCAGTTTAAGTGAACGACATACTCTTGTATTGCTAGATAGTTAGTTAATTTGGATTTGATTATGAGTTTACTTTACAATTTGGAGTATTTCCTATTAGAGTAGAATATGATCCTGCACATACAATGTTTGCATCTCATAATTTTGTGTACCCCAGATTGATAACTAAATGTAACAGGAATGAAATCATATAATTTGGCTGACAGCGTAACTGGGAATGAAGTGTCGTAAGAAGTCAGCCTTGCCTTGTAGACTTTGAAGATGATGTAAATTATTTGGAGGGTGGATTTCACTGATATCCTGAACTTTAAGAGGTTCCACTATGATTTCTTGTTGGGAGATGATGAAGCTTAATAAACATCTAACAGTACCAAAAAAATGCACTTAAGAGAGTTTAAGTGAGTCTTGTAATTTCAACATCTCTGAAAGATAGTGTGAATCTCTTCCATATGTTGGGATCACTTCTTGGATCTATTCATGAGGTCGTCTAAGTGAGCTAGGATGAGATGGGAAAAGTCATGAAATACATAAGGCATGGCTTGGTGGAAGGTAGATCCAACAATAGTTAGGCCAAAAGTCATGACATGGTATGCAAAAGTTCCTCATGGTGTACTGAAAGTAGTTTTGTATTGATCTATGTGGAATATATGGATCTTGTTATACCCTAATAATACATCCATGAAAGAGAGTACCTCATGCCTAGCATAAGAATTGACAAATTGATTGATGAAGGGTGTTAGGGAGTTGTCTTTGGGACAAGCTTGGTTCAAGTCTCAAAGGTCCATAAAAATGTGAATGGTGCCCTTTTTTATTGATGGGGACATTATTGGAGACCCATGAAGTGTATGAAATGGGATATATGAAACAAAACTAGTGAAGATTAGTGATTTCATCTTTGATGGCCATCACTTTAGAAGGGTGAAGAGGCCTCTACTTTTATCGAATGGGAACAACAACAATCCATGTGTCAATATGGTGTTCAAAGATAGTCGGATCAAGACCAAGCATTTATATATGAATAGGAAAAGATGTTGCAAAAATATTGTACAAGAGGCTTATAGGAAAGGACTTCTTGCAACATGCTATTCCAAGGAGGATGTATTTTATGACACCTAGTTTGATTGAAATGTCCACTTTGATAGTCGAGGAAATGTTGTCCATGTTATCTTATTCGAAAGTGCCAGGGGTGGGGATTGGGTTTTTGAACAGATATCTATTCCTAGGAGGAAAACATTCTTTTGTTTAAACTACAACATGGAAGGTTGAAATGCATCCTAAGGGACCATGAAAAATGACCAATGGTGCATTTCATCTCGGGGGTATTATGGTACCATCGTCACCTATAGAATGTCCTATTTTGAATGGAAGACATGAGAAAGTGAAATAAGGGAAATTTAAGAGGCATGAATAGGCTAGCTCAATGGTTTAATGCCAAACATATCAAATGAGAGTTACACGAAAAACAAGTGTTGAGGAACCGACACATGTTGAAACTACACAAACATAGTGGGCTTCGGGCCACATGATGTTTGTATACCTTTATGATGATGAAGATCATGCCCTAGTACCAATAGGTTAGAAGTGGTTGACTAAAGGTATTGAACCTATGGCTAAGGAAATATAGAGAATGTGTACACAATCATGTGTTTCATGTTCTCTAGGAGGGGGAAGGATTTTTTCCAAGCACTAACTAGGGAATTGGGTGGGGCAAAAGGAGGTGTCTCATGTTGTCGGTATACTAGTTAGGCCATAGGGGAAGAGGATGGTGGTTCCTAATCCTATGGAGAGGAGTTAGGGTAGCCTTAGGGGGTGGCTACAATTATAGTGGCTCTTATTACAATGAGAGATTCTCGAAGGTGATGAATCTAGGTCATATGATGAGTTTGGTATTCAATAATGAGTGGGAAAAGTTAATTGAAGTAATCCAAATTCCCACAAAGTGTGCATGGGAAAATATTATGTGAGTTCACTAAGGTGGACACATAGTAAATATTGGATGAACCCTTCTCGATGACCAATGTCAATTGTGATGTTGGTTGCTTAGGTGTTGGAAGAGTCATTTCACAGAATGTATCAAGTGTTTCATGAAAGTGTGAGAGGTCAGGATAATGGTGAGTATAGTATCCATATTCTAAACATATGACACAAGGGAGATTTATATGTAGCATCTTAGTGTGCATTGTATAAGTGCCTATAGTGGAGGAGGTGGGTAGTAGTGGTGTTGTCTTTGGTAGATGGATAAGATTCCTTAATTCAAGAGGTGTGGAGCACAACTTTGTAGGACGACCTAGATTATTGCAAAGTGCATAGGGAGGAGGTACCTCATGGTGTGGTATAGGTATATCCCCCTACCTTCTTCTTATTTCCCCTAGTAGTTTTACTTTTTCGCTCAGTTGTGTGACTAATTTCTATCGATATTGGGTTGACATGAGTTTTCATTGTTTGTACAACTATTTGGGGTGTGGATGTAGTTGTTGGTACCATAAATGGAGGGTCAAGATACCACACTAGTAATACCAATAACATGTTTTGGAGTATGAGTGTTGATACAACCTGACAATCTTTAATGCCCAGTGGTGGGTAGAAAAATGGAATTTTGGGTGAGGGGGTGGGGGTGGGGAATGGACTATGAGGGATTGGGTTGGTCATTTATGGATGGAACATTAGGGGTATATGAGGGGGAATATGGTTGTGTTGTGAGAAAAGGTGATGGTTTATACTTGAGAATAATCTAGGAGTGAAACATAAGGTGGTTCACCCTGATAAGTGCCAAGGAGTGAGGAGTCTTTGAAGATCCCCAAACCTATTTCCATGAAGGATGTGAATTCACGATGCCCCTTGATGAGGGGGGGGGACATTATCTAGGTTCATAGAGTGGTTTTCTTCGTAGTGTGTTAGTTGATCGGTTGTGATAACCTTGCCATTGTGAGGGAAAACCATAGTGTGAAACACTAACGAAGTAACAACCTTCATTGTTTACATGTAATTGCATCATAGGAGGATGTTGTAGTCCAAGGGGGGATCAATGACCTCGATATTGACTAAGACCATTTTTTTCTTCTAGATCCACACGGATGTTTTTGAAAAGTTCATCGGATTGAGATAGGAAGCCATTGTATGCCCAAAGGGTAATAGTGGAAGGGGTCATCTCAACGGAGCCTAAATTTTTCCCTAGGGTCACCAATAGGATGTGGGATCATTAAGGGTACATTAACTGACAATTGGGTGGAATTTGATGTGATAAAAAAAAATCGGTAGGCATATTGTATTGACAGTTGTGATTTTGCAGATGAATATCTATTGAATTCATAATAATATTATGAAAAGTAGATTCTTCAGGTTGATCTTGACCCAAGGTTGGGTACTGTCTTGTTGGATGCGTGGGAGATCCAGTTTCTTGTTGGGAAGCAACAACTCCTTGTTGAGGGAAGGGGTTGTGTAGTATTGTTGGTTGTGGGGATTGAGGAAAATTCTATTGGAGAGGTGCAACACCTTGAGGAGTAGGGGCACCTTGGTTGGATATAGATTCCTTCATCTACTTGAAATCCACAATTTGGGGAAAATTATGAGTATAGTGACTATAATTACTGCATATGGCATAGAGGAAGTTGGTATGAATATTTTTCTTCTTCTTCTATTTTCGCTGGTTGTTGTTACCAAAATTTTGGTTATGGTTTCCATCATTAGAAATTCCCCCTACGTTCATGTTTTGGTTTTGGGTATTTCCCCCCTGTGCATGATTCCATTTATTCTTGTTCTTCCCTTTATTTTTTCCATTGTTCTATCATGTGGCAAAGTTAACTAGGTTTAGTTGTTCAAATGCTTGAACTTTTTTATCTGGTTAAGGTTGAATGAAGTTAATGGTGGCCTGTTGTTGAGCTTGTGGGGGTGTAGCAATAGATTTTGGGGGATCAGGAAAAGGGTAATATAGATTACTTAGTGGTGATTTCCCATAGTTGGGGTATGATGTGTATACCCTCCTACTTAAGTTATAATTATTTCAAGTGTGCCTGTGTATATGGGGGGTGACATTCATCCCTTGAGGAGGCATGGAAGTCATAATCCTTTCAAGGTTGTGCCCCTCTAGAATTTGGGGAGGGGGATTTGGGGGCATGTTGTTGGATGCGTATTGTGTTTCAATAATACATGCATATGAGGAGGCTCCTCCATAATGGTTTTGATACTGACTGGTACTATATGAGGGTGACAGATTGCAAGGGGGGTTAAAATGGGTGATTTACCCAATCAATCCATCTGTAGGGTGGGATGTCCCAGGTTTGAGTTATTCAAATGGTTGAGGGTGAGTACCATATAAGAGGAATATCTATAGGTACCTTGAATGAGCATATATTAGGTCAAAGTGTTGTTCTTTGAGAATCATTTTGTCCTTCGTCTTGGGAATAGTAGTGGCATCGTCTTTGGCAATTAGTGGTAAGAGGGACTTCAAGAACCAGTCCATAAGGATTTTGTCCTTGACTTTGATTTTTCATAGAATTCACCATCAACGCCACTCATGGATATTGTCCACGATGTGTGCATAAGTATTCTATCAAAAATCCATGAGGAATTCTAGGCATGTATCGTGATGAACTAGTAATTGAAAAAATGTGTGGATTGCATTAGATAATTATGAAAAAGTGGCATTTGACCTAGCTTTTTCATTGATATACCATTTGGTTGACATTCAAGTTAAGGTTATTTGGAACAAGCATAGCTAGAGTGAATCGTCTGTGATGCTATTGGATGAGCACCGTGGGTGGAAAGTCATAATATGGTTGGTCGAATATTCACCCAACCTCTCTTCAAACTTTGGAATGCCTAGAGGAAATTTGGTTGGAATTGTGCGCTAAATTGTGACATGAAAGATGGGTTCATTGGTAATTTTTGTTAAATATGAGAGAATTGATGACACCATATATGGCAGATTGGGTGCATTGGTGGTGGGTTGGTTTGGTTGTGGAATACTTGCCATATTACTTGAGAGTTGGGGGCCAATTCCTAATGAGGAAGGGCCAATAGATGTATTGTTTTGAGCAACTTAACATAACTAAGTTGAGATGAGAAAGGTTCGACCAAGAACTATTGTGTTCAAAGGTAGATATAGATGGGAAGGACGAACTGGCGAAGCAGTAAGACTAGAGATGCCTCCCAATAATGGTGGGAGGCCTTGTTGGCATCTAGAATGTCAAGGTGAAAAAGGGTCCCCTATGATTCTAAACTTGCAATTAGTGTGTGAATTTCAAGTGGTTAGTGCTAAATTGTGCTTTTTAAATGAAATAGTTTGATCAAAGAAAAGAACTAAACTGAAATTTAGTGAGTGTAACTAGACACAATGACATAATTGTATATGTTTTAAAGTAAAGTTTATCCGGATTATTTTTTACACAAAATGAGAGCGAAGATATAATAAAGCATTGTCCAAAGATATCTCGGATATCCAATAATATAATAGAAATGTATCAGATATGAAACCATAAACACAGAGATATAGTAATACACATTTTTCTATTAATGAGCAAAAATGTACATAGACTGTAAACATACAGAGTGAAAGACTCACTAGAATGGTGGCAACTTATCTCTAAGAAGAGATGTGTCCACTACTCGCATTCGCAAGAAGATGATTTTAAAATGAGGCTCCAAAGGAATTTTTATCATAAAGAAAATCAAAAACCATAACCCTGAAAGATGAAAAGCCGGCAGTTTTGTGTACCCCGTTTTGGGTAGTTTGGTGTATCAACTTCACAGGGGCGTAACTTTGGCATACAATCTCTGTTTGGGGTGCACGATAGCTCGTTGGAAAGGTATCATTGAGGATATTCATTTAGGGGGATCAAATAGAGCCTTTGGTTATCATTGAGAATCTTTATCCCAAAAAAATTTATTTAGGCCCTCAAAATGGCCCGGGAATTTAAAAACTACTAAAAATAGTAAATTACCAAAATTGCCAGAAAATTGTTTTGAGCCAGTTGGAAAAGTTGGGTGGCCATCGATATCCACTTGGATCAATCCTCCCTCCTTAAGAAGAAATGGTCTCCATTGCATTGAGTTCCCAAGGGAGAGGGAAAAGTGTTTGTTGAATCTGCATCTTGATGAGCCGCTTGCCTTGTGGGAGAAGTTGTGATGCTTAGCTTGTTGAAGGTTGTCACAAACATGTGGCTAGAAGGGTTGGAAATTTTTAACCAGTCTAGATACATGAGATTCATGTGTGCAGAAAGAATATTTACACTTTGTTGCAATCTTTTCAACTTGTTTTTGTTGGATAGAAGGTGCTTGGGCCGAGGCTATAGTGGTTGCAGTATCCTTCTGTTCACCTTTTGAACAGATTGTGAAGAAGCTGAATTTTGTAGTATGAGATACTACCTTGCGACACTGTTTAGGTGGAACAGTAGTCGGAACTACCTCTGGTATTATGTAGAGATGAACCCCCAGAGAAACAATGACACTATGGAGTCGAGACTCATAAACAACATGGCGCTTCCACATATATGGTTGGCCCAAGAGAACATCAAATAAATCTAGTGGGGAAACATCAAAAAATACCTCATCCTTGAAGGGTTGGATTTCATATGACAATCGACATTGTTAGCTGACACAGAGATCTCGTCCATGGAAAATCCACTTGATGTTGTATGGTTGTGGGTGTGGTGTTGTCGACAATCCCAACTATTTGAAAACCTCTACTGAGATGAGGTTCTCCTAGCTCCCGCTAACAACAATAAAATGCACTGGGGTTCCCTTCACCCACATCTGTGAATGAAAAAGGCACTCCCCCTCTTCATCGATGATCTATATTTTACTAGTGTTTTCAGAATTAGATTCAGAATCAGGGTTTGACTCCTTGTCTTTGATATCGGCCACCAACGACTATTTTGAGAGACATTCCTCGATGTTGTGCCAAGGGATTTTGTGGAAATCGCACCATTTTCTGGTGTCCTTTGTCTTGTCGTGACCCTTCTTTTCCTGTGGCTTGGACTGGTTTTCAAGAGACTGTTTGTTAGGGTTGTCTTTATCATACTTTGGTTGTTACATATTTGTAGACCCAAACTCTCGTTTGTACTGGTGCTTAATTTTTTTTTCAATTTTAACAGCATATCAATTAGTAGCACCGAGTGATGAGATGTCCAGAAAATCCATTTCAATTTGGATGTATCTATGTAGAGCCCCACGGTATTTCAGAAAAAAAATGTCGTTCAGAGTCTTTGATACCCAGCTTGGTGCACAAGGTATGAAAGGTATTGGTGAACTCTGTAACTTCTTGGTCCCTCTCTTGCCGCGGTGTGGTCCATCTCACGTATTGGTCCTCATAGTTTCCAACAAGGTAATATTGTTCCTTTAGCGCATCCACAAAAAAATCCCAAGTGGGCTCGGCTCCATATATTCTAGCCTCTATGGAACTTTTCTCCCAATAATTTTACCACCAATGTTGACATGGGGGAGAGCTTTAAGGAGTGTGAGCATGATCGTTTCCCTGTCAGAAAAGTTATGAACGGAGAAATAACCTTCTAACAAATTTAACCATTTGTCTAGGGAATTTGCATATATCTGACCTTCAAATATGGGAATATCAAAATTAACCTGTACCTTGAAAGGAGAGGTTCTTACAAAGTGGTTGTTTGACGAAGATGTGCCTGTTTCTATCAGCAAGCGTTGAAGGATGTGGGAAAAATTCTCCATCATTTTGTCCCTCTGTCGCGTGAGAGCTTGCTCAAGAAACAGATTGATAGAATCATCTTCTCCATCATTTTTATTTTATTCTGCCATGGAGGGTTTCTTAGGTGTGCGAGAGTGATTGTCTTCAAGAGAGACAAGCTCAAGACCTAACTTTCTATACTCAAACCTCGTCGGGGAAATTCACTGAAAAAAATGATCAAGAGCAGTCTGCTCTGATACCAATGATCTGGATTATTTTTGGCATGAAGTGAGAGTGGAGATATAATAAAGCATTATCCAAAGATATCTCGAATATCCAATAATATAATAGAAATGTATTAGAGATGCAACCATAAACACAGAGATACAATAATACAAAGTTTTCTAATAATGAGAGAAAATGTACATAGACTGTAAAAATACAGAGTGAAAGACTCGCTAGAATGGTGGAAGCTTATCTCTCGGAAGAGATGTGTCCGCTACTCGCATTTGCAAGAAAATGATTTTACAATGAGGCTCAAAAGGCCTTTTTATCATAAAGAAAATCCAAAACCCTAACCTCAGAATATGAAAAGCCAACAGTTTTGCGGATGTCGTTTTAGGTAGTTTGGTGTATCAAATTCCCAGGGGTGTAACTTTGGCATTCAATCTCTGATTGGGGTGCACGATAGATCATTGGAAAGGTATCATTGAGTAGATTCATTTAGGGGGCTCAATCAAAGCCTTTGGCTATCATTGAGAATATCGATCCCAAAATACCTTCATTTAGGCCCTCAAAATGGCCCCAGAAGTTAAAAACTGCTAAAAATAGTAAATCACCAAAATTTCCAAAAAACTATTTTGAGCCAGTTGGAAAAGGTGGGTGGCCACCAATATCCACCTGGATCAAAATTGTTTTGATAGAATTATATCTTTCCATGTGAGGGTGTGGAAAAATAAAATCATTTCTCCTAGAAGACCTATTGTCCTTCCTCTCAAAATGTAAGTGTACTACCTTCCAATAGTTTCAACAATGGGGCATGATTCCACTGGAAGAAGACTAGTGAAGGTAAGAAAGAATCATTTAGCTTGAGGGTACTGGAGGCATATCCTAAAGGAACTGGCGACATTTTCCAATAGTTGTTGAATATCTAATTCATGTGCAATTGTATCCCACAACCACCACTTCTTTAGAAATCCCAATTTTGGAAACAAGGCTACCTCCTTCAAGTGTGCCCAGGGAACAGTCTTATCCTCAAAAATAGGTTGTGGGCTAGCGCTCGACAAGAGAGGAGTGGCTTAAGAAAAAACATAGGAACAACTAGACTTAAGCCTTTTCTCCTTCATGGGTATCTCATTGCCTTGGTGTATCACACTTGAGATGAAGGATTTTAAAGCACCATGGAAATTCAACTTCTAAGTTTCAAACGAAAAGCGATGATGGCTTTTTTTTTAATACCCTCGAAATCCTAACCTATACTAAAATATTTTTTTGTGACCTTAGGATGGAGGATTTTGGCGGGTTTTTTTAAGTTGTATTTTTTTCTCTTTTTATTTTTCTAAGTTTTGGATTGGGATCATGAACCAATCAGTTTTATTAAGGATGTGGTGAAGGATATTTTCAAAATATGTTATTTTTTTTTATTCTCCAACATCGTTTTTGGGTGTAAGGAGAAGAGCATACTCAATAAAGGTGGATTTCCAAATCCTTTGTGTGAAAGTGTGGAGTGTACAAATATCTATGAGTGAAATTGGAACATGTGGATGTTGTGGGATCTATTACTTCTTTTTAATTAAGCACTATATATGTGATTTGCAACCTTACGAAAAATGGAAATTTGTGTGAAGAATAAAACTTTTCCTAGATTGTCAAGATATAGAAATGTGTGGTCCTTTCCAATCTTTTTAACTCCCTAAATATTTTTTATTGCAACTACTTTAAAAAAACTTCCCTATATTGTAAAAAGATGGGGACAAATTCACTCCTAGTCCCAAAAAAACAAAGCATGATTAATGATTAAAAAGAAGGCTAGTTAAAATTTCATGTGCTCAAGTAGCCATCCACATGACACTAGATAGTGGCTATGTTTGCACGAGATAATGGATTGAGAGTATGGTTCTCAAGAATCATCTAGACAACATAAACTTACTTTGTCTTTTCACCTTTTGAATTTTACCCCATGGCTCTTATTTATAGCACAACTTCAGACTAGTTCCAAGTGTGAGTGGTGCACTTTGGATTGTGGTTCCCTAGGTATAGAAGAGACATAGAACCACCAAAGTACCAACCTTCAATGGGTATGGAGCTCAAGGTTTTGTGGTACACTTTCCTTAGACTAGCCTTAATGAGAATTTTTTCATTTAATAATAATAATAATAATCTAATTTTAAGGTCATGGTTAAGCCAGACACCAAATTGGTGTATAAAACATCTTTGTTTGTGGGACAAGAGACCCCCTAGATTCAACGACTTAACAACTAAATTTTACGGAGGTGTACATACCCCACCCCTCTACATTTGAACCTATAATTGAGATTTTGCATCAAACAAATTTAATGTGTTGCAAATTATAATAAAATGAAATGAAAAAATCTATATTTTAAAAATGGAAAATAAATATTATATATGATATTGGATATTGATGTCAAAATGATTGTGATTGCTCTCAAAATTGCTTAAGAAATTAGACTGAAAACAATCTATATATAAAAGTCTTTGGTATTTCGAGTGAGACGAGTCATTGTTGTTAGCATTCCCTTCACATTTATCAAACAATTTTCAAAGTTTTTTGATTAATACTTTCTTATTGTTTATTAATATTGTTTATTGATAGGAGACAATGGATCGGATGCATGCCTAGTTATTAATAACCTCTCACCTAAAAGAATGGAGAAGTCTTCGGCTTCTCCAAAATCTTCTTAATATGAAAGTAAAATAAAAAATATATATATAATTTTCAAATAATAGTGTATCAATATTAATTGGATCTAGTTTTGTAAGTTGGTGGAGAAGAATGATTATTATCTCTGCCATTTAAATTCTATTCTTACTAATGATATGTTTGATATGGTTTTAAGCTCTGGAGAATCTAGTGTAACATGGATACCATCCTTGAAATGATATGAGACATTCAAATTGTCAAATCTCAACCAACTAATGTTAAGAAATGTACGTCATCAAAATCGACCCACACCTTGAGATCCTTCACTATGTCCCTCTCCATCATGGCTCTCCATTGCATTCCTCTAATCCCTTTCCACTACAAAGATCATTCCTACATGGATTTGACATCCCGAAGGGACATCCATATGTGACCCAAATCATACTTCCAAATCAT
>JZKD02S1911026.1:39743-57731 GCA_000966675.3 Picea glauca
AAAGAATCAATATCAATTCACTAAAGCAGGTCAAGATTATGTGGTTCATGCTCATCATGTTAAAGCAAATAAAACACTTCAAACAATGGAACAATTAAAGAAGGCAGTGCAAGCAGGAAACAAACCAATAATTGTTTCAAATGAAGTAATTGATCTTAAGAAAGAACAGGACATGATTGTTGAATGGAAAATCAATCATAAATTGCTTCAAGATAAGCTCATGTTGTGCAGATATTTCAAGTACATCAGCTCATTTTCAGTTCTCTTCTTGATACTGTCATTAGTAATGTTTTCTACATGGATGATAGTGGCTTCAGTAAGATGTAACAGGGTGCAAATGGCTAACAATATACTGTCAGTTGTCATGATTGTGTTACAGTTGATCTTGATGAGACAGGTGCACGGGACAGAGTTGAGAGATAGAGGACGATTCGGGTGGACTATCCACTTTTTGACTGGTCAGTAACCTTTTGGGGACCAAAAGGTATTTTTGTGGGGAGGTGTGATCCAGAATCGGATTCAGAAGCCTAACAGGGCTTAAAAATGCTCAAAAATGAAAGTGCTCAGAATGCGATGAAACCAACGCCATTACGTCTGTCTCATCTTCCTGATTCCGGTGGTATATTTACTTCGTCAAACGGGCTCCGTATGCGAAAGATATCGCATTCTGTCAGAAAAGCCAAATAGGCAAAAAAAGGGGATGACTATATAGTCCGTACAGTGCCACATGGCATGCTGAATGTACAGGTCGTACGGTCCGTACAGATGATGTTGCAGCTCTATAAGGTGACACGTGGTAGACTGATTTGGCGTACGGACAGAGAGATAGACCAATCCAGGGGTGACATGTGTCACCACTGTAAGGGTGACATGTGGCACAATATGACGTCAGCAAGTACGGTGGCAGGATGACGGGGCAGACACATGGCAGGCTGACAGGGTAGTACGGTGACACATGGAAGACACGTGGGGTATCTAGCAATTAACACTTGGCATGTTTTGGTTGGTTTTTGGTGTTCCACATGGCCCCGTCATGGGCTACCATGTGGCATCCTGTGGTTGGCTGTTGTGGCTTTGCATAAAATTTATATGGCTCGACCGGGGTCTAACCCACGACCTCCTCTTTGGGCAACAGACTGGAAGGACTGAGCTAGATGCCCAGCCCATGGTATTTCTTGTTATGTATACGGTGCAAATTTTATTTAAATTTGTTGCAATGCTTGTTCGGCGGGGAAAAGGGTCGGGGCTTAGCCCCAGCCCTCGTCACTAACACATGACCACTGCATGTAACCACGAGCGCGGATGAGCGAAGGTGCGGCTAGGACCATCCCACGGATCCTGGTTGGATCCCATACGACCAGGTCTATCCTGACCAAAAGGGCGCGGATAATGGTTAGCCCAACGGTCCTATGCACATACACGATGTCCAGGAGCCGGGTAAAGGGGGCCGGCGCATGACCGGCGGAGCACGTGGCCACATGAAAGCACCAAGCGATCAAGGCGCGCATGTTGGGGGGTTGCACCCTACATTTTATACCAAATGGGATTTTTTTTATATAGTTTGGGATTTTCGATTGATTTTATGCCCTTTTTAATGGATTTTCTCCATTATTGGGAGATATTGGGCATTTTTGGAGCCCAAATTTTGGGAGGAAGTTGGAGATGAACAACCAACTTCAGATCTATATAAACCAGGCCTATTTGAGGCCATAGAGGGCATTCAGAGTAGAATTATGTTGAAGGGAAGCCAAGCCAAAGCCATTTTTATGCAGGGAAGATATTGAGGAGCAGACGCTGTCGGGCCATTTCTAGGAGCTCAGGACGTCCGTTTTGCGTGTCATTTTCTTTGCAGGGTTATAGAAATCTGGAAGAACATGACCAGATCAGTCTTGTAGCCAATTGGAACTACTATGATGTACTTTTGAGCTTTTGAACAAAAATAAGGAAGCCTCCCCCACAGAGACAAAGGTCTGGAGACGTAGGCAAAGTTGTACTGAACTCTGTTATCAATCTGCGTGTTATGGTTTGTTGTCTATTATTTCATTTCAGATCTGCATATGTGTATATGGTTGTCATAATTCCTCTTCTTTCCTCATTCTTTCACTAAGTTTCTCAAATGGTTAATTAATGCATGCAAAATTAAAACTCAACCATAGTCATTAAAAGATCTGACGGATCAAATACTCATGTAATCTAGTGTTTTATCCACTCGAGAACCCAAATGTTACATTGATTCCTCCAACTTGATTTTTTTTTGTTTCTATTCAAGTATATGTATACCTTCACTTCTACCATGTCTCTATCTTTTTCTTTATGTTCTATTAACCATCTCTCATACTAGTGTTCCTCCTAATGCTTTCATCTCAATGCCATAGTGTTAGCAACATTTTAGACCTATTCTATCTCCGATTCACATCTCTTATCCCTCTTTTCACCAATTCTAGGTCGCAATTGTGGTAGCGAACCATTATACTCCTTAATCCGAGGCAAGATTGAACTGGTTTAAAATGCAGTTTTCACCCATTTTAAAATGATCCATATAAATGGATTCTCCCCCCCCCCTCTCGAAATTTTTTGTCTCACCATAAAAAAGTGAGAAAATATTCCTCCTCTTTTCCTTTTCTGACTGACCCACCCATAATGTGCAGGGTTTCTATATTTTTCTTTGATATCCTTGTCATGATGAAAATTTACATTTAAATTATTAAAAAAATGTAAATTCAACTTGAGTGGGCCTAATGGTTAAGAACATGTATTTCCTCTTAAGAGGTCATTGGTGTGATCTTAAAATTAGATCTTTCTTATTATTACATTTCATGGAATGTTTTTTGAATAATTGCAACACAAGATTAGAATATTAAAAAATAATTTGAGAATAAGAAGTGACTTTCACCTTGGAATTGCAAGTAAGCCTCTGAGGTTTTTTATTCACAAGGGAAAAATATCTTATATTAGATATATAAAATAAAAATTTACAAAATTATTCTCAGAAAAGAGTATTCTTTTTGTCCTTTTACAGATCGTACTTTTTTGTCTATAATTGTCTTTCACAAAAACTTTTTACAAAGAGACAAAAACCAAAAATTATAGCTCTACAACATTTTTTATCACCATTAACTCATGAAAACTGGATTTAGTATTCAGTCATATTTTCAAAGCTTCCGACTTGATATCGCATTCCTTTGGCAAAAAATAACATTCCTTCCTCCATTAGCAAAGCCTCTTTAGATAGTTGATTTGCATCCTTATTGAATTCCCTGTAAATGTGTTGTATTTTTAGGTTCTAGAATTTTCTACTCATCTAACAAATTCTAGTCATCCAAGGCTGTAGTGAGATCACCTGCAATTTGTTTTTATAATAAAACCAGTATACAATTACCCTAGAATCTCCAACCAAGTGTAAACTATAAACTTGCTTATGAAGAGTGAAACGCAAAAGATTCCACAGTGCTAGTAATTATCCTCTAGTATTTGTTTCCATCACACAGCTCATTTTGATACTAAATATATCCCCCTTCAGACATTTTAGCACTACACCCGCTCCACATTTTTCTCCTCCATTTTGTGAAGCCCCATCAAAGAAACCCATTGCCAAGTTTGTTTCAAGCATAGGAGGATGAACTACTCTTTGTGACTGAATAGTAACAGATTTGTTAAATTCACCTAGATCAAGAAAAACTCGATTGATTACCTTATGAACAGATAGTGGATGATTATCAAAGATAATTAGATTCCTCTGTCTCCAAATTTCCCAACAAATATAACAAGGTAAATCCGACCAATTTTCCTTTTTCTTATTCCAACTCTGAAAAGTTTCACTGATTTGTCCACCTTCCCATTATTTGAGACTTAAGAACTTTTAATAGATTATTCCAGATTTCTTTTGTGAAGGGACAATTTACCATTAAATTATTAATTGTTTCCTCTTCCTCTCCACATAGGAAGTATCTACTCGGACCAACAAACCCCCTTTTATCAAATATCCCATGTTAGAATTTTATTTTCTATCATTAGACAACAAAAAAGTTTGATCCTCAATGGGATCTACCAATTCCAAATATCACTCATCCATTCCTTTTTATCTTCTTCCACATTCTCTAGAAATTGTACCTCATAAGCTTGTTTTGTAGATACTTTTACTAGCTTATTGTCCCAATACCAATAGTTTTTATCTCTTTAATCAGTTAAGATAAAGCTTGAGTGCTTTAATCCCCTCACATAGTTCTCCCATTCCCGTTTTTTAAAACCAAATAGTTCAAGGGACTCTTAACTCTTCCAAATAAAACTGTTTTCCAACCTAGGGTCAGCTGAAAATACCTGGTTTAGAGTGAAAATACCTTTTGAGTGTAGCAGTGAAATCAAATTCTCAGACAATTTGTAGTAATAATGTGATCCTATCAGTGGATCCAACCCAATTCTTTTATCCTTTCCAGTTCCAGGCTTCCATGCTAACCAATCAGTGACAATAGAGAGAGAATCATAAAGTGATTTCCAACATTTTGACATACCTTTCACATTTGAATTCCCTTTTCTAAGCCAACCATTCAGATAAAGTCTTTTTAAATATTTTTTAATAATTACTTCATGCCACATCCCATTACCAAACAGACTCCTCCATAGGATTTTTATAACCAGTGCTTTACCAAACCTGAAGATATTTTTAAAGCCCCAACCTCTGCACTTCTTAGGTTTTGCAAGCTTGCCCCATCTTACCAAATGGAAACATTTTGTTTCTTTGTTTCCCAACCATAGGAAAGTAAACATCCTCCTTCTAATTCTATTCAATATGATTTTGGGTATCTTTTCCATAGCCAACCAGTACACTGAAATGCTTTCGAAAACTGAATTTATCAAAATATACCTTCCTCCCAAAGTAATCCATTTATGACACCAGATAGAAATTTTGTTTTCCACTTTTTTAATCAGCCAACACCAATCATTAATCACATAGCAATTTGGTTTTAGGAAAAAACCCAAGTATTTAAAACCATCATCTAAAGGTTTTACCTCATAAGGTAGTAAATCCTTCAAGGGAATCAATTCCTCTGAATTCCAGCCTACTTCCAAAAATTGTGACTTGAGTGCACTATAAGCCATTCCATTTCCATTGCTACATAAGTCTAGTTTTACCATAGGTGAAAAAGAGTGAGGCTCCTCCATCTTAAACCAATTGGACCGAACAAAGGAAACAAACTATGTATCTTTTAACCATACTGGATTAAATTTGAATGAGATCTTATACCTTTTTTGAGGTGGTTCCATTTGGAAAACAACTGGAATATGATTAGAAATATTCACATTAACCACCAAGGATCTAAAACAATTCCTTGAATCCATCAACGATTCACTTATTAAAAATCGATCCAATCTTTTTGCTACAGAATCTTGATTTCCCCTGCCATTCCTCCAAGTAGGCAGAAGATTTACATGTTCTAAATTAATAAAACCTTCTCCTTTGTCATCTGATTGAAATAAGCAACTAAAGGATCCCTTCTAGCATTAATACCCCAGATTCTCTTGCAAACATTGTAAAGTTCAGATCACCACCCAAAATTAGATTTGGCTCTTTTAGAATACCATCCCCTTTTAAAAAGTACCAGAAGCTTTGTCTTTTGTTATACGACTGTTATAGCAAGATTTGCCTCACCATTTCTATCTTGCACAGAGGGCCTTTTTCCATTTCCCTATGCAGACTTATCAACCCCTTTTTGATAAATCCAGAGCCAAAAATATACATTTTTCCACATATGCGCTCCCTAACTGCTTTGAAAGATGCGTATACGCTTGTTGCTCCACTACAGCTCGCATATATTGGAATTTGTGCTAGAAAATACAAAATGAGGTCGGGTTTCCATGTCACGATAAAAGATCTCTAATCCTTGGCCTTCCATGCACTAGAAATGTTCCGACTCGGCCCTTCAGTTGCATTCTGGAGGCTATAAGAGCATAGTTTCGAACTATGGAAAAGAGCAGAAAGCATTCAACTTTGAGAGCAAAGTTACTCTGGAGAAATTACTTCATATTGAGTCTGCATCCCTTTGTCCCTCAAGTATGAACATAGTGTTCAACTACCAAGCTCTTTCCTTATTGTCGAGAGGAATTCATTACCTCTTTGCTATGAGCTTGCCTTTGGTGAAGGATTGAAGTGGTGGAGACCCAGTTGGAAGGAACTTGGTTTCTTGGTTTCAAACCGTGTCGACATAGAAGTCTGTAATGTTGATACTTATGTTGATCAATTATTAATAGAAATACTCCTTTCCTGTCCTATCGATATCTTGCAAATACATGATTATTATCCATGGGCATGTTTGTAATGTTTATTAATGGATTGTGCTATTTCATGTGCTAACTCATTTTATATATTGTCACTATATACTTGCATCGCTTGTTTGTTGAGAACTTCTTCTAGGTGTAATGCTTTGGGTCAAAGTGCTCAACGGTGGAATGCCATCAAACGATTGGATTGAGGTAGGCTTCTTCCTCATATTGCACATTAGTTTATATAGCACATGTTGGAATTGAGTTGATTTCTGTAGTCATACCTATCTGTTGTGGTCTACCCTTGGCCATAGAGAGTTTTTCCCTTGTAACAGAATTGGTGACTCCACTGGGGAGAGATCTTCCTTTTAAGGGTTGAAGTATTTTTTCTTCTTACATTGCTCTTTTTCCTTTGTGTTTCTTGTCATATCACAGTTGGATAGAGTCTGTTCACTATGGGTTTGATTTTTTTGGCCTTTTATCTGTGCCTATCCTTGTTTTAAAAGATATACACCCTTTTTTCCTTGACAGTCGCGTATACACGCTTTCTATCCCACTGCAAGAAGCGTATATATGCCCTTTTCTCTTGAACAACCACGTATACCACTTCACATTTCTTTCTTGCTTGGTTTAGTGACTGTTGGGTAGGTTTTGAGGATCACTGAGCCTTCTTAGGTCTCTGTGGTGTCTGTTGAGATTATTTGGGATGACAGGAAACTTGTTTGGAGTTGAATTTTTGGGCGGCATCTTTCTCTTTGTTTTCCATTTTTTATTTGTCCTTGGTAGTTGGGATGTCTTCTTAGCTGCTTGGTACTCTGCTCAAGTGATTGATTTTATACACAGTAGAAGTTATATATCAAGTCGCTTATCAATCCTTGAATTTTCTTTTTAATACATTGAAAATACAAAAAAATAGGTATTTTTCATTAGTTGGTATTTTTGTCTTGGAACCTTTATCATTAGCTTAGCACATTTAGTGAAAAATTGCATTTGACTTCTGAGTTGCAGAGTTAAAATTGAAGATTTCACTATTTTTATTTAGCATATCATTCACTGAAAAGTTAAATTTAGGCTTTGCATTATATCTATTTTTATTTTCATGCAGAGTCATAACCCCATGAGTTTCATTTCCATACCTTTTTGAGTAATCACGGCCAATAAAATTTACACTTTAAACTAAAATTGATTAGTAATGATCTTATTGTTTAGGGTGCACAAAATAGCCTAGGATTTAGTGAGTAAACTTCTCCAAGGCAATTAAATCAACATATGTGTCTGAGAAAGGGAGTTGAGAAATCCATTGTATAATTGGTAATATCAGGAGGCTCCGCTCACACTGGAGTTAAGCACGAGGTTGCGTGAAGTTTGTTGAAGGGATAACCCCTGGATACTCACCTAGCGTTAGAGATATTTTTGTGGATTTATTCGTATTTGGGGATCTTGCTAGTATCCATACCTCTGTGAGAGGCGGTACTTTAAAGGTTTCGGGCTTTGCTACCATGCCCATACGGTAATCCATACTTACGACTGTTCACCTGTGAATCGGTTATACAGTGGTTGATTAGTTTCTTGACTTAGGTTTCTCATGGGTTGCTTACAGGGGTTATTCTGCTTGTATCCTGGGTTAGATAGGGGTTGGACAACACACAACCTTTATGGAAAATTACCTCTCTGGGGGGATCTGACCGAGTGGTTGTTAAGCCTACGAGGGCCCTTATAATTGATTCTGTTACCTCCAAAATTTAGCAGGGAGTCTCAAGTCACTCCTTGATGAGGCATACCTTCTTTAGCGAGGAAGGCCACTCAACCACTTTAGCCCGTTTGCATGCATATTAGCCGTTTGACTTTTTGGTATGCTTTTTGATCACTAGTTGGCCTTAGGATATCTTTTTATTTGTTGAGTCATAAGTCATCATGGAGTCAGACCAGCTTCCTCGTAGGTCCCGTCGGTTGTTACAGTTACCACCAGTTTTCGAGCTATTGCCTTCTAAAAGGTGCAAAGTTATCAGGAGTGGTACACACACATCCACTTTTCAGACTTGTGATCACAGAAGGATGAGTATTGAGTCTAGTCTTCAGAACACTGGGAGTTCATCGACTCCCAATCCCACTATAGTTAATTGCACTCCATCAACACCTACAACCACTACAATTGCAGTGCCAGAGGCCTACACCGGTACTATGGCTCGGCCCATAGCCTTTGTCTCTTGCCTCTAACCCTTTTTGGGGTTTTGGTCACTCACCGAGTTATGATGTTCAGACCATCCACATGGCTACTAGTCCATTTTCTTGTGGTATGTCGAGTTTCACTTCGCAGTTTTCTAATGCCATCCCCGCTACTGGCCATAACGCTAGCCTTGGACCTAGGGGCACTACACCTCCTTACACTCCTTTTCCGTTTGGTATCTCTCATGTTCCCCAAGAGAATCCTAATGTAGGAAGTGTTCCCTTCCTTAACCCCGGATCTAATCCTTCTACAACTAGATGGAACAACCAAGTTGGCAAACAAGTTTTTCCCTATATACCTATCTCCTTGGTGCCAAATTCAACCAATACTTTTGGCATAATGGATCCAATTCAATCTTCTGGATTCCCACCTGGAGGAGGTCAGTCTTATGTCTTGGGCACCCCCCAACCTAGATCTAATCCAGTTGGAGGCAGTTTTAACAACCCTCAGTTTGGAGCTAATCCAACTGGGGGCAATTTTCATAACCCTTATCAGAACATTCTTGCTGGAATGATGCCCAATCCATCTTTCACGAATCCGCCCGGAGGAGGGTCTTTTAATTCCGGCAACGTCTTAGAGTTGTTAATCCTAGGACGTCCCCCGCTATTAAGGTAGAGGTAGAGAAGCTACTTAATGCCGACTTTATCTACCCGGTTGCCTTGACTGAATGGGTATCCAACCCCGTTCTTGTGAATAAAAAGAAAGGAACCATCCACGTGTGTATGGAATTTGCGACCTGAACAAGGCCTATCCAAAAGATAACTTCCCCATGCCTTTCATTGATCATATTCTCGACGAGTGTGCAAGAAGAGAAATATTTTCTTTTATGGACGGATTTTCAGGCTATAACCAAATCCAGATCAAACCCAAAAATCAACATAAGACGACATTCATATGTCCTTGGGGCATGTTTGCATACCAGAAAATGCCTTTTGGCCTGAAAAACGCCGAAGCAACCTTCCAATGACCCATGACTTTCACTTTTCATGACCTCAAACACATAGTCGAATCTTACCTCGATGATCTTGCTGCTCACTATCGCAAGAGAGTGGATCATGCTACACACCTTCAAATGGTTTTTGAAAGATGCCACTACCATAGAATCTGACTCAATCCTCATAAATGCATCTTTTGCATTAGATCTAGCCGTCTCTTAGGATTGTTAGTCTCCAAGACAAGGATCATGGTAGATCCACTTAAGGTTGAGGCAATTCTTCAGTTGCCTCCCCCGAACACGATTAGACAGCTTCAAGGTTTACAGGGGAAAGCTAACTTTTTGCGTCGGTTTATTGTGAATTATGCCAATATCACTAAGGGTTTCATGCACCTATTAAAGAAATACACCCCGTTTATCTAGGATGAATGATCCCAATAGTCTTTTGACGCTTTAAAGAAAGCCTTGGTATCGACCCCTCTGCTTAAATCTCCTGATTACAATAGAGATTACTTGTTGTATATCGTCGTTTCTGAAGAGACCATTGGTATGGTTCTAGTTCAGAAGGATGATGAGCTCTGCAAGAACGCCATCTACTATCTCAGTCGAAATTTAGTCGGTCCTGAATGTAATTATTCGCACGTTGAAAAGCTAGCTTTGGATGCTGTCAACACAGTCCAACATTTACGACACTATATATTTCTTTGCAAAAATACTGTGATTATCGATGTTAATCCATTTCAATACGTCCGCACTAGACGTATCATAGGCGGAAAATATAATAAATGGATTGTCATCTTACAAGAATTTGATCTCGACTTTGCTTCGACCAAGTCCAAGAAATCACTAGTTTTTGCAGAGTTAATATCCGATTTCCCACGATTAGACAAAGATGTTATTAATGTCAATTCATTCGTAGATGAACACATTTTCCTTGTCTCATCGTCTGACCCCTGGTATGGAGATACTGTTTTATATCTTCAAACCTTGAATTTCAATCAGCATCTCTCACGAGATGATTGACGACGTGTTAGATACCAAGCCAAAAAGTATACAATCATCGGCGACACTTTGTATCATCGAGGAATAGATAGTATCTTACGTTGTTGCTTAACTCATGAGGAAGCCGAGTTAGTCCTTAATGATTGCCACAAAGGGGCTTGTGGTGGTCATCTATCCGGGCTTGCGACAACCCAAAAAATCTTGTGAGTCAGTTACTTCTGGCCCACCATCTTTAAAGATTGTATTGAAGCAGTTAAGAAGTGTCACCCCTGCCATTTTTTCACTCGAAAAATGCGCTCACACCCAGCCCCTCTTCACCTAGTCATTACCGTTGGTCCCTTCACCAAGTGGGGAGTATATTTCATCGATTGCAACCCAAATTTGGATGGGGGGCATCAACAAATTATCGTGGCGATCGACTACTTCACCAAGTGGGCTGAAGCCATGCCTACCGTGAAATCCGATGGGAAGACTGCATATTTTTTCATATTCAATCAAATTATCACCCAGTTCGGTATCCTAAGTGAGATTGTCACTGATCATGGTAGTCATTTTCAAAATGAAATGATGATAGAACTAGCATCTAAGCTGGGGTTTAAAAATGATCAGTCATCTCCTTATTACCCCCAGGAAAATGGGCAAGTAGAGGCCATCAATAAGTCTCTCAAGACCACTTGCAAAAAACTTTCAGTTGGAGAAATTCCAACTGGCACATCATGTTATATCCTGCACTTTGGGCATACTGAACCTCGGTTAAGACTTCCATTGGTTTTTCTCCTTTTCATTTAGTACACGGTGTGGAGTCGATACTTCCCGTTGAATGTCAAGTCCATTCTCTCAAATTGGCAGTTGAGCTCCTACCTGACACTTCGGATTTAGAGCGACACCTTGTACACCTAGAGAGTCTTGACGAGCAATGTCGGGATGCCTTTACGGCTATCAAAGAAAACAAGAAATGTGTCAAGGTTCAGTATGATAATTCTATCTATCCCCGGTTGTATGTTGAGGGTGACTTGGTCCTCTTGTATGACCAAGCCAAAGAAATGCTAGGGGCAAGCAAGTTTAAACCCATGTGGCACGGTCCTTATATCGTGCGATGTGTTCTAGAAAAGGGAGCCTATGAGTTGGAATATTATGAAGGGAATAAATTGGTTGAGCCCATAAATGGGCTCTACTTAAAAAGGTATTACCGTGCAGACACGAAAGTCTGTAATGTTGATACTTTTGTTGATCAATTATTAATAGAAATACTCCTTTGTTGTCCTATCGATATCTTTCAAATATATGATTATTATCCATGGCCATGTTTGTAATGTTTATTAATGGATTGTGCTATCTGATGTGCTAAATCATTTTATATATTGTCACTATATACTTTCATCGCTTGTTTGTTGAGAACTTCTCGCAGGTGTAAAGCTTTGGGTCAAAGTGCTCAACGGTGGAACGACATATCAGGATCACCTCTGAAATCAATTCCCGCATAGGGATAGTCGTCCAGAGCTATGATTTGTCTCCTCCACCAGAAGAAAAAATCATCGTTGTAGGGTGTCGCCACCCTACTGCCCCCCTGTCGTCTCATGACCTCGATCTATCATATCATAGATGGATCACGTGGCCCTCTAGGAATGATCTCCACTCTAGCTCCCAAGCTTGGGATCCACTCGAAAAATAAGCTACAAAGGATAGAGGCAAACCCAAAGTTTCTCTTTTCCCCCTGCTTGCACTCTGTCAACTGACCTTTCATATTGGTCAGCAGTGAGGTGCACCAATTGAACACGGTAGATATCACACACTTCAGTACGTAAAACATAAGCGGTCTCGATGCTTGATGCAGCGAGGTCGACCATTTGATCCTGGTAAGAATGAGCACAATAATCTTCAAGCTAAGGTTACCTATAGCCCAGATAGGGATTTGACTTCCCACCATGGAAGTCCCTGCAACACAGTGGGCCTCGATATATTCTTCGACCTTCATCCCACTCCCAGCCCCACGTGACTTGAGGTCCACGACCTCCCCTCAGCATGAAAGTCCTGTCAAGAAGTAGATGTCCTCTACTTCGATCCTTAATGTTTGTCCATCAAGGATAAATCTCTCGCTATCTAGATCCCAATAGCCCACCAACATTTCCAATAACCTCACTTGGGCCCTCATTCCTTTTAGAGCCCAAAACTTGTAGAGACCACATATTTTTAATGCCACTTGAGCCACCGGATCCCCATCCACTGTTGCATCTACCTGCTCATACTCTCTCTCCCTCCACTTCAACACCACCCTGCAAAAACCAAATCAATTTTTGAGTTAGAAACTTATTTTTTTCCATTTTGCGCAAGTATGCGTGGGTTATCCAAGAACAGTCACAGGTAGGGCCTGATATATGCTCCCTGTAGTTCACACAGGGGCGTATATCTACTCATATGCGCAACATATTAGTAGAAACCTGCGTATACTGAAAAACTCAATTTGCGCCCTTAAAAACTAAAAAAATGGAGCCTAATTCAAAATTGTAAACCATTGAATTTGAAGAGGATGGGATGAAGAGTTACCTGGTTCAGACGATTTTTGATTCTGTTGCCTATTGCTCCCATGATCGCTGTTTGAATTCTGGAGGTATCTTAGTCCAAATTAAACTATTTTGGGTGAAAATGAAAATGACATAGTAAATTTTGATTTTATTACTATTTATAAAACATTTTTACCCATTTTATATAGTTTTATGCTATTATTTTGTCTAATGGACTAATTCAAAAATGGTTTTAAGCTAGTTTTTGTAGTTTCGACTCAATTTTCTTATATATTTCAACGTCATGGTTGGTCGTTCGTCTCCTCGGGAATGTATATTCATAACCTAACATATAGGATAGGTATTCACTACATCGTGCAGTTTTGCATTATCCTTCAATTACCACTTTTTACGCCTTAGGTACGAACCCATTTATTTCGATGCTTTAACCTCCATCTTCTATCATAGCATCTTAATAAATGGTAGAGACTTACCAAACATGGGTACCCTAGTTAGAACCTTTTTGTCATTTGGTGCCCATGACAAGATTTTTCCTTAGGACCAGGAGTCCATTAGAATTCGATACATGACTTTACAATGAGCCTCATTTCTCATTCATGCACATGCGACCTTATTACCCGCGGACTCCCAAAAAATGAGTCTTATTTAATCTCTTTTCCGACTCGTTATTAAAAATTGAAAATATCGCCGAGTGATTTGTCCCTTTCACACTCGTTAAAATTGGATTTGAAATATCATGAGTCTTAGTTAAGCTCTTTTCCAACTCGCTATAAAAAATGGAAAATATTGCTGAGTGAACTTGTCTTTTTCACACTCGTAAATTAGATTTGAAAAGATGTCTATTTGGCACAAGTTTTCCCCTTTTTCACACCATGTAGACTAAAAGATATAAAAAAGGACATTTTTTGGCTTTAAATTGTGATTGCATCTCATGCCCTTGCTTGCAGTATTGAGCCTTTAGCCGGTTCTCGCTTTGCGTTATAAACCATGGCCCAAGCAGTTTTCATCCTCAACCAAGCAGAGCCTTGTTTATATCCTTCACAATTTGACACCCTATACCCTGGAAGGAACATCACCCCGAGTGTCCATCTCTCGCATGCATTTCCTTGCATTGAGCATTGGTACGTTCCACTACTGGAACTAGTTTTTCTTACTTGCGACACCCGTTCCCTCCTCTGTATCATAACATTCACTTGTTATGAAAAAACAAAAAAATACGGGCGGGAAGGGAGTACTATATTGTAATTGGCAGCAATTGTGTCGCCTTTGAACAAAGAAAAAAATTATTGAGTCCTTGCATCATCATAATTTTGGTTTTAGCATGGCTTTAGGAAGCTAATCTCGTTACAAAATTTTCTCTACTGACTAGTTACTCTTCCAGTCACTATAGAGAGCATTATGGATGCATCTTGCATCTAGTTGTCACATCATTAAGTCTATGTTGTCGGAGTTCGTAGTATGTCTCATGTTATTGTTCAAAGGAAGTTTATCAACCTGTGTTGGCCACTCCTCAGAAATCTTGACTTTGCATGCTGGCCATACCCTTAGTTTGTCTCAGAATCACATCATACTTTGGTCTTATGATGCACCCTGGCCCTACTTTCATCATTGGTAGGTCACCTTGAACCTAGCAATCAACATTTCATCATTGGTCGTTGACTGGGTGGTTTCCCTTGTGTTCGACGGCAAGACATCTATTCACACTTTGGGATTTGTGCAGTGTCTTGGATGCCATTAGCCTTATTGGTGGTTTGCTCGCCTTTGTCAACAGTTTTCATCATTGGCTACTATTCAAAGGGTATTTTTCGTGTACCGCTTTCATTTGGCACACGTGAAATACGCACAAGGTCGTTGGTTCATGAACATGTTCTTTGTCCAATCTCCACCAAATCATGAAGCTCCTACTTTGTTCCTCGTGTTGACTGATGAGAGATGCCTTAATGCTCTCCTTTCAGCGGGTCTCTTTCCAATGACTTCAGCTCATGTATTCTGGATATGAGACCTAGATTTTTATGAGTACCTTGAGGCTTGCAGTCATTAGTGGCAGGCTCTCTCGCCATTGAAAGATGAGAATACATCAATGCATCCTAATCAATGGATCTCTCAAGTGTTCAACACCAGCTCCTTTATTCACATTTGTAGAGATGTACTCAGTGCCTTAATACCTACTTTCATCATTGGTAGGTTGTCTCGCGTTTGTTAACGGTATACCTCAATGACCAGTAATCAAACGATGTCTCATTGTGTTCGAACTCAACTCATTTATTCACATTATGTATATTTGCACCATTGGCGGATTGTATTGAAGACTTGAAGACATCACTTTGTGGACGCATCTTTCCTGAGCTATTGCTTCCATTTCATTGGACCAGTACCTATTTGACTTCAACAATCATGGGAGATTAGATTGTACTCCATGGTATACAGATATCTTCAGATTGATTTTGAGACTGGTTTTATTGGGCCTTGTTCATGACTATGACAACTATTGACATGTAACAGCATTTATACTTGCCTACTCATAGCCATGAACACTTGTTGGTATATTTTCCACATGGATCTGCATTGTATTCTTGGAAACCATGTATGCAAAGTCAGTACATAATGTAATGAGGAATTGAGTTTGTCCAACTGGTTCTCTACCACTCCACTTCTAGGTTATTTATAATGTATTTTGGCCATCGCAGATACTCCTCTCATCTCATACATTAGTGGGCATCTGTTATAGCAAGATTTTCCTCACCATTGCTATCTTGCACAGAGGGTCTTTTCCATTTCCCTATGCAGACTTATCAACCCCTTTTTGATAAATCCAGAGCCAAAAATATATATTTTTCCACATATACGCTCCCTAAGTGCTTTGCAAGATGTGTATACGCTTGTTGCTCCACTACAACTTGTGTATATCGGTATTTCTTCCAAAAAATGCAAAATGAGGTCGAGTTTCCATGTCACGACAAACGATATTTGATCCTTGGCCTTCCATGCACTGGAAACGTTCTGACTCGGCCCTTTAGTTTCATTTTGGAGGCTATAAGAGCACAATTTTGAACTATGGAAAAGAGGAGAAAGCATTCAACTTTGAGAGCAATGTTACTCTAGAGAAATTACTTCATATTGAGTCTGCATCCCTTTGTCCCTCAAGTCTGAGCACAGTGTTCAGCCCCCAAGCTCTTTCCTTATTGTCGAGAGGACCTCATTACCTCTTTGTTATGAGCTTGCCTTTGGTGGAGGATTGAAGTGGTGGAGACCCAGTTGGAAGGAACTTGGTTTTTTGGTTTCGAACCATGCCGGCACAGAAGTCTGTAATGTTGATACTTCTGTTGATCAATTATTAATAGAAATACTCCTTTCCGATCCTATCAATATCTTGCAAATATATGATTATTATCCATGGGCATGATTGTAATGTTTATTAATGGATTATGCTATCTGATGTGCTAACTCATTTTATATATTATCACTATATACTTGCATCGCTTGTTTGTTGAGAACTTCTTGTAGGTGTAAATCTCTGGGTCAAAGTGCTCAATGGTGGAACGACATCAAACGATTGGATCGAGGTAGGCTTCTTCCTCATATTGCACATTAGTTTATATATCACATGTTGGAATTGAGTTGATTTATGTAGTCATACCTGTCTATTGTGGTTTACCCTTGGCCATAAAGAGTTTTTCCCTTGTAACAACAACCCATAACAGTTTAACAACTTCAAGTTCAAATTAATATCCTTTATGAAGCCCTCTAGTAAAATTCTTGCAGGAGTCAAAAAAACATTGAGATTATCTTTTTTGGGGTTCCATGTATATAGAAGTCCTCCAAACAAACCTTTTGAATCCATCGCACAAAAATTCCAAGTTGGGAAGAAATTGGAGAAAACCTCTCTCACCTTAAAGCCAATGACCATAGTTTCTTGTATCATGACTAAATTTGGTTTAACTATATCAAACAATATTTTGAGGGATATATTTTTTGGAGCACCCCCCACTCCTCTAATGTTTAGCAAGAGTACTATCATTTAATACCTCTTGCTAGGGATTTTTGTGCTCTAAGTGCCCTTGGACCCTCTGATACCTTTAAGATTAAATTCCCCTCTTGTTCTTTCTCCTTAACGGACTTCCTAGCTCTTCTGGTTTTGATTGGTGAGAAATATTTATGAAGTCCTCCAAAAATAGACCCTTTCTTGACCAACAACTCATTTTTAATGCCCTAGCCACGAGTAGTAGCAGCTGGGCTAATGGTTTTTGTCTTTGAGCTAGACCCAAAGAGAGGTTTTCCTCCAGAAAATATATGAAGTGGGGTTCTATTTAACACTTCTTTGTAAGAAGGTAGTAAATCAATTAAAGAGTTCTCCACTGTTTTGTTAACCGCCTGCTCTAAGAGTTCAGAGTTCCCAAACCTGTCCAAAACCATATTTTCTATGAAAGAAGGAATATTTTCATCCAAATTTATCTATACAAGAGCATAAGTGTATTCCACTTCTACATAAAACTTATTACCAATCTCCAGACAATTTTCTTCAGCCAGCAAAAATCCCCTTGTGGTGAGAACCTCTAAATCTACAGGGTTTAAAATCCCTCCCACAACAGTCTCCTCCTCCAGTTTCCCTCCTCCTTTTCAACAAGAATAAATCCCTCCTCAATCAGAGGCCCTAGAGCCGACCCTTCACCTACTTCCCGTGAGTCAATATTATTTTTGTTACAACATCTTGACTTACTAGTACTAAGAGAGGGTTCAGAAATAACACAAAAATCTGAAGAAAAAAAACTAAACTATGTAACTGGTCCAATTTCTTCGACGAAAGGGACGAAAAGAGAGCAGGGGCATGCAATTTTAACTTACCAATGAATGAGGTCAAATTTATTGAGTTGATAATTGAGTCCTCTTCCACAGAATTTGCTCCCTTTCCAGCAAAAAAACCTGCATCCGTGGATCTCTCTGACCAATCAACCTTCCATGTCGACTGCTTCCTTATTTTCCCTGGAAAAGTATTTTGCAAGTGCCCCACCTCCTTGCACACCAAATAGTGTAACATGATCCCCTTG
>JZKD02S1911037.1:0-13725 GCA_000966675.3 Picea glauca
AACTCTTATACTATTGTTTATTTCTCATTGGATATAATTGAATGGTTTAAGTATAAGTTGAAAAAGGTTTTTAAATTGTACTTGATACTGATTCACCCCCCTCTCAGTATCAATAGACTTGATGAGGGAAATAAATTCAGATACCTATAGGGTGTAAGAGGAAATGATGACAGGGAAAACTACACCATAGTTCAACCAGGTACCACCTCCATATAACAATACATAGGATTAATACAACACTACGCAACCGAAGTGTAAAAATGCGCAACCACAATATAACCTCACACAATATAATCAAGTGCCTCAATACAAGACACCATGATCATATCGAGGTGGATGCAAAGGTGGAGGATGTGGTAGAGGAGGATTTTAAAGGGGAAGAGGTCCAATAGTGTGTTATAACTTCCAATAACTAGGGAATTATTCGAGGGGATATCCACTTCCACCTGCGACATGTATGTACTGTCACGCAACATACCATGATACAGAGTAATGCCCAACACTTTTGGGGAATATTCAAGGAAAAATGAACCAGAACAATCAGAATGTTCAATGAACATCTACATAATATATAGGGATGTTGGAAGAAATATCAACATAGTTACACGTAGAGGAGATAAGATAGGAGATGATGCAATAATACAAGAACCAAGGCAACACTAATGGGTGAAGAAGAATATAGAACCATAGAATCAGTTTGATGCGGGGAAAGAAAAATAAATATTCAAGGAGGCAATACAGGAGTTCCTCAAGCAAGATGTTGCCTCTACGTAAACTACACAATACTTAGAATGTACCAATTTACAAAATTGCCTCCTTAATGGACCACACCAGAGAATCATAATCTGTAGAGAAAGTAAGTACCATAAAGAACTTTCTACAATCCTGTGTTAAACTACTGAATGATCCATGGTATGTTAACGTTTTGAAAAATATGTTAGAAATATGTAACACAAAGGAAGAGAGGAAGTTATAACAAAAAACATTCAATCACTTCCATATGAGAAGGAGGACAAGTAGAGAATTCATACTAAATGACAACATTGGTGATTTCAATATGGGGGATATCATACTGGATTTAGGCTCTGAGGTAAATGTGTTACCCAAGAAGACATGGAAATGTATGGGAGAGGCCACCTTAGGATACTCACCTATTCAACTAAATTTAGGAAACCAACATATTGTTCTACCAATTGGAAGGATAAAATGTATGAAAGTAGATATGGATGGAGTGCGCACTAAGGAAGACTTTAAAGTGATAGAAATAGTGGATGGCACAACACCTTATCCAACATTTCTTAGGATGGAATGGGCATTTGATAACCATGATATAATCAACACGAAGACAAGGAATATCAAATTTGAATCAGGAGATGTTTCCCCTTGGTTATGGAAGGAATCGAACATTAAGGAAGAAGAGCGAAGTGAAAACTACGCGGAAGGAACATTAACTAAGAATGGTTCGAAGTGGTCTAAGAAGAAAAAAAGAAGGAGCGAAGCAAGGGAAAGCTATCCGTTGGAAGAGAATATAAAGGAATATATATCATCAAAGAATGTGGATTTTGGACAACTCAAAAAGTGGAAAAATCCATCAACGAGTGCTTTGGAGAACCTCATGGAAAAGAAGGAAAGACAAGCTGGCCAAGCCCTAAAAAAACAGGTCAAATTGACCTAGGGTTTTAGAAACCTAGGGATTTGGGATCTAGGGTTTTGACACCTAGACATTGGTCATGTAATGTATAAATAAAGGTCTAGGAGAGTCGAGAGGGTTGACCAATAATTGGTTCGTTCGAAGTGGATCATGTTTTTGATGTTGTGTGATTATTGTTGTTGCATGAGGAGAGTATTGTGTTGTGAGAATATGATTGTATTGTAAGATCTTCATCTGGGTGCGAAGATCAACCCTGCATCTAGGTGCATAGGGAGGAGAGAAAATAAGAGAAAGAGAGAGAGATCTACAAGCTAAGTGCGCAAATAGAACTGTATGTTTTCATATAATATATCAAGAAACACACTTTTGTGGATGTATCCCTAGGGAGAGGGTGAACCAAATATATCTTGTTGTTCTCTGTGGTTGATGATGTGTTGTTTACTTTATGTTATACTGTTGTTTCATTGTTGTTCTAGATATGAGATATAACTTACGAAGTAAGATTAACCGTGGTAAAGAATATCTATATTGTTGTGTGTTGTTGCCTCGGATCCACTCTGCATTTCCTCTGGTTGTAGACACTTGTGTCCTTCAACCCCCTATTTCTACATTGGGTGAGACTGCATCTACTACATGGGTGTTATCAAAAGGGCCATTAGTTAGGGCTTGTTGGTGTGTTTTTAGAGTTGAAACTTGGGTCTGCCCTTGTGAAAATAGCTGAATAGAGAGTCATTGCACCTAGTATATGGCAACAAGTTAATGAAGTATGCAGGGAAGTTCAAGACACATTGGCTTGGGCCATATGAGGTCACCTATTTTATTTAAGGAGGAGCTACACAGATGAATACTCTAAATGGAGAATGGAAAGAAGGTTTAGTAAATGGGAGCAGGTTGAAATTGTATTATGACAACCCGTTTCCTCGCAACTCTTAATAAAATAAAATAATAAGGGTCTAGGTACCAAGTGAAGTTGAAAATGGGTACCAGAAACAGAAAAGACTGTCTGCAAAAGGAAGGGAGGGATTGAGTAGAAAGCACATGTTGCTTCATGCAGTCTGAAGTCGAAGTGAAACAAAAGTTTCAGTATTGCAGTGAATTGGGATGAGTCACAGGTGAGTGTTGGGGGCCTATTGGCCCTTGGTTATGGAAGGAAGTGAAGATTAATAAATAAGAGAGAAGTGTGAACTGTGTGGAAGGAAAATTAACTGATAATGGGTCGAATTGGTCTAAAAAGTAGAAACGAAGGAGCGAAGCAAGGGAAAGATATCCGTTGGAAGAGAAGATCAAGGG
This sequence comes from Picea glauca, assembly GCA_000966675.3. Lineage (NCBI taxonomy): Eukaryota > Viridiplantae > Streptophyta > Pinopsida > Pinales > Pinaceae > Picea > Picea glauca. Next base: position 2,942 of record JZKD02S1911037.1, read on the forward strand.
AGATAGATCAACAAAGAAGCTAGATCGTGGACAATGCAACAAGTAGAAAAATCCATCAACGAGTGCTTTGGAGCACCTCATAGAAAATAAGGAAAGATAGGCTAGTGAAGCCCTAAAAATGCGGGTGAAATGGACCTAGGGTTTTGGTATCTAGGGTTTTGACACCTAGATGTTGGTCATGTAATGTATAAATAAAGGTCTAGGAGAGTCGAGAGGGTTGCTTAATAATTGGTTCGTTCAAAGTGGATTGTGTTTCTTATGTTGAGTGATTATTTTTGTTGTGTGAGGAGAGTATTGTGTTGTGAGAATATTATTTTATTATAATATCTTCAGCTGGGTGCGAAGATCAACCCTGCAGCTGGGTGCGCAGGGAGGGGAGAAAAGAAGAGAAAGAAAGAGATATTTGAAAGCTAAGTTCACAGATAGAACTATATGTTTTCATATAATATATCCAGAAACAAATTCCTATGGATGTATCCCTAAGGAGATGGTGAACCACATATATCTTCTTGTTCTCCATGGTTGATGTTGTGTTCTTTACTTTCTGTTATACTATTGTTGCATTGTTGTGCTAGATATGAGATATAACTTGCGAAGTAAGATTAAGCATGGTAAAGAATATCTAGATTATTGTGTGTTGTTTCCACATATCCACTTTGCATTTCCTCTAGTTGTAGACATATGTGTCCTGCAACCACCTATTTCTACTTCGGGTGAAACTGCATCTGCTCCGCAGGTGTTTCTGAAAGGGCCAATAGTTAGGGCTTGTTGGTGCACTGTTAGAGTTGAACCATGGGTCTGCCCCTATGCCAACAAATGGTTTTGTTGTCAGGATGGATATCTTATTGAGGTAATGTCAAGGTGGTTTCCATCAAAGACATACATTCAGAAGTGGATAGAAGAGCAAGAGAAGGACTTCACTGAAGCCCAGAAAAAGAACCCTAGCCTTAGTAAAAAATATTGGTGTGGAAGGTATATCTTTACTAATATACACAAGATTTTCTTTGGAGGAATTCATAAAGAGTTATACGAATGGTTAGCCATATTAGTAGATACCCAGTTTGAAATCATACCTAGACCACTAGTGGTTTGGATGTCAGCACTAATCAAGAAGGTCAAGAGAGTTGATAACACCATGTCAAGAGCAGTAGATCACTGGTTTGATAGCACTATTGGAGGGTACATTACTGATTTTGATATTGACAGAGTAGATTCATATAGCCAAGCAGAGAGGTATTTATTTAAGGGACCTCGAGAATTTTTTTTACACTTTTTGAAGTTGAAGATCAAGATGCTATTGCACGAGAAGAACATCTTGAAGATACACTAATCGGTCGGATTGAAAAGATAATGTTCAAAAATGCAGACATGGACACTGACATAGAGGTTGGAGATATGCGCAATGGGAGATCATTCAGAGAGGTCCCTCTGGTGAACCTATTTGAGAAGAATCATGAGTCACTGGCATAGGACGAAGGGTTCTACAATGGAGAAGAAGAATAACTATTGAACGAGGAACATTCAGAGTCCACTAGAACAGAGGAGATGAAGACTGGAGAACCTTGTCGAGAAGGATCAATAACTTCAGGGATTGTGCCTACCGTTGAAGTAAGTACTACTACTTCCCTTGTTTTTTTAGAAGCATTAAGTAACCAGAGTAGTCAGAGTTATCAGAGAACTCAAAGAACTATTACCAACAATTCAGTACATACTTAGTAAAGAAACCTAGGAAGATCTATGGCAGATGAAATGAGGCTACCTATTTTTAGAGGAKATGGATCTGAAKATYMTGATCAAMATTTTTTCTTATGCAAAGTTGTATGGAGTATTAAKCAAGTCAATGAMAAAGGTATTAAGAGAGMTCAGTTTAGTACTACCTTGARAKACCGYGCRCTGATATGGTACATGAAGTTTGTTAAAATAAATGTATAGCCTAACCAACTGAATGATATCAAGACTTCRTTGAGTGCAGAATTCAAGAAACCCAAGTTGTATTCRCAGTGCATTACARAGMTAAAAGAAATCAAGAAGAGAGTAGCTGAACCTATGTGGGAATTTGATTAGAGGTTTAAGACCTTGAAAGGATGATTGAGTTTTYAGATCCMCRATGAKTAGAATAAKGAATGGTTCATTTCTTCCCTCTTACCATGCATKAGATTTCCTCTGATGCAACAAAAGGTTTCTTCGTAGGCTGAAGCATTGGAGATCACCATGAARCTAGAATCAACCCCTATGGGAGAATCTGTCTCAGGTATGAGTCAAATTTTGAGTTAKATAACTAGCTTATCTCTGYAGTTCGAAGATATGAAKAAAGAAAAGGGAAAAGATAAAAGAGAAGACATTTGATGTATCAGATGTAAATCAGAGGTCCATGCCAAGGATCATTGTCCCCTATTTRATGAATACTTGGCCTCTGGAGCTCCGAGCCCTTTGAAGCAGGTTACCCTACCCTRGTGCGAGGTATGTGGAACTAGAMATCACCCTGGTGAATGTTGTTACATGMAAAAATATGTCCAGACACCCACCAACCTTTACTTCACATTCTATAAATYTGTGGGGCATGATGAGAAGGATTGTTGGGCTTRTGACCTCTTTCATGAAAGGTCAAGRGATACATATAGGATTCAAGGAGAATTACAGYAGGAGGGAAATACTACGTAGTTTAATTCCCCAGGAAGAGGAAACTTCAACCCTCATGGTGGATTTAGAGGAAGAGGAYGAGAAGGAGGCRTGGGTTGAGGTCAAGGTMAGATCATTTGTTATAACTGGGCCCAGCCAGATCATTTGGCAAGGGRMTGTCAGAACCCTTGTACCACTTTCATATACTGGAACTCATTTGAACATGTTATTGAGGATTGTCCAACATTGTTAGCGAAACTTCATGAGAGAYRAGGAGGAAACCAACAAGTCTAATTGATATYAGCTRAACCTCRTGGAGAATATCCCATAGTCATTTTTATCACGAGAGGAGGCACTATTAYARGAGAAGACAAGGTAACTCCAGAAAAGACTACAGAGGAATCTAGGGTYAGAAAAGTTGTAGAGAAAACACAGTTGTTTGATCGAAGGAAGGATAAGMARACATGTGAAGAGGTAAGAAKAGAATTTGGATAAGAACAACATTCTTCATCGAAGACAAAAACAAAAGTAAAATAATGTGGGATACCTCTGGCATTTGATYAGTCTGCATCACCTGGAGAAGGAAAAGAGGTAAGAAAGCYTGTMGGGTTCTTGTATACATTTATTGATTTAATTAAGAATGAAAKAKCCATAMAAGAAATACAAAACTTGATCAGACAATATGAWATMGGTAKAATAKACMCTATGCTACGTAGGGATGTGAGCCAAGTATCTAGGAAGAGGAGAAAAAACAAGGAACTACACCTCAATGTTCATATTGGAGACTGCGACATAGATTATGTTGTCCTCRAMTTGGGGTTAGAAGTCAATGTTATGACAAAGMAAACCTGGGCACTAATGGGAAAACCTAAKTTGATTTACTCCCCTATCAGGMTTAGGATGGATAATCAAYAGGAAGTAAGMCCTTTGGAAGACTGGAGCATGTCCCTGTGGACATCGACGGGGTAAGGATGTTTGCAGACTTCGAGGTGATTGAGATAGTTGATGATARTTGTCCTTATCCTGCACTATTAGGAATTGATTGGGATTTAAACAATTTGACTGTTGTTGACTTAAAKAAAATAAGAATGACATTTGAAGGTGATGGCCTTAGGGTCATTGCACCCCCTGATCCTRATGAAGGTCGCAGATACATAAAGYCCATTAGAGAAGAAGACTGCTCTTATGAACTAGAGAATATATACAAATTGACAACCAAACAAAAGGATTACATTAATCCTACAAMAGATGGGAATTTGAGTTGGMRAAGTGAAAGAACATGCTCATTGGACTCAAAAGAAGCATTGGAGAATTGACAGAACAAAATGTATGAAGTTTATGCACGAAGGTGTTCCAGATTGACCAGGGAAGTTCACTAGATTGACACATAAGTAAGTAATCTGCCCACATTTGATGGTTTAAATCATTTAGAAACATTCTTATAGGAATTTGAAGAAATTGTACCACTACAACAGAGATTGTTTGCACTGGATGAAGCCTTGAAATAAATGCCAGCAAGATGGTGGGGAACACACAAAAAAAACATCACGGAGTGGGTCCAATGTCGCACTTTGATGACTGTGCAATTTTCAGAACAAGTCAAAGGGTGCAAATTTCGATACACAGGTCAAAGTTCTTTGAAGGACCATGTGTGGAGTTGTGGGGAGGCCTTGAGTAACATTCCTAAATAACATTGGGTGCATCATTTCATTAACACTTTGGATACTACGCCCATCAATTGGTATCTTCAAGTAGAAATTCACCTCACCACTTTAGATTGGTACAGTATGACCCAAAATTTCACAACTACATTTTTATTTGAAAGTCAGTACCCCACAGTTGATGAAGCTTTAAAAATTGTAAGACATAAATTATTTGAGGAGGCACCTACCCTCCCTTTGGAGCAAGAAGAAGATGAGTGGACTGCCCCTCCTCAAAAATTATAGGGTTGTTACAATATCAATACTGATGAATATAATCATCCTAGGAATGTGAACATCGTAGAAACTGAAGGACATAAAGACATAGAAGGACCAACGATTGAACTACCTTTTATTGGGAAGCCAATAAAAATCAAGAAAGTTATTATTGGTGGAGAGAAAGCTCCTAAATTGGACAACGTTGGAGATTATTGGGATAATGCTACTATTGATAATATTACATAATCACTGCATGAATATCAGGAATTGTTTCCAACCAAGTTCACAGACATGAATGGCATTAAAGGGCCCATGGGAGAAATGAAGATCCCTTTGAAACCAGATGCAAGGCCAGTCAAGCAGAGACCCTACAGACTGAATCCCAAGTATAAGAAGAAATTTAGGGTCGAACTAGATAGAATGTTGGAAGCAGGAATCATAGAACCTGTTGAAGAATCAGAATGGATTAGCCCTATGGTGGTCCAAGATAATAAGACAAGAGAGATAAAAATCTATGTTGATTTAAGGAAACTGAATGATGCATGCTTACATGATCCACTCCCTAGACTCTTTATCGATGAAGTGTTAGATAATGTAGGAGGACAAGAAGTTTACTCCTTCACAAATGGATTTTTAGGTTATCCCCAGATCAATATTGCTGAGGAAGATCACCATAAGACCACATTTGCAACAAAATGAGGTTTTTTCCAGTACATCGTGATGGCTTTCGGATTGAAGAATTCACCAACCATCTTCTCCAGGGTGGTGGTCGAAGCATTAAAGGAGATTTTACATAAATTTTTGGAAGCATATTTTGATGATTGGACTATTTTTAGCTTATTAAAATATCATATTGAATGCTTGAGACTAATGTTGGATAAGTGCAGGAAATGCTAGATTTATTTGAACCTGAAGAAGTGCATCTTCCTGTCACATTTTGGAGTATTGTTGGGACACATTGTATGTAAGAAAGGGTTGTTGGTAGATCCTTATAAGATTTCCATCATTGTTGATCTACCTCCCCCTACTTCGGTTAGAAAATTGTGTGTTGTTGTTTGCACAGGGGCGGACCCAGGGTTCAATGCTACAACAATGCACCAAAAAAACCCTAACTACCAGCCCTTTCGACAACACCTATGAAGCAGATGAAGTCTCACCCGAGGTAGAGGTAGGGGTGGTTGTAGGACTTAGGTGTCTGCAACCTTATATGGGACACAAATTTGTGTTTATAACACTTAATAGATCACTTAGCACTGTTAGTTCATCATTATCTAACACATATCTACTCCACAGAGAAAATAGAGCATCAAAACATTCACCCTGATCTAATGTATATAATCACTTAGCAAAGGAATTAGATCAGACCTAGCAGATTCAAGTACTAAGAAAGTTCACAGATGTCAGATCTAACATCCAAATTCATCATTAGAACAAATCATGAAAAAATCTATCTATCTTTATCAAAGCACTTACCACATAACACATAAACACATCAGAACATCGCACAGAGAAAAATAACACAGTATTTACATGGTTCACCCCTGCCCTGGGGCTACGTCCACCAACTCTTCATCTTTATTGTCTTCAGTTAATCAGTTACAAGCACAAATCCTCAAAACCTTACTCTGCATAGGACAAAATATTTGCGCAACTTGCTAGATCCTTCTTCCTTGTGTTACAACACAAAGCCTTCCATAGTCTCTTACAATGACTTGCACTTGGATTTTCAAGTCTCACACAGTATGCACAAAGTCTTACACTTATTTATCACACAGATCCCACTCTTAGCACTTAGCCAACTTGCACAACACTTGCGCACTATTCAAATACTTCCTACATTGCCTAGACTTCTATTTATACATACAAAATATGCCTAAAAGTGGGTAAACCCATGGGCTGACATCCCATTCCTGTTAAATATTCCCAAATCCCAAAAAATACCTAAAAAGGGGACGAGATCTCGCGATCTCTTCTTCGTCTTATGCTCCATCTTTGACAGGCTATCGAAGTCCCAAAATAGGTCAACTTGACCAAGGATCTCCCAAATCTTGGTCAAGGGCCAATAGGCCCCCAACACTCACCTGTGACTCATCATGAGTCACTCTGGTCTAACTAGTTCTGCTTCGAATGCCTCGATCTTGGCTCGAGCTGCTTCAACCTGTTGTTGTGCTACAACCTCCTTTTTAGTGAATTCATGGATGACTACATCATTCAAAGGTCCCTCTAGATATTGTTCTGTTGTAGTGACAACTTGCTCTAGCTCCGCTCCTTTGCCTTCTACCTCTATAAACAACTGTTAGGCCTTATCTTGCGCAGGTTGGAGTTTCTGAGTTATCTCCATAACTCTACTCTGGATAGTATGGATTTGCTACTGGGTGGTGCATTGCTCTTGGGAGTGCTTCATTCTTCCTAGAGATGATAGGGACTTCAGCTGCGCTTGTATTTTTTTGGCTTGATACTTCACCTCTTGGAGCTTTGACTCCATTGCTCTTAATTATGGACTCTCAGCGAGTCGCTCATATGTCAGGGCACTATGATCAGTGAGATCCTTAGATTCCATGGTAAGAGCCTTGAGCCGTTCAACTGCACTCCTGGCAGTTGCTTCCCTTTGTTCTCTTACATCTTGAGGGGTCTCGGAAACTGTGCGTAGCTCCAAATATACTATGCATTGTTGTAGCTACTGGATCACTTCTTCAAGTTGTGCTACTTGCTATGGAACTTGCTCTTTGGCCTTTAATTCTATGACTGTCATAGAGCAAAGTGACCTATTGACCATTTCCTTTACTTTGATTTTCTCCATGAGCAACTGTTCCTTTTCTTGTTGTAGATGGGCTTTTTCTTCATCAAACCTCACTTGGAGAGCAAGATCTTTCTGTTCTATAGTACTGCGTTTCTCTACAAGGAATCCCTATACTTGTGTCAAATCCTAGGTGGCTTGCGCTATTTCTTCTTGTGCTTGTCGAAGACAAGCTTCGACTATATCATCTAGGAGGTGGAGTTGAGATGGCTCATCCCCCATTTATGGTTACCCTGGCATAGTGGAGACTACGCGGCTAGACTGTAGGGCTTGTTGTACCCCTCAGAGTTTAGTATTGATTCGATCATACATATCCTCTTGCTTTTCTTCTTGTTTCTCTGCTATTTCCAATGAAGCATCGTTCAAGGATGCTACGAGGAAGTCGAAGTCATTAGAGGTGAGGACGGTCTACATCTTGGTCATGGTGGACTTCCATTTGTTCCGGGAGGAAGGTTTCGAAGGTGAACCTTTCCTCTTCTTCAAGGGATCAGCCTCATCATCCTGTTGTTGTTTGACCTCTTTTTCATTCAACTCTTCACCATCACCTCCTTTCTCTAGTGATATGGAAGAAGTCTTCACAAATGCACTATCTAAATCCTCAACCTCTTCATTTTTCTTTGTCTTGCTAGTTCTGGGTGTATCCTGCATAGTTTGTGGGCTGTCGATGTTGGATATCTCCGTAGGGTCTGCTGGAATGATGAGGTCTGCTGACCAGTCCTTGGTGATTTCCTCCAAGTCCTCCTCCATTATATTATAGTAGTATTGGATCCATTGCTTGTGTTCATCAGCGTGCGCTGTGATGTAAGTAAAATTTCGGTCTGCGCTGAACTTCATCAAGGGACCGAACCAGTGTAGAATGTTCAAAGTGATGCGAGGCTCAGATTGGATGGTTGTCTTCAACTGGTTGTAGTAGGTATGAAAAACAAATTTGGACTGTCACTGTTTATTCATATAGCTTGAGTACCATAGCGTACTGAACTTCGCGGCCAGTTGTTCAAAAGGCTTGATGTCTGGGAAGGTCGCAACTTCCGACATCTCCCAGGAAATAAAAGCTATCAGGATCAATAGCCAGCTGAAATGAAATTTGTACCCTTGATCCTGGGCTTCTCTACAGTCGAGTTCTAATTGGTTCACCAGGTACTTTGCCTCGTTCATCTGAAGTCCTTTGTGCACTTCCTTGTGAGTTCGACTACAAAATCGTGACTTGGCTGGGTCATTTTTTTCATACTTACTTCCCTGCAATCAATTAACAGGTGATGTGCACTATGCCACTCTGAATATAAGCTACTTTTTAACCTTTCATTCCCTTCTCGACATCACCATAAGTGTCCTTGATCCGCTGTGCTAGAGCGTGATCCATGTCTTTTCAGGGTAAAACTCTTGTGGATCAGGTCCTTTCATACTTAACCTCTTTATATGATTGATCAGCGTTAGATCAATTGTTATATGATGGTTTAGCCACAAATAACCTCCATGGTAACAAGACAACAATAGTTTGACACATGCATTCGCCTCCTGGTGTCGTCCGAATTGAGGAATCTTCATGACATTGAGCAGGGTGGATTGTGTGAGGGTATGGGTCCATGACTGGGGGATTATCTTCAAATTATTCCCCTTAGTCTGGGTCAGGTACTTATGTGGGGTAAGCATGTTGTAAACTTTGCGATCTCTGAGGTTGAAGTCGCTAAAATTCAACGCCGCAATCTTATCTTGGTCTGCTCGAACTGCGCGTATCCCCTTCGGGAGGTATGCAGTGACCAAGGTGTACTCAAAATATCTAGGTACACTGTCTCGATTTATTGCACTTCTCAGAGGTGGTAGATAGGTGGGTAAGATGGTCGGGATCAATTTAGCATTTGCTAGATCATCCCTGTTCCTGGTTCTCTTTTCATCGGATGGACAGGATGGTCCAGCTTTGTGAGTAGTAGACAGAGCGACTGGTAGTCCTCTCGTCGATGATGCTTGTAGACCTGTAGACATTGACATGTCTCATTCAGTCATGAGGTTGATCAAAACTTCTTCAACAACTTTCTCTACAATGCCCAATTCGTTCAACATACACACTCAAGGTTAACAATCAAGGGTTTAGGGGGTAACTTAGACATTGTAATAGGATAGAAAACAAGTGTGTGATGATCACTCTATAAAATAAACTTAGTCTACAGGCTCAAATTTGCAGTTGGAAAAATTGTTCTCGATGCATGGCACAACGGGATAAATAGGTAACTCAACAATGGGTCACTTGCAACGAGTATGAAGCCTTCATTAAATTTGTTCTACCTATTATGGCGTGGTCCCAACAGTCGGATGGTGAGATGGCTGTCTATAAATGGCTTTCTATCCATTCAGAGCATTGATCTAATGTTTATAATGTCCCCAACGGCTATATTTATTCGCCATGGCAAAGTGTCATGTGTCATTGTTCTGATATCCTAACAAAGCTCCAATTTTGTAAATATTTCTTCTGCGAGGTTTGCTCTAGAACCTTCGGAAACTTGTTTATCTGAGCTCAATTCTTACTTATCTTTCTAGCCTTCTTCCCAGTGATTTTTGTCTTGGTGTGCCTTTTTCCATTATGATTCGTAGCTTCTTTTGGCATAGTTACTTCACGTTGTTGAGATTCTTTCCTAAGATTCAAGGGTAACCCTTCTTCTTCATCTGGAATAGGTACTTCAATCTTCAGTGGTTCTTCTAGTGTTCTTGCAACTTTGACATCCAGGTTTTTAGTGTTAAGTGGCTTTGATCTGTTCTTTTGTTCTTCAATCAATTGTGTGATCCTTCTAGTCATGAATTATTTTAATTCTTGTTTCTGTTGTTCTAAAACTTCTTCTTCTTCTTTCCTTCTGGCCTGATCTCTTTCAATCCAAGGTTTTCCCAGTAGCATGGTAAATGGGACACTGTTCTCGATAAATTTAATAATCTCAAAATCTTCCTCTGTCAAAGTTCCATTGGCATTCATAGGTATCCGTGTGAGCTTTCCACATAGGTTTATCAACTTTCCTTTGAATAGTCCTATTCCTCCTAGTGAAGGAATCATAGAAGGCTCCCCTATAGTTTCCCATGTTCTCTCTGTCATGATATTCACCTATGTTTCCTCATCCAGAACATAGTCAATGTTGAAGTCTCCTATTCTTGCTTGTAGCAACCCCAGTTAAATAGTTACATAGGGTTTATTAAGTATAGTTAATTAAATAATTAACTATCTTAATGTGTATTAGTTAAGTAGTGATTAACTATTAATAATATTAATTATTTATTTATTGTTTAGTAAATGTCGATTAATTAATTAATTGATTACTTAACACATTCAATGATATGGGTAAAGAATTAAAGAGCTTAATAACTTTAATTTAATCATTATGAAACTTTACGTATGACAGGGGATAGGGTGTTGAATGGAGGGATAAGGTAGTAAATGGAGGGATAAGGTGGGTGGCATTAAATGAAGG
>JZKD02S1911048.1:0-25717 GCA_000966675.3 Picea glauca
TATAGCTGAAATACATCAATCTTTCTTTTATTGTGAGTGTCGTTGTAATGAAGAGTGCTAAGAGTAACTGCAAGAGCGATCCGCTGGAGGGAGAGGGAAAACTATGGGACCCAAACCTTTCTCTAGGGACAAAAAGAAAAATCTGTGTACAAATGAGGCAGGCATGTCCCATGCTCGTGTCATGTAACCAAAATGTGAGACTGTAACTGAATATGTATGTTGATGTAGATAACTGCAACACCCTTGGGGGTTGTTGATAACGACATATGACAGTTCTAAATGGTGAACGGACTTTGAAGTGAGGCAAGGACGACTGTAAGAATTGTCAATGACTCATAGGCATTGATGGCCTAACGAATTCATAGGTATTCGGCTGGTATGAAACAACTACAATATTCCCATAGTAAGACCCACTGTAACATGAGAGTTTGTTGAAGTTGAATGTTATGGGGGTCAACAGAATCAGAGAGAAATGATGATTCTCTCTGTGGTAAAGGTAATGAGAGTAAAGAGACTACCTCCCTTCTAGAAACTGTGTTGATGTCGACAAAAGGGAGACTCGACTCCAAGAAGAAATGGGCTTATTGAAATCCATTGAGATGATCTCATGTACTAACATGTAACATGAACGAATTCAAGATGCGATGAGACTCAAGACTTCCCTTGGTTGGGGAATTTTGAAGGATGATTGGAAACAACCGTAAAATTGTATCTAGTGTCAGGGGGATGACTAGATATGGGGTTAAACTATGCCAGAGGCTAACAAAGTGGACAAACTCAGAAATCATGGGTACATAAACTATGTCAGAATGAAAAAAGAGATTGGATGCCCCAACCAAGGGTGACATGGGTTTCTTTATCGGGAAAAGAAGGTCGTCAAGGGAGATGATAAAAAAATTAAGTAAATGCTAGAAACAAAGGCTTTTTACAATTACTAAATAAATAAAGAATAATTTGGGTTGAGTATATAGATACAGAAATGGGTACCCCAATGAAAGATGGCTTGGCTTGTGAGGGCGCAAGTTGTGAAAGAGAATTGGTGGAGGGTGGGGGCCCCATGGGTGGGTTTTTGTATGAGGTAAATGGATGGAGGACAATATGTAGATGGGAAAACTGATGGTGGATGAGATGGAGGGATAATGATATTGCAGAGGTGCTGTCAATAGAACCGATATGACATGACCTAGGAGTCCATTGGGAAAGCTAGCAATAATGATGAGAAGAAGTATGGGCTTCATTCTTGGAAGTGCATAAGACTATCAGGACTTCCATCCCTAAGGGTTGAAATCAACATGCGTGTCAAGTTGCCAAGGGGAACTATGAATGGGACAACTCATGTGGGGGAGAGTGCTACCAGGTGACAGTACCCAAATGCAGAAGAGGTAGAGGTACTGCAGAGCCGGATGTAAGGACCCTAAAGGTAAATGTCATAGGGTATGACTCAGAGATGCAATTGATTTTTAGAGGGAATAATTACATGCCAGTGTCAAACATATACTTGGAGGGGCTATGTTTCTTTCAGAACAAGTACCTTCACACATGAAATCCAAATACCCAACGTGAACAATATTTGATGATAAAGAACATATAATAGTTATTTGATAAAATTTAATATGAGCATGTGTACTTGAATGTGGTGTGAGAAAAATTCCCCTCCGGGGCCAAGTGAAGATGATAGTCCGAGGAATATGAATGTGTAGATGGTGGGACCAGAATCCCATGGTTGAGAACAGATAAAAAAACAGAGGCTATGGGATCTTGTAACTGAGTGTGGAAGAGGGGAGTGACTGGTGTCATGAGTGGTTAGGTGGTTGAATGAGGTTGACTAGGGGTTGATTAAATACCTCGGTATTCAACAATCAAAGGACATTGGTATGTGAAATGAGCCATGGATTCATAGAGAGCACAAGGACATCTCATCTGATCAGGGATGGATGAAGAGACATAACGAATGTTAGTGATGTGAGCATTAGTAAGGGGTGGATGAGAGGGATATAGCTGAGATGTTTGGTGTATTGTGGCTAACGTTTGGAGAAATTGAGGTAGATCTAGGCAATGAAGAGTGTAGTGACCATATTCTGAGCATGTGGCACAAGTGAATTTGGTTCGCAACCCTTTATTGCTTGCAGTGAAGGACTCCATAGTAGAAGTGGATGTACTTGGTGGAGTGGTGATCAAGTTGGTTTCTCTAGGGAGTTGGACTAGATTGCGTAACTCAGGAAGAGTAAGGCATCTATTAGTGGGGTGTCCTTCTCTTTCTCATAGTGCGCAAGGAGGTTGAACTCAGGTAGGAAGTGGAGCTATGGGATCTTTCTTCCTCCGTCTACCCTGATCCGTGGCATTAGTGCCAACAATTGGGGGTAGTAGTGGTGTGGCAAGAGTCTATACTGGGATTTGCATTGATATTCCCTCTATTGAATGAGGGAGATATGGTTGAGGAACCATCGTGGGTGAATGAAGATACCATACAGGGATGGAAAGCACCATTTTAGGAATAGTAAGGGTTGCATCTACCTAGAATTATTGGACTCCAGGTAGGGGGTAGAAAAAGGGATTTTGAGTAATTCCTTGAGGGATTGTCTCCTAAACCAGGATTTTCCACTAGAGGGGGGAGGGAAATCAGGGATAAGTGGTGTAGTGGGGTTCTCAAAGAACTCCTGGGGTAATAGTTCTGCAACTGGTGGAACTTCGATGAGGGGAGGGTCCTCAGTGGGAGGAGTGGTGTCTCTGATATATATTCCATTAGAAGATACTACACACACTTGTGTTGAAGGGTGTAGGAGAGGTGGTGCTCCATGATATCCCCCCAACAAGGAGGCATCCTTGAAAATTATGGGACCCATTTTGATGATCGAATAAGCGTCTGAGCTAGAGAATACAAGGGGGAGAATGTTATCAATGCTGGCATATTGATTAGGCTTGTAATGTGTAATTTGGTCGATGGTGATGATTTCCCCATTGTGGGGGAACATCATTGTTTGAAACAAAAAAGAATGCTACTGCATTCATAACATACATGTAGCTATGTCCGAATAAGATATTGTAATCGATTGGGGTGTCGATGAATTCAATGTTGATGAGGATATTTTTTCCCCAAAGTTCGACAGAGACATTTTGGAAGATCCCTTAAGGGGATGATGGTCGACCGTCATAAGCTCTAAGGGTGATGGCAGATGGTACTAGCTCTGGTGAGCCAAGTTTATGCCATATAAATTTGGACATGATGCAGGTGGATGCACCTTCATCAATGATACATCGATGGATTGTGATGTTCCAAATATTAACTGGTATCTGGAAAGCTACTAGGGCGGGGAGGCATGGTTCTCCACTATCTAAATCAAAGGTGATGAGTCTAGTATCAGTTGGGTCGACTTCCACCAAGGCAGAAAGTAAGGATTTACGCTAAGATGGACAGGTTTGGAGGACCTCCAATACAGACATGGCTGCAGGATACTGTGCTAATTTCTTGACCAGATTGTAATTGTGTGTTGCCCTAGCATGAGGGTTATTGAAATTCTGTCATAACAAAATACGAGGTACACAAGGGTTGGGTTCAGTGTTAGGGCTTGGAATCATCAAGGGTTGTTCGACGGTAGCTGGACCTACTTCTAAGGAGGTTGGTGTAGAGTCAAAAGGCATGTCATACTAACGACCATGTATTTTCAAAAGAATTTATTCTTCGTCGGTAAGGAGGATGTTGCGATCAGTTGGATTTCCAGGTTGAATGGGACCTGGGTGTTGATACTACCCCATTTGGGGTGTGGTAGGGTGTACCTCCTATTGTTTATTCATCACACCTTGGTGTGGAATGGGGTTTTTCAACATGACTAGAGGTGGCTATTTCAAATACTGTTGTGGGGCCTATTGAGGGGAAGGCGACGTTGAAGGAAATTGTGCGTTCATGGACTTTTTCATCTGTTCGAAGTTGATAATTTGGGGGCAATGGTGAGTTTAATGTCCATACTCCCCACAGAGAGCACAAGGGAAGCTCATCCTGAGATTGTTGTTGTTCTTCCCTTGTCGTTTGTTGTTATTTTCCCCTTGGGCGTTCTGGTTGCCTTGATTCGGGTTCCCCCTAGAAAGATGGTTTTGTTGTGGGTTATTTCCTCCTGGCCCCGAATTATTATTGTTTCGGTTTTTCCCTTTCTTCTTGGCATTATTAGGCTGATGGGATAGATTTTCCGTGTTTAACTGTTCAAAAGTGTTGGGTATGTGTTATATTCTTTGCATGAGTAGTAGTGTCACATATTTAGGTGGTTTTTTGACACATGGTTTCTTTGCCAATGGTTTTCTATTTCCGGTTAAGGAATTATTGTTGTTGACTAATCCAAGTCATTGGGTTAGGGATTTGGATGTCACTGGCTCCATATGTATATTGTATTGTAAACGATGTATCACTATGAATGAATATAGAATATGCTGGTTTTCCTGGTTTCGGTTTCCAGGGGAAAAGTCTTTGTGTAATGTTTGTATTTGCCATTGTATCTTTTCTATTCTTTTATTGAAAATATATTTGCAGTAAATATTGTACAATGTTAAAATCTACATTTGGTATCAGAGCTTTGTTGGCTTCAGGGGGACACCTTTGCGGTCAAGGGTTTGGCTTAGGATTGTGATAAGCCTTGCTACGGTGGGAGATTTGTAGTATCGATTCTTTTAGGTGAAAAGAAATGGAAGTAAATTCGAAAATGGAGATCGAGAAGTTTAATGGGAAAAGTTTTGATCTGTGGAAGCTCAATATGGAAGATCTGTTGGTGGATAGAGATCAGTGGATCGCGGTAGATCTAGGTACTGCACCTACATGAACTTCAACACATGACTGGAAAAAGTTGGATCGGAAGGAAAAGAGCACAATCCGACTGTGTCTCTCAGATTCAATATTACTGAATGTGTCAGAGCAAGCTACAACCAAGGATTTATGGGATAAGTTGGGGAATTTTTATCAATCTAAGTCCCTAGTAAATAAACTATTCCTAAGAAAGAAGATTTATAACCTAAGGATGAGAGATGGCAACTGGGTGGCAAAGCATTTGAACGCCTTCAATACCGTGGTAAGTTAGTTAGTATCTGTTGAGATTAAAATTTCAGATGAAGATAAATGTATCAGTTTACTGTGTTCTTTACCAGACTCGTGGGATAGTCTGGTTGTGGCCATAGGTAGTAATACAACTACCATGAATTTTGATGAAGTGGTATCATCCTTGTTTTTGGAGGATATGAGATGAAAGAATATGAAAGGACATAACACATACACATTATTTGCAAGAGGACGTTCCCAGGAAAGAAATAGATCTAATTTCTCAAGTGGGAGATCTAAGTCTAAGGGTAGATCTAAATCTCCTAGAAATTTTGTAAAGGTACGTTGGATATGTGGAAAAGAAGGGAACTACAAGAAGTAGTGTAGATCCAAAGTTGAGAAAAAGAAGGGATCTGAAGAATCTCCTTCTACAGAAGAAAAGACCTCCAAGGAAGAAGGAGGGTATGTGTACTTGGATTCTTCAAGCACACATGTAGATCATTAATCATGGTTGGTTGAATCAGGTACATCCTTTCATATGACTCCCCACAGGGAGTGGTTCTGTAAATACGAAAGGTGTGATGGAGGAAATGTTTTTTTAGGTGATGATTCGACAACCAGAATCATAGGACGAGGAAAAGTCAAGTTGAGGCTCATATATGGAAGGATTAGAACGCTGCCTAGTGTTCTTCACATCCCAGGTTTGGCCAAAAATTTGATTTCTGTAAGAAAAATGGACGATGTAGGGTAAAACCAATATTTGAAAAAGAAACCTATAGGATGGTTCGAGGAGAAATGGTGTTGCTGAAGGGAGTTTGGTTTGGAACTCTGTATAAGCTGCAAGGAAGAACTACTAGTGATGGGTGTATTAGTTCCATTTTTCTTGATATTGGATTTGAAAAAGAAAGAACTCCTACAGTCTCTGGAGAAAAGGTTATGCCGTGGAATCAAATACTGGGGCATATCAGAGAGAAGGGTCTTCAACTACTACAGGGTAAATGTATGGTTGAAGGTATGTCTAACTTCTCTTTGGATTTTGATTTCTTTGAACGTTGTGTATATGGGAAGGAAAATCAGGTAAGATTCCCCTTTGGTGCAACGAGGCCAGAAGGAATTTTATAGCTAGTTCACAATGATGTTTTTGGACCTATGTCGGTTCCATCATTGAGAAAATCTGTGTACTATGTCTCATTTATAGATGACTTCTCGAGGAATACTTGGATATATTTCCTTAGGAATAAATTTGAAGTCTTTGACAGGTTTAAAGAGTTTAAGGCTCTTGTTGAGAATCAAACAGAGAAAATAATTAAGGTGTTGAGGATAGAAAACTACGGAGAGTTCTGCAGGAATGAATTTGGAGAATTCTGTAAAAAGTGTGGTATATCAAGGTAGAAGACTACTCCATATACACCTCAGCAGAATGGAGTTGCAGAAAGGATGAAAATGACGCTGATGGAAAAAACAAGGTGCATGCTCAGTGGTGCCAGGATAGGGAAAGAATTCTGGGTAGAGGCAATGGGTATTGCATGTTACCTGGTCAATAGATCACCCTCATTAGCGTTGGATGACAAGACTCCACAAGAGGTATGGACTGGTAAGAAACCTTCTCTCACACATCTCAAGGTATTTGGTTGTGATGCATATGTTCATGTTCCAAAGGAAAACATGAGTAAGATAGATAAGAAGGCTGAAAAGTGTATCTTTATTGGATATAAATATGGTCTCAAGGGTTATAAGATTTGGAACCCCCAAAATAAGAAGGTAGTGTATATCTGAGATGTGGTATTTAGAGAAATGAAGGATGTTGTTAAACATCAAGTCCTACCAAGTAAGGAATAACTAGAGAAAATAGAGTTTGATCTAAAGGATGATGAATCACACTCTATAGAAGAACAAGAATCAAAANTATAGCTGAAATACATCAATCTTTCTTTTATTGTGAGTGTCGTTGTAATGAAGAGTGCTAAGAGTAACTGCAAGAGCGATCCGCTGGAGGGAGAGGGAAAACTATGGGACCCAAACCTTTCTCTAGGGACAAAAAGAAAAATCTGTGTACAAATGAGGCAGGCATGTCCCATGCTCGTGTCATGTAACCAAAATGTGAGACTGTAACTGAATATGTATGTTGATGTAGATAACTGCAACACCCTTGGGGGTTGTTGATAACGACATATGACAGTTCTAAATGGTGAACGGACTTTGAAGTGAGGCAAGGACGACTGTAAGAATTGTCAATGACTCATAGGCATTGATGGCCTAACGAATTCATAGGTATTCGGCTGGTATGAAACAACTACAATATTCCCATAGTAAGACCCACTGTAACATGAGAGTTTGTTGAAGTTGAATGTTATGGGGGTCAACAGAATCAGAGAGAAATGATGATTCTCTCTGTGGTAAAGGTAATGAGAGTAAAGAGACTACCTCCCTTCTAGAAACTGTGTTGATGTCGACAAAAGGGAGACTCGACTCCAAGAAGAAATGGGCTTATTGAAATCCATTGAGATGATCTCATGTACTAACATGTAACATGAACGAATTCAAGATGCGATGAGACTCAAGACTTCCCTTGGTTGGGGAATTTTGAAGGATGATTGGAAACAACCGTAAAATTGTATCTAGTGTCAGGGGGATGACTAGATATGGGGTTAAACTATGCCAGAGGCTAACAAAGTGGACAAACTCAGAAATCATGGGTACATAAACTATGTCAGAATGAAAAAAGAGATTGGATGCCCCAACCAAGGGTGACATGGGTTTCTTTATCGGGAAAAGAAGGTCGTCAAGGGAGATGATAAAAAAATTAAGTAAATGCTAGAAACAAAGGCTTTTTACAATTACTAAATAAATAAAGAATAATTTGGGTTGAGTATATAGATACAGAAATGGGTACCCCAATGAAAGATGGCTTGGCTTGTGAGGGCGCAAGTTGTGAAAGAGAATTGGTGGAGGGTGGGGGCCCCATGGGTGGGTTTTTGTATGAGGTAAATGGATGGAGGACAATATGTAGATGGGAAAACTGATGGTGGATGAGATGGAGGGATAATGATATTGCAGAGGTGCTGTCAATAGAACCGATATGACATGACCTAGGAGTCCATTGGGAAAGCTAGCAATAATGATGAGAAGAAGTATGGGCTTCATTCTTGGAAGTGCATAAGACTATCAGGACTTCCATCCCTAAGGGTTGAAATCAACATGCGTGTCAAGTTGCCAAGGGGAACTATGAATGGGACAACTCATGTGGGGGAGAGTGCTACCAGGTGACAGTACCCAAATGCAGAAGAGGTAGAGGTACTGCAGAGCCGGATGTAAGGACCCTAAAGGTAAATGTCATAGGGTATGACTCAGAGATGCAATTGATTTTTAGAGGGAATAATTACATGCCAGTGTCAAACATATACTTGGAGGGGCTATGTTTCTTTCAGAACAAGTACCTTCACACATGAAATCCAAATACCCAACGTGAACAATATTTGATGATAAAGAACATATAATAGTTATTTGATAAAATTTAATATGAGCATGTGTACTTGAATGTGGTGTGAGAAAAATTCCCCTCCGGGGCCAAGTGAAGATGATAGTCCGAGGAATATGAATGTGTAGATGGTGGGACCAGAATCCCATGGTTGAGAACAGATAAAAAAACAGAGGCTATGGGATCTTGTAACTGAGTGTGGAAGAGGGGAGTGACTGGTGTCATGAGTGGTTAGGTGGTTGAATGAGGTTGACTAGGGGTTGATTAAATACCTCGGTATTCAACAATCAAAGGACATTGGTATGTGAAATGAGCCATGGATTCATAGAGAGCACAAGGACATCTCATCTGATCAGGGATGGATGAAGAGACATAACGAATGTTAGTGATGTGAGCATTAGTAAGGGGTGGATGAGAGGGATATAGCTGAGATGTTTGGTGTATTGTGGCTAACGTTTGGAGAAATTGAGGTAGATCTAGGCAATGAAGAGTGTAGTGACCATATTCTGAGCATGTGGCACAAGTGAATTTGGTTCGCAACCCTTTATTGCTTGCAGTGAAGGACTCCATAGTAGAAGTGGATGTACTTGGTGGAGTGGTGATCAAGTTGGTTTCTCTAGGGAGTTGGACTAGATTGCGTAACTCAGGAAGAGTAAGGCATCTATTAGTGGGGTGTCCTTCTCTTTCTCATAGTGCGCAAGGAGGTTGAACTCAGGTAGGAAGTGGAGCTATGGGATCTTTCTTCCTCCGTCTACCCTGATCCGTGGCATTAGTGCCAACAATTGGGGGTAGTAGTGGTGTGGCAAGAGTCTATACTGGGATTTGCATTGATATTCCCTCTATTGAATGAGGGAGATATGGTTGAGGAACCATCGTGGGTGAATGAAGATACCATACAGGGATGGAAAGCACCATTTTAGGAATAGTAAGGGTTGCATCTACCTAGAATTATTGGACTCCAGGTAGGGGGTAGAAAAAGGGATTTTGAGTAATTCCTTGAGGGATTGTCTCCTAAACCAGGATTTTCCACTAGAGGGGGGAGGGAAATCAGGGATAAGTGGTGTAGTGGGGTTCTCAAAGAACTCCTGGGGTAATAGTTCTGCAACTGGTGGAACTTCGATGAGGGGAGGGTCCTCAGTGGGAGGAGTGGTGTCTCTGATATATATTCCATTAGAAGATACTACACACACTTGTGTTGAAGGGTGTAGGAGAGGTGGTGCTCCATGATATCCCCCCAACAAGGAGGCATCCTTGAAAATTATGGGACCCATTTTGATGATCGAATAAGCGTCTGAGCTAGAGAATACAAGGGGGAGAATGTTATCAATGCTGGCATATTGATTAGGCTTGTAATGTGTAATTTGGTCGATGGTGATGATTTCCCCATTGTGGGGGAACATCATTGTTTGAAACAAAAAAGAATGCTACTGCATTCATAACATACATGTAGCTATGTCCGAATAAGATATTGTAATCGATTGGGGTGTCGATGAATTCAATGTTGATGAGGATATTTTTTCCCCAAAGTTCGACAGAGACATTTTGGAAGATCCCTTAAGGGGATGATGGTCGACCGTCATAAGCTCTAAGGGTGATGGCAGATGGTACTAGCTCTGGTGAGCCAAGTTTATGCCATATAAATTTGGACATGATGCAGGTGGATGCACCTTCATCAATGATACATCGATGGATTGTGATGTTCCAAATATTAACTGGTATCTGGAAAGCTACTAGGGCGGGGAGGCATGGTTCTCCACTATCTAAATCAAAGGTGATGAGTCTAGTATCAGTTGGGTCGACTTCCACCAAGGCAGAAAGTAAGGATTTACGCTAAGATGGACAGGTTTGGAGGACCTCCAATACAGACATGGCTGCAGGATACTGTGCTAATTTCTTGACCAGATTGTAATTGTGTGTTGCCCTAGCATGAGGGTTATTGAAATTCTGTCATAACAAAATACGAGGTACACAAGGGTTGGGTTCAGTGTTAGGGCTTGGAATCATCAAGGGTTGTTCGACGGTAGCTGGACCTACTTCTAAGGAGGTTGGTGTAGAGTCAAAAGGCATGTCATACTAACGACCATGTATTTTCAAAAGAATTTATTCTTCGTCGGTAAGGAGGATGTTGCGATCAGTTGGATTTCCAGGTTGAATGGGACCTGGGTGTTGATACTACCCCATTTGGGGTGTGGTAGGGTGTACCTCCTATTGTTTATTCATCACACCTTGGTGTGGAATGGGGTTTTTCAACATGACTAGAGGTGGCTATTTCAAATACTGTTGTGGGGCCTATTGAGGGGAAGGCGACGTTGAAGGAAATTGTGCGTTCATGGACTTTTTCATCTGTTCGAAGTTGATAATTTGGGGGCAATGGTGAGTTTAATGTCCATACTCCCCACAGAGAGCACAAGGGAAGCTCATCCTGAGATTGTTGTTGTTCTTCCCTTGTCGTTTGTTGTTATTTTCCCCTTGGGCGTTCTGGTTGCCTTGATTCGGGTTCCCCCTAGAAAGATGGTTTTGTTGTGGGTTATTTCCTCCTGGCCCCGAATTATTATTGTTTCGGTTTTTCCCTTTCTTCTTGGCATTATTAGGCTGATGGGATAGATTTTCCGTGTTTAACTGTTCAAAAGTGTTGGGTATGTGTTATATTCTTTGCATGAGTAGTAGTGTCACATATTTAGGTGGTTTTTTGACACATGGTTTCTTTGCCAATGGTTTTCTATTTCCGGTTAAGGAATTATTGTTGTTGACTAATCCAAGTCATTGGGTTAGGGATTTGGATGTCACTGGCTCCATATGTATATTGTATTGTAAACGATGTATCACTATGAATGAATATAGAATATGCTGGTTTTCCTGGTTTCGGTTTCCAGGGGAAAAGTCTTTGTGTAATGTTTGTATTTGCCATTGTATCTTTTCTATTCTTTTATTGAAAATATATTTGCAGTAAATATTGTACAATGTTAAAATCTACATTTGGTATCAGAGCTTTGTTGGCTTCAGGGGGACACCTTTGCGGTCAAGGGTTTGGCTTAGGATTGTGATAAGCCTTGCTACGGTGGGAGATTTGTAGTATCGATTCTTTTAGGTGAAAAGAAATGGAAGTAAATTCGAAAATGGAGATCGAGAAGTTTAATGGGAAAAGTTTTGATCTGTGGAAGCTCAATATGGAAGATCTGTTGGTGGATAGAGATCAGTGGATCGCGGTAGATCTAGGTACTGCACCTACATGAACTTCAACACATGACTGGAAAAAGTTGGATCGGAAGGAAAAGAGCACAATCCGACTGTGTCTCTCAGATTCAATATTACTGAATGTGTCAGAGCAAGCTACAACCAAGGATTTATGGGATAAGTTGGGGAATTTTTATCAATCTAAGTCCCTAGTAAATAAACTATTCCTAAGAAAGAAGATTTATAACCTAAGGATGAGAGATGGCAACTGGGTGGCAAAGCATTTGAACGCCTTCAATACCGTGGTAAGTTAGTTAGTATCTGTTGAGATTAAAATTTCAGATGAAGATAAATGTATCAGTTTACTGTGTTCTTTACCAGACTCGTGGGATAGTCTGGTTGTGGCCATAGGTAGTAATACAACTACCATGAATTTTGATGAAGTGGTATCATCCTTGTTTTTGGAGGATATGAGATGAAAGAATATGAAAGGACATAACACATACACATTATTTGCAAGAGGACGTTCCCAGGAAAGAAATAGATCTAATTTCTCAAGTGGGAGATCTAAGTCTAAGGGTAGATCTAAATCTCCTAGAAATTTTGTAAAGGTACGTTGGATATGTGGAAAAGAAGGGAACTACAAGAAGTAGTGTAGATCCAAAGTTGAGAAAAAGAAGGGATCTGAAGAATCTCCTTCTACAGAAGAAAAGACCTCCAAGGAAGAAGGAGGGTATGTGTACTTGGATTCTTCAAGCACACATGTAGATCATTAATCATGGTTGGTTGAATCAGGTACATCCTTTCATATGACTCCCCACAGGGAGTGGTTCTGTAAATACGAAAGGTGTGATGGAGGAAATGTTTTTTTAGGTGATGATTCGACAACCAGAATCATAGGACGAGGAAAAGTCAAGTTGAGGCTCATATATGGAAGGATTAGAACGCTGCCTAGTGTTCTTCACATCCCAGGTTTGGCCAAAAATTTGATTTCTGTAAGAAAAATGGACGATGTAGGGTAAAACCAATATTTGAAAAAGAAACCTATAGGATGGTTCGAGGAGAAATGGTGTTGCTGAAGGGAGTTTGGTTTGGAACTCTGTATAAGCTGCAAGGAAGAACTACTAGTGATGGGTGTATTAGTTCCATTTTTCTTGATATTGGATTTGAAAAAGAAAGAACTCCTACAGTCTCTGGAGAAAAGGTTATGCCGTGGAATCAAATACTGGGGCATATCAGAGAGAAGGGTCTTCAACTACTACAGGGTAAATGTATGGTTGAAGGTATGTCTAACTTCTCTTTGGATTTTGATTTCTGTGAACGTTGTGTATATGGGAAGGAAAATCAGGTAAGATTCCCCTTTGGTGCAATGAGGCTAGAAGGAATTTTATAGCTAGTTCACAATGATGTTTTTGGACCTATGTCGGCTCCATCATTGAGAAAATCTGTGTACTATGTCTCATTTATAGATGACTTCTCGAGGAATACTTGGATATATTTCCTCAGGAATAAATGTGAAGTCTTTGACAGGTTTAAAGATTTTAAGGGTCTTGTTGAGAATCAAACAGAGAAAATAATTAAGGTGTTGAGGATAGAAAACTACGGAGAGTTCTGCAGGAATGAATTTGGATAATTTTGTAAAAATTTTGGTATATCAAGGCAGAAGACTACTCCATATACACCTCAGCAGAATGGAGTTGCAGAAAGGATGAAAATGACGCTGATGGAAAAAACAAGGTGCATGCTCAGTGGTGCCAGGATATGGAAAGAATTCTGGGTAGAGTCAATGGGTACTGCATGTTACATGGTCAATAGATCACCCTCATTAGCGTTGGATGACAAGACTCCACAAGAGGTATGGATTGGTAAGAAACATTCTCTCACACATCTCAAGGTATTTGGTTGTGATGCATATGTTCATGTTCCAAAGGAAAACATGAGTAAGATAGATAAGAAGGCTGAAAAGTGTATCTTTATTGGATATAAAGATGGTCTCAAGGGTTATAATATTTGGAGCCCCCAAAATAAGAAGGTAGTGTATATCTGAGATGTGGTATTTACAGAAATGAAGGATGTTGTTAAACATCAAGTCCTACCAAGTAAGGAATAACTAGAGAAAATAGAGTTTGATCTAAAGGATGATGAATCACACTCTATAGAAGAACAAGAATCAAAAGAAGAAGATCCTCATACTCCAATATTGAGGAGATCGGTTCGAGAAACAAGGCTACCGGAAAGGTATACTCCATCTAGTTTCCATTCAAATTTTTCTTTGTCTATTATTGATGATGATCCTAGAATTGTCAGGGAGGCAGTGGATTTAGAGGATGGAAATATTTGGAAAAAGGCCATGGACGAAGAAATGGCAGCCTTGAATAAGAATGAGTCTTGGGATCTAGTGGAATTGTCGATTGGAAGAAAGCCTATTGACAACAAATGAGTATTTAAAAAGAATCTTAATGCAGAAGGAAAAGTGGAGAAATACAAATCTCAGTTAGTAGAAAGGGTTACTCCCAAGTTGAGGGAATTGATTTTGGTGAGATTTTTTCCCCTGTTGCCAAGTTAACCTCTATAAGATTTCTGTTATTTGTTGTTGCTGCATTTGATTTTGAAGTAGAATAGATGGATGTGAAGACAACATTCCTACATGGGGATCTGGAAGAAGAAATCCATATGAAGCAACCAGAAGGTTATGTTGTGAAGGGAAAGAAGGAGCTAGTATGCAAGCTAAAAAGGTCCCTGTATGGTTTAAAACAATCACCAAGGATGTGGTATCAAAAAATTGATACTTATATGCTGGGACTTGGCTTCANGTCAAGGTTCCTATTCCTGTTGGGGTAAAGTTATCTACGGATTAGTTTCCCAAGACACAGGGAGAGGAGGATGACATGTCTCATGTTCCATATGTGACTGTAGTTGGTAGTTTGATGTATGCAATGGTATGTACTAGACCAAACATTGCACATGCAGTGAGAGTTTTGAGTAGGTATATGTCAAAACCAGGGAAGGAGCATTGGACAATAGTAAAAAGAGTTTTCAGGTATTTGCGTGGCACTGCTAGCTATGGTTTGTGCTACGAAGGGAGACCGATATTGGACAGAGTGGTGGATATACATGGCTTTGTGGATGCAGATTGGGCTGTAGATCTGGATCGTAGGAGATCTACAAGTGGACATGTGTTTAACCTATTTGGAGGAGAAATAAGTTGGAAGAGAAAAAGACAGGTTATAGTGGCACTTTCAACTACAGAAGTTGAATACATGGCAGCCACTCATGCAAGTAAGGAATCCGTATGGTTACAAAGATTGTGTTTAGGTATTGGGTTGGTACAACAAGCTATAAGGATAGATTGTGATAGTCAAAGTGCAATTTTTCTGGAAAAGAACCCGTCTTATCAATCAAAGACAAATCATATTGATATTCAGTATCACTTTGTGAGAGACATGGTTGAAGAAAAGAAAGTGTTGCTGATGAAGGTGGACACTTTGAAGAATGTTGTAGATTTATGTTATGTGTTTTTGTTTCGTTTGATTTTTAAGTAGAATAAATGGATGTGAAGAAAACACTCCTACATGGGGATATGGAAGAAGAAATCTATATGAAGTATCCAAAAGGATTTGTTGTGAAGGGAAAGAAGGATCTAGTATGCAAGATGAAAAAGTTCATTTATGGTTTAAAAGAATCACCAAGGATGTGGTATCAAAAATTTGATACTTATATGATGGGAACTGGATTCACAAGAAGCAAATAGGACCACTGTGTATATTTTAAATTAATTGGTGATCATTTTATTTATTTGGTATTGTATTTGTATGACATGTTGTTGATAGGAAACAACAAAAAGATTATCCAGGATGTGAAAACTAAGTTGTCCTCTAAATTTGACATGAAGGACATTGGTGCTGCAAATTTCATTTTGGGCATGGAAATTAAAAGAGATCGGAAAAACATGAAACTATGGTTAAATTAAAGAAAATATATGGAGACAATATTACAGAGGTTTAATATGCAGGAATGTAAATTGGTCAGGGTCCCTATTCATGTTGGTGTAAAGTTATCTGTGAATTAGTGTCCCAAGACATAGGAAGAGGAGGAGGACATGTCTCATGTTCCATATTTGAGTGCAATTGGAATTTTGATGTGTGCAATGGTCTATACTAGACCGAACATTGCATGCAGTGGGATTTTTGAGCAGGTATATGTCAAAACTAGGGAAAGAACATTGAACAACAATAAAGAGGTTTTTCAGGTATTTGCATGGCACTTCTAGCTATGGATT
This sequence comes from Picea glauca, assembly GCA_000966675.3. Lineage (NCBI taxonomy): Eukaryota > Viridiplantae > Streptophyta > Pinopsida > Pinales > Pinaceae > Picea > Picea glauca. The sequence goes on from JZKD02S1911048.1 coordinate 15,949, forward strand.
GTGCTACCAAGGAAGACCATGATTGGACAGAGTGTTGGACATACATGGATTTGTGGATGCATACTGGGTTGGAGATCTAGATCATAGGAGATCTACAAGAAAGTATGTGTTTAATCTATTTGGAGGAGAAACTAGTTGGATGAAAAAAAGACACTCTGTAGTGGAAATTTCAACTACATAAGTTGCATACATGGAAGGCACTCATGAACGAAAGGAAGAAGTATGGTTACAAAGATTGTGTTCAGGTATTGGGTTGGTACAACAAGTTGTAAGGATAGATTGTGACAGTGAGAGTGCAATTTTTATAGCGAAGAACCCGACTTATCATTCAAATACAAATCATATTGATGTTCAATATCACTTTGTGAGAGACATCGTCGAAGAAAATAAAGAATTGTTGATGAAGGTGGACACTTTGAAGAATGTTGCAGATTCATTAACAAAATATGTGAGCACTGAGAAGTTCTCTTGGTGTAGAGGATCCATGGGCATTGTTGCCCTGGATTGTTGACTATGTAACCTTGTAACCCCCTTTATGCAAAGAAAACAACAAGTGGGAGAATGTTGAGGAGATTTTTTCTGCCTCAGGAAACGTGTCACATATTTAGGTGGTTTTTCGGCACATGGTTTCTTTGCCAATGGTTTTTTATTTCTAGTTAAGGAATTAGGGTTGTTGACTAATCCAGGTCATTGGGTTAGGGCTTTGGATGTCGCTGGATCCTATATGTATATTGTATTGTAAACAATGTATCACGATGCATGAATATAGAATATGTTGGTTTTCTCGATTTGGGTTTCCAAGGGAAACATATCTATGTAAGGTTTGTATTTGCCATTGTATCTTTTTTGTTCTTTTACTGAAAATATATTTTTTGTAAATATTGTACAAGGTTAAAATCTACAAAAATCTTGAAGCTGTTGAATTGGAGAGGGCTGAAAAAAATTAACGTTGACATGTGGGTTTCCTTGTGGAGGACAAACCAACTATGGAGGACTAGGAAATGGAAAATACATATTTTTTGGGGGAGTTGATCCATATGGTTTATAGGAAGTTGAAGTACCTACACAATTGTTATGGTCACATGTAGGGGTTGAGGGTGGACCCACATTTGGTTGAGAGACTGGATGGATTGGTGGCACTGGTGGGGGTCCTCCTAACGACGGAGGAGGAACAATAGGATATGACTGTTGGTGACTGAGGGAAGGGTAATAGGACGTCCTTCCATATGGTTGCAGATACTGAGGTGCACCATAAATAGGTGATGGAAGGATGTAAGGGTTGCGGTGTGTCATGGAGCCAATCAACCCAGCCATAGCGTGAGACATCCCAAGTTTTTCCTGTCCAAATGGTACGGGTCTAGGTGCATCAAGTAACACTATGTATAAGTAACCTGATTAAGCATAGATGAGTTTGAAATGTTGGGCCTTGTTGATGGCTTCCTCTTCTGATTGAGGAAAAGTGGATGCTACATCTTTGGCAAGCACAAAGACGAGTGATTTAAGAAACCAATCGAGGTGTTGTTCTTTGGTGGTTTCTTCTTTGCACAAACTACGACACCGACACCATTCATGGATGTGGTCGACGATATGGATAGCAGTGGTTTGTTTGCACTNGTCAAGGTTCCTATTCCTGTTGGGGTAAAGTTATCTACGGATTAGTTTCCCAAGACACAGGGAGAGGAGGATGACATGTCTCATGTTCCATATGTGACTGTAGTTGGTAGTTTGATGTATGCAATGGTATGTACTAGACCAAACATTGCACATGCAGTGAGAGTTTTGAGTAGGTATATGTCAAAACCAGGGAAGGAGCATTGGACAATAGTAAAAAGAGTTTTCAGGTATTTGCGTGGCACTGCTAGCTATGGTTTGTGCTACGAAGGGAGACCGATATTGGACAGAGTGGTGGATATACATGGCTTTGTGGATGCAGATTGGGCTGTAGATCTGGATCGTAGGAGATCTACAAGTGGACATGTGTTTAACCTATTTGGAGGAGAAATAAGTTGGAAGAGAAAAAGACAGGTTATAGTGGCACTTTCAACTACAGAAGTTGAATACATGGCAGCCACTCATGCAAGTAAGGAATCCGTATGGTTACAAAGATTGTGTTTAGGTATTGGGTTGGTACAACAAGCTATAAGGATAGATTGTGATAGTCAAAGTGCAATTTTTCTGGAAAAGAACCCGTCTTATCAATCAAAGACAAATCATATTGATATTCAGTATCACTTTGTGAGAGACATGGTTGAAGAAAAGAAAGTGTTGCTGATGAAGGTGGACACTTTGAAGAATGTTGTAGATTTATGTTATGTGTTTTTGTTTCGTTTGATTTTTAAGTAGAATAAATGGATGTGAAGAAAACACTCCTACATGGGGATATGGAAGAAGAAATCTATATGAAGTATCCAAAAGGATTTGTTGTGAAGGGAAAGAAGGATCTAGTATGCAAGATGAAAAAGTTCATTTATGGTTTAAAAGAATCACCAAGGATGTGGTATCAAAAATTTGATACTTATATGATGGGAACTGGATTCACAAGAAGCAAATAGGACCACTGTGTATATTTTAAATTAATTGGTGATCATTTTATTTATTTGGTATTGTATTTGTATGACATGTTGTTGATAGGAAACAACAAAAAGATTATCCAGGATGTGAAAACTAAGTTGTCCTCTAAATTTGACATGAAGGACATTGGTGCTGCAAATTTCATTTTGGGCATGGAAATTAAAAGAGATCGGAAAAACATGAAACTATGGTTAAATTAAAGAAAATATATGGAGACAATATTACAGAGGTTTAATATGCAGGAATGTAAATTGGTCAGGGTCCCTATTCATGTTGGTGTAAAGTTATCTGTGAATTAGTGTCCCAAGACATAGGAAGAGGAGGAGGACATGTCTCATGTTCCATATTTGAGTGCAATTGGAATTTTGATGTGTGCAATGGTCTATACTAGACCGAACATTGCATGCAGTGGGATTTTTGAGCAGGTATATGTCAAAACTAGGGAAGGAACATTGAACAACAATAAAGAGGTTTTTCAGGTATTTGCATGGCACTTCTAGCTATGGATTGTGCTACCAAGGAAGACCATGATTGGACAAAGTGTTGGACATACATGGATTTGTGGATGCATACTGGGTTGGAGATCTAGATCATAGGAGATCTACAAGCAAGTATGTGTTTAATCTATTTGGAGGAGAAACTAGTTGGATGAAAAAAAGACACTCTGTAGTGGAAATTTCAACTACATAAGTTGCATACATGGAAGCCACTCATGAACGAAAGGAAGAAGTGTGGTTACAAAGATTGTGTTCAGGTATTGGTTTGGTACAACAAGTTGTAAGGATAGATTGTGACAGTGAGAGTGCAATTTTTATAGTGAAGAACCCAACTTATCATTCAAATACAAATCATATTGATGTTCAATATCACTTTGTGAGAGACATCGTCGAAGAAAATAAAGAATTGTTGATGAAGGTGGACACTTTGAAGAATGTTGCAGATTCATTAACAAAATATGTGAGCACTGAGAAGTTCTCTTGGTGTAGAGGATCCATGGGCATTGTTGCCCTGGATTGTTGACTATGTAACCTTGTAACCCCCTTTATGCAAAGAAAACAACAAGTGGGAGAATGTTGAGGAGATTTTTTCTGCCTCAGGAAACGTGTCACATATTTAGGTGGTTTTTCGGCACATGGTTTCTTTGCCAATGGTTTTTTATTTCTAGTTAAGGAATTAGGGTTGTTGACTAATCCAGGTCATTGGGTTAGGGCTTTGGATGTCGCTGGATCCTATATGTATATTGTATTGTAAACAATGTATCACGATGCATGAATATAGAATATGTTGGTTTTCTCGATTTGGGTTTCCAAGGGAAACATATCTATGTAAGGTTTGTATTTGCCATTGTATCTTTTTTGTTCTTTTACTGAAAATATATTTTTTGTAAATATTGTACAAGGTTAAAATCTACAAAAATCTTGAAGCTGTTGAATTGGAGAGGGCTGAAAAAAATTAACGTTGACATGTGGGTTTCCTTGTGGAGGACAAACCAACTATGGAGGACTAGGAAATGGAAAATACATATTTTTTGGGGGAGTTGATCCATATGGTTTATAGGAAGTTGAAGTACCTACACAATTGTTATGGTCACATGTAGGGGTTGAGGGTGGACCCACATTTGGTTGAGAGACTGGATGGATTGGTGGCACTGGTGGGGGTCCTCCTAACGACGGAGGAGGAACAATAGGATATGACTGTTGGTGACTGAGGGAAGGGTAATAGGACGTCCTTCCATATGGTTGCAGATACTGAGGTGCACCATAAATAGGTGATGGAAGGATGTAAGGGTTGCGGTGTGTCATGGAGCCAATCAACCCAGCCATAGCGTGAGACATCCCAAGTTTTTCCTGTCCAAATGGTACGGGTCTAGGTGCATCAAGTAACACTATGTATAAGTAACCTGATTAAGCATAGATGAGTTTGAAATGTTGGGCCTTGTTGATGGCTTCCTCTTCTGATTGAGGAAAAGTGGATGCTACATCTTTGGCAAGCACAAAGACGAGTGATTTAAGAAACCAATCGAGGTGTTGTTCTTTGGTGGTTTCTTCTTTGCACAAACTACGACACCGACACCATTCATGGATGTGGTCGACGATATGGATAGCAGTGGTTTGTTTGCACTCAGAGAGAAGTTCTAAGCCAGTGTTGTGATGAACTGGTAGTTGGAAAAAGGCCAAAAAGGCATTGGCCAATGATTCAAAAGTCATACGGGACCCTGATTTGTCGTCCACATACCATTTGGCTGAGGAACTAGTGAGGGTTCTTTGAAACAACCTCAAGAAGATGGAATCATCCATGATGTTGTTTGACGAGCACCATAAGTGGAAGGTCATAGCATGGTTGGCGATATGTTCCCTTGGTTTTCCTTCAAATTTTGGAATATTTGAAGGTAGTTTGGTAGGCATATTTGTCACACACCCACTACCATAATCAACTTTTCGTTGATTTCTGCAAAATCAAAGCCCCCAAATTACCTACGGAGGATTAGCGCAAGCTAACTCTTTCTCTCTCCCTGCTCCCATGTGATTGCGGGTCATGATCACGGGTCAAACAATTCGTGGTGCCTCTTTGTGTTTCTCGCCTCGGCGTTACAGTGATGTCGAATCGTTCGACTCTTCAACTGTCGAACCCCGATAGGGTTAGCAACTGGCCAATAGGGACGAATCCCTACAGGGTTAGCAGATGGCCAATAGGAGTGGCCTTGTCATGCGGTTGAGTGGAGTACAAGTGGCGAGAGGGGAAACACGACACGGTGGGTAGTGTGATAGGAGACAGGCCCCACTTCAAATGCCACACCATTCCGGACAACCCCCCCATTAAAGGAAGAATGGCAAGGGGGGTTCGGAATTCACCTGAATGTTGTTGATCAAGGAGAATGAATCCTGACCATTCCATAGTTGCACGTTTGATTCCGGGACCCCCGCACTGCTAAAGGCATAACAAAAAGGGGGCTCTGGAATGAAGCCTCAGCCGTAGATCTGGGCGGGTGGACTTTGGTCGTCCAGATATGCTCACCACTTACCCTAAGGTGCACTCGCACCCCAACTTAAAGTTGACGTCTCTTCCCCATATATGACGGTCATTATAGACCTTGATATCCTCCGAAAGAATCTCGTCCGTTCATTGGGATTTATCATCATGAGATTCTAAACTCTCGACCACGGGACTCCCGAATTCTTGATCCCTGGTTTCCCTATGCAGTTAATCTCTCGACACGTAGCCTCCTTAAATCGGACGGTCCAGACCTATCTTAGGGTTTCCACCATGGAAAGTCCCGATCTCTTGTCACCAGGACTCCCGAGTTCGTGATTCCTGATTTCCCGAAATGGGAAATCTCATGACATGTGGCCTCATTAAATCAGACGGTCTATATCTGTCTCGGGGTTTCCACCATGGAAAGTCCCGATTTCTCATCACCAGAACTCCTGAGTTCACGATTCCTGATTTCCCGAACTGGGAAATCTCACAACACGTGGCCTCCTTAAATCGGACAGTCCAGATCTGTCTCGTGGTTTTCGCCATGGAAAGTCTCGATCTCTCGTCACCAGGACTCCCGAGTCCGCAATTCCCAATTTCCCAAAATGGGAAATCTTACGACACGTGGCCTCCTTAAATCGGACGGTCCAGATCTTATCTCGGGGTTTCCACAATGGAGAGTCCCGATCTCTGATCGCCAGAACTCCCGAGTTCTCGACTCTCGATTTCTTGAAATGGGAAATCTTACGACACCTGGCCTCCTTTAATCGGACGACCCAAATCCATTTTGGGGGTTTCTCCCTTATTCACTGGGGGTTTAACCCTCGAGTATCTCCTGATAGATCCAACAGCTATTGGGTTTTCCAGCCAAGATCTGATGGTTCAGAAAAGTTCCTAACTTGTGCATTCTCTCATGACTTCCTAGATGGGGAAAATTCAACGACCCAGATGTTCTCATGGACCTTGGGGATCTACGATCCCGATATCTTCACTATCCACGAAGGTACAAAAAGACAAGGTGGTAAGGCGTTTAACATCCTACTTTCTCCTACCAAATCTAACGGTCATGAGTGACCACAGATCTCCCGACAGGATCTTGTCCGTCGATCAACACCGATCAGGGTTAAGGTACTTATCTTTCCAGCTTCTTCTTCTTATATGACGATCGTGAGTGACCACAGATCTCCCGAAGGGATCTCGTCCGTCGATTTGATACTTATCAGGGATTTCTTAAGGCCTTGCGCTTTCACGTCCTCCTTCCAGGTTCTTGATGATGTTTTCAAGGAGGGTATCTCTATGGGTAGGTTTACCCAGGGTACTATCTAAGGAAGATAAGGGTATCTCTCTCCTGAGAACCAGGCATGAAGTCTGAATTAGATCAGTTTGCATATAAAAAACAATTTAAGAGAGCATAAGCCACACGTAGTCTTTCCATATAAACATACAACTACCAGTACTGATCAAGACACCATATAGACATTCTTATAATGAAGTCATTCACGATTTCATAGATTATGATCATAAATGTCAGCATACATATATTTCAAGATGTCAAACGAAAAACACTTATCAGAAAGTAACACCAGGGATTATGCAACTACTGAGAGGGGTGCTTGTTTCCACCCAACCGTAGGCTCAATGACTCCCAGTGGATTTACCACCAGCCACCCCCGAGCTGAGACCACGATGCTATGAGACTGCGTCTCTGTTTTCCAGTGACCAGGAGTGAAGGTTACTCTCCTTTCCTCTATGCTATCACTCACTCTGCATATCACCAGAGTTCTCTTTCTCCCCTCACGTCTGCCCCCCAATCGTTTCTCCCCCACACCTTATCCTCTTGCGAGGTTGCGTGTGGCACGATTTCCCTCGCGCTAGTCAGGCCTAACGTCTCTACAGGTGGGCGGTTCACCTCCCCATCCCTCATTAATTCCTGAGGATCCATCTACCTACCAGCCTACGAGACATTTAATTCAGGGCCAGCGAGCCGCTTTTGGTTCTCCGGGCCAGTGAAGTCCAAATATGGTATTGATTTTCGGTGGAAGTTAATGCCACCTTCCCAGGTGCCTTCCAACACCTTTCTGTAGCCATCGTGGTCTCTTTTTCAACATATCCCCTCTTAGAAGTCCTGCAATATAATTCATAATATTATTCACATTCATCGACCTTTTCCACAAGGTCCATTCACATCACATATTCACATTTCTGAGTTTGCCACAGTTCTTGGCCACTCCAGTTATTTTTAGAAACTGGGGGAAACAGGATGTTACAATTCCCTCCCCCTTAAAGGAACATCGTCCTCGATGTTCTTATCTTTTAACATGAATTGCATGTACAGAAGTAAACAAAATTGGATATGTCTGTCTCATGCATCCTCCATTTCCCATGTAGCCTCATCTGGGCCAAAATGTCTCCACTGCACCTTTACTTGTGCAATGGTTCAATTCCGGACTAGGGTTTCCTTTTTGTCCAATATGCATTGGGGTTCTGGTTGAAATTCTCCCTTCAGCTTCACCTGGATCACAGACCAGTCAATTATATGATTAGCATCATGTACATATTTCTTCAATAATGAAACATGGAAAACATTATATGCTTTTACTGTGGGAGGAAGTGCTAGACGATAGGCTATAGGTCCCACTCTATCTAGAACCTCAAAGGGTCCACAATACCGGGGTGCCAACTTGGCATAAGCTCCCATTTTCAGGGAACTCCTTCTGGGCTTAATTCTGAGATATACATGGTCTCCCATTTTGAACTCTCTTGGAGTTCTCTTTTGGTCAGCATAACGTTTCTGTCGGTTCTGAGCGACCTTCATATTTTGTTTTATCTTAGTCACTTGTTGTTCCATTTCTTTCAACATGTAGGGTCCAAAAGAAATCCTATTTATAGGATTACTCCAGCTGACTAGAGTATTATACGACCTACCATAGAGGACCTCGAAGGGACTCATATTTAAGGATGCTTGGTAGCCTTTGTTGTAGGCGAATTCTACCAATGGCAGGTAGTCTTTCCATTTCCTGGGTTGATGCATTACATGCATCCTTAACATATCCGCTAATATTTGATTCACTCTTTCTATCTGTCTATGGGTTTGAGGGTGATAGGCAGTTCTAAACAACAATTTGGTCTCTAAACCAACCATCAGTGATTTCCAAAAATTGGAAGTAATTTTTGTGTCTCTGTCAGACACTATCTCTTTCGGCATATCGTGCAATCTGAATACCTCTTTCATGAATACTTGGGCGATATCTATCGCCTTGTAGGTGGATTTGACGGGGATGAAATGAGAAAACTTGCTCAGTTTATCCACCACTACCATAATGGCGTCATTCTGTTTGGTTGAAGTTGGCAATCCAGTGATAAAATCCATGGAGATGGTTTCCATTTCCATTCTGGGATGGGTAAAGGGTGTAATAGTCGTTCTGGGTGTTGATGTTCTACTTTAACCTGTTGGCACTCTATGCATTGGGCCAAATATTTGGCTATGTCTTTCTTCAATCCGGGTCAATAAAATTGTTTCTGGGTGGTAGTGATCATTTTCTGGTATCCTGGGTGACCAGTATATGGTCTTTTATGTATTTCATCCATCATGAACCTCTTCAAGTCGTCACAATTTGGAATGTATAGTCTATCTCTGTAAGTGAGCAGACCTCCTTCGGTCATCTGGTAGCCTTCATCCTTTACTCCAGTAGGTTCTTGCTGTAGGTATAGGGTCACAGTCTGAACGAAGGGATCTGTCTCCTGTGCATTTATGACTCTATTCTTGACATCTGTCTCTCAAGTACTCATCGCTGCCAAGTGAATTGTTTTCATGCTTCTACTAAGGGCATCGACCACCCTATTTTCCTTCCCTTTAATGTGTTTGATTTCAAAATCAAATTCGCTAAGGAGGGCCATCCATCTAGCTTGTCTAGCATTGAGATTTGGTTGGCCAAACAAATACCGCAATCCACAGTGATCTATAATAAATACAAATTTTCTTCCCAAGAGGTAATGCCTCCACATTTTCAAGGCATGCACTATGGCAGCCAGTTCTAGATCATGAGTCACATAGTTGACTTCATGTTTGTTTAATTTTCAGGATTCATAGCAGATCGCACTTCCTTTCTGCATAAGGACTCCTCCGAGCCCTTCCTTACAGGCATCTGTGCACACAAGGAAGTCAGCTTCTGGGTCAGTGATTTTCAACACGGGTGCATGGGTTAGTAGATGTTTCAGGGTT
>JZKD02S1911048.1:45459-62040 GCA_000966675.3 Picea glauca
CCTCATATGATGGCTTGAACCCCCATAAGGTTAAAGAAATCAAAGTGCCTTAAAATAAGAAATCATTATTTAAATGATAAAGTAAAGTGACAAAGTCAAGGTGGATTATTTAAATAATAAAGAGAAGTGACAAAATCAAGAAGGAATATTTAATGATAAAGTATTGGATAAATTTCTATTTATGGAAAGTGGTTAACCCTAAAATAAGGAAAATAGGTTAAGTGACCTAGAAATGGGTTAAGTGACCAAGAGAATGAAAGTATAAATAAGATAGCAATGGTCTCTTGAAAAACATTGTTTTTGTGGATCAATGGAGATCTTCTTGTGAGATTATCTTTTGGAGTATTGATGGAGACCTTCTTGTGAGAGCATCTTTGGTGTGGATCTCTTGAGCATGATTGAAGATCTATTATGAGAAAGAGAGCATGAGGAGGATCTCATGGATGCATCAAATTTTCAGCAATATCAAAGATCTTGATGGAAAAAGTCACTGAGCTTCAAAAACCCTAGTTTCTGAGATGTACACATGATGTAATGGGCTAGGGCACATACATACGCGGGATGTATGAGGACAGGGTGCGTACAGTGGATAAAATCATGGAGATTTGTGTTTGAGATGATGACTGGTTGTTGAAGACTGAAGCAGGTTCTAGATCTGCATTCTATGGGCTCATATATGTCACTGAAACACTGGTATGGTTACATTTTTGTCTTGATGGATAGTATTGCTTGTTGTGTTGTGAAATCTTAGGGCATTCTTGGTATGGATACTATGATGTGGTTTATGTTGGTTGATGGAGTGAGAAATATTCTTGTGATTCAATTTTGATATGATTGCTATGGTATACTAGTTGATTATACATGATTGAGTTAGCATTCATATTGATTAGTTGTGGAGCATGAGTAAGCTATTGGAGAGCTTGGATGTGTTGTGACTTGCTGGTGGTCAGTTTGGATAGTGGAAGATAGAAGAAATTATGCTTGCAGGTTGCAGAGGATCCACGTATGTGATGAAAAGGATAAAACCTAATAGCTTAGAAGGCATACGCAGGTTGTTGTATATATTGTCCGTGTACATACGCGGTCTATAGTGAGCCAGGGAACGTACACACGTGGGTTTCACTACTGACAGGTCACGTACCTATTGCATATTGATATATGTTGAGGATTGTTGCCTCATATCAATTGGTGTTGAGGGTGTAATATGAGTCTTTAATTATAGAGTTGGTTCTCTTGTAGAGTTGTACTCTATTTAGTTGTTGTTGAAAAAGCCCAAGGATTGTAGTCTGTAATAAAAATAAAATTGTACATACATCTTGTGTTCTTTGTGTTCCTTGTGGTGATGACTTATTGATAATCTATGTTGCTGATATATGTTCACATCTAACTGGTTCTAAATGAAATAAATGAGTAATAAGTAAATGTTGAATGAAAACTAATGAGTTTTGTGTAAGAGGGAAGTTTTGGTAAAAAGAGCCCTACACTCATTCACCCCCCGCAAGTGTGGTAGGTGTGTCCAATAGTTATTACTAATAAATATATCATGACATATACCGTATCTAAGATTTTAGTAATAGATGTGATTACAATACCATCTTTAATCCGAGTTACAATTCCATTTATTCTCCCTATAAGTGTATGTTTCCCATTAATTACAACATAGTGATTAGTGTATTATCTAGTCTAACAAAATCAATATCATGGAAACAATAGGGATAAAGTGTACATAAACATGAATCAAACTTGTTGTAATCATACTAGATAACTGTATAGGGTTGAAAATGATGAAGTAATGAGCTAATATGATATGAGACCACAACAATCCCTCTATGAGACCTCATACATTAACTTTGGTGATCTATTAAACTTTGTATTTACACTAATATGGCACATATACTAGTTGAATATGGTGATCTATTACCCTTTGTATTTACACAAGAATTGGAATCACATACAAGTGTAATACAGGTGTTGATACTTTGTGCCATTTATTTCCAATGATATCCCATGTAGTTAATAAGAGATAATTTTAATATCACGATACGTATTGATTATGGTAAATAGGTAACATGATATCACCTTGTTGAACCTTAAGCTAAGTTGTTCTTGTATTATTGATATCATACTAATGGAATGGCTCTATTCCCCTTGTATTGGAGGTTAATCTATTGCCTTTACTTCTTATTATATACTTCCCTTTGTAGTTAACACTGATGTTGTTTGCTTCATAACCCTATGTTATAGATCATACAACAACCTTTAACTATAACTGGAAAAATAGGGCATAGGTTAGTAGTATCCCTACTCAATGGGCTTACTTCCTTATAGTGATCATTGTTCTGGTACCAAGATGAGATTCACAGTATGGAATTTTATGGAACTAATGGGAAGAAATATCACTAGATACTACACAATGAGAGATTCAAACTAGTGTAATCAGTAGTTCATAATCAGATACAATACTCATATTAGGAAGCTACACTCATAGTTAGTTTTGTACTAATTTCCATATTCAAGTTGTTATCACATCAAAATGTCCAGGGTTGTGGGTGACATCCATGAGTGCATAAAATAGGAAGCTACAACATTCAACAGTGAAGTCCCCCCCCAGTTAAATTTATCTCCACTTCTAATCACGTTTGGACGGATTCCACAACTGGTGGGTGGATAAATTTGGTGGGAGTGCTAAAAATAGTCAATGCACCCAGAATGTAGACCGTATCTAGATCAATGACCACATATCATTTCGGCACCATGAGCTACGTGGTTGTTAAAAACCGAAGGGAGGGCCGAAATCCAAACCATGGTTTTTAGGTGTGGCTACGTAGCGAGAGGTGGTGCATTTCGGGATTGAAAGCAATCTGGGTCCAAACTACTTTTGGTGGCCCCAAAATCACGTGCTCTTGCAGTGTCGTATCAAACAGTAGCTCATGACCACCCCCTAGCGTTCATGTCAAATCCTGATCCCGAGGAGGGTTCAGCCAATGAAAAAGTATTTATTTTTTGCAACCACCTTCTTATTTATTGACCAATCCATGAGAGGCACATGGTCAACCCCTATTTGTCAAATCACTTCTCTGATATCAACATGGATTCAGTTAATGGAGAAGGACTGGTAGCTGAAACCGCAGCTCAGTCCATAAGTGGGAAGCGTAAAATCCATGGCTGAAGGGGCAGGGCTATCATCCAGGGTACACCATGGGCAGTTTTGTCTTGTAGGTCCATATTGACCAGAGCTTGCATTTGACAGGAGAAAAACATGCACAATCTGACATAAAGATGCGCAGATGTCAAGCATTGAGTGGAATGGCCTGATCAATCCTAGCATTCGTGGGCTGACCTGAGTATAAATAATTCTTTTTAAGATTTTGTTATCGTCGAATGGTTGAGCAGAGCTCCCTACTGTGTAATTTTTTATACTAGAACTGTTCTCTGGTTATGTATCAAACTTGAGACTTTCGTATTAATAGAAGTCATCTTCTTTCACCTATTTTNTTATTACTAATAAATATATCATGACATATACCGTATCTAAGATTTTAGTAATAGATGTGATTACAATACCATCTTTAATCCGAGTTACAATTCCATTTATTCTCCCTATAAGTGTATGTTTCCCATTAATTACAACATAGTGATTAGTGTATTATCTAGTCTAACAAAATCAATATCATGGAAACAATAGGGATAAAGTGTACATAAACATGAATCAAACTTGTTGTAATCATACTAGATAACTGTATAGGGTTGAAAATGATGAAGTAATGAGCTAATATGATATGAGACCACAACAATCCCTCTATGAGACCTCATACATTAACTTTGGTGATCTATTAAACTTTGTATTTACACTAATATGGCACATATACTAGTTGAATATGGTGATCTATTACCCTTTGTATTTACACAAGAATTGGAATCACATACAAGTGTAATACAGGTGTTGATACTTTGTGCCATTTATTTCCAATGATATCCCATGTAGTTAATAAGAGATAATTTTAATATCACGATACGTATTGATTATGGTAAATAGGTAACATGATATCACCTTGTTGAACCTTAAGCTAAGTTGTTCTTGTATTATTGATATCATACTAATGGAATGGCTCTATTCCCCTTGTATTGGAGGTTAATCTATTGCCTTTACTTCTTATTATATACTTCCCTTTGTAGTTAACACTGATGTTGTTTGCTTCATAACCCTATGTTATAGATCATACAACAACCTTTAACTATAACTGGAAAAATAGGGCATAGGTTAGTAGTATCCCTACTCAATGGGCTTACTTCCTTATAGTGATCATTGTTCTGGTACCAAGATGAGATTCACAGTATGGAATTTTATGGAACTAATGGGAAGAAATATCACTAGATACTACACAATGAGAGATTCAAACTAGTGTAATCAGTAGTTCATAATCAGATACAATACTCATATTAGGAAGCTACACTCATAGTTAGTTTTGTACTAATTTCCATATTCAAGTTGTTATCACATCAAAATGTCCAGGGTTGTGGGTGACATCCATGAGTGCATAAAATAGGAAGCTACAACATTCAACAGTGAAGTCCCCCCCCAGTTAAATTTATCTCCACTTCTAATCACGTTTGGAGGGATTCCACAACTGGTGGGTGGATAAATTTGGTGGGAGTGTTAAAAATAGTCAATGCACCCAGAATGCAGACCGCAGCTAGATCAATGACCACATATCATTTCGGCACCATGAGCTACGTGGTTGTTAAAAACCGAAGGGAGGGCCGAAATCCAAACCATGGTTTTTAGGTGTGGCTAGGTAGCGAGAGGCGGTGCATTTCGGGCTTGAAAGCAATCTGGGTCCAAACTGCTTTTGGTGGCCCCAAAATCACGTTCTCTTGCAGTGTCGTATCAAACAGTAGCTCATGATCACCCCCTAGCGTTCATGTCAAATCCTGATCCCGAGGAGGGTTCAGCCAATGAACAAGTATTTATTTTTTTCAACCACCTTCTTATTTATTGACCAATCCATGAGAGGCACATGGTCAACCCCTATTTGTCAAATCACTTCTCTGATATTGAGATGGATTCAGTTAATGGAGAAGGACTGGTAGCTGAAACCGCAGCTCAGTCCATAAGTGGGAAGCGTAAAATCCATGGTTGAAGGGGCAGGGCTATCATCCAGGGTACACCATGGGCAGTTTTGTCTTGTAGGTCCATATTGACCAGAGCTTGCATTTGATAGGAGAAAAACATGCACAATCTGACATAAAGATGCGCAGATGTCAAGCATTGAGTGGAATGGCCTGATCACTCCTGGCATTCGTGGGCTGACCTGAGTATAAATAAGTCTTTTTAATATTTTGTTATCGTTGAATGGTTGAGCAGAGCTCCCTACTGTGTAATTTTTTATACTAGAACTGTTCTCTGGTTATGTATCAAACTTGAGACTTTCGTATTAATAGAAGTCATCTTCTTTCACCTATTTTTTTTAAACTGTGCTAGAACACTTGGGCATGGAGGATCCAGTCAAGGGTTGTGGTTTTATTGTAATGTAAGTTTGATTACAATATCTCTATGACTAGTTTTAGTTAGATTCTTTGTTATCTTATTTCCCCTTATGCTGAAAGGCTCGAGCATGGAGGATACAATTGAGTTGTTGTAGTTGCATGGTAGTGTAGGTTTGATTATTATGCTACTGTGACATATTTTGGTGTTTGAAACTTGAGTTCAAGAGTTCTCTTGAACCTACATTTTTCTTCACCAAGTTTCTTGAAGGCCGGATGTTGATAAAAATATTGTTCACCTCTCTCACTAAGTCTTCCTTCTGCTCACTCTTAAACTAAAATAAATGATTGAAGTTAATTAGGAACTCACTTCCCTGTGCATTTCTCGTCCATTTTTTGTGTTCAAATCATTCATGTAATGAGTTTTGTCCATTTGACCTCCACTCATAAAACCAACATCCACCAAACATTTTGATGGGTACTGGACTTATCCTCTTGAAATCTTAGGGTGACTCTCAGTGCTAACATTCATGGCATTGTTGTCGGGGAACAAATTAAAGAAATTTCCCTTAGATTGAATGACAAAGAGATTATGATTCTGAAGGTGCATCATAAATTAGTACCTTGAAGATTACAACTTGCACCTGGTGACTCCACTGCTTCAGTTGTGGCTCCCAAAGGAAGACACATGAGGTCTAGTCCATATCTACCTCTAGAAAACCCCTGAAGCTGACCTAGAGAATATTATCAAGAAAGGAAATATTTCTCAATAAGGATTTTAACTATTGTTCCAGATTGAAATGCTCCCTGGGAAGAATGGCATTGCAGAGATCTAGTTTTATATGGTGAACTAAAGTTGGACACATTATTTTGACTGCTCATCTTTCACCATGGTGACTCCACTGGTTTGAAATAGAAAAGATTCTATCTCGGAGGTATGCCTTCTGGGATTTTTCAAAAATAGTTGGTTTCCCTAATCCACTACCTAATAGAGATGAATGGGAAAGTAGCCTCCCTAAATTTCAAGGAAAAGAATGGGATTTACCAGCTGAACACCTGATAGGTTTTCATGATTTTATTCATCATCTTCATATCGTGCATGAAGATGTACAGATAAATATTTTTAGGTATTCATTAGAGAGGATTTCTCGCGATTGGTGTAAATATCTTCCAATCACAAGTATCATCTCTTTGACAAAATTTCATGCAGCTTTTAATTCCTTTTGTAATTTTTTTTTTCCAGCTAAACGTCTTTTTGAGGGATGGTGTAATGTGTTTTCTTTGCTCCATAAATATTCTACTAGTCATGAAAGCCCAATTTGTGATGAAGCATTTATTGTAGAATAAAACATTTACCATGAAGATCATGAGGTGTTGGATGATATTCATTATGATAGGAATAACATAGAAATGTCTGGCATCATATCAGATATATCTGTTGTTTTAAATATTCATGAAGATCAACATCTTTCTTTTGAATATTCTGATGATTAAGAGAAAGTGTATTCTGCAGTAGATATTTCTCCTGACTGCGAAGTTGAGATAGATGATAGTCTAATTAAAATAACTAGGGAAGATTTCTCTATGTTTTTTCCTAGATTTTCATATTTGAAGGCAGATGTTGTTTGCTACTCTTATGGAGAGAATGCAGAGGATATTTATGTCACTGAAAAATATTTTTTTGGCATCCATGTTTATGATGAAGAATTTATTTCAAATATTGACCAAGAGAATCCCATTTTTGATGAATATCCCAGTGAAGATGAGGAAGAGCAGAACTTGTCCATGGATTCTTTATATCCTTGTAGCATGGTCCCTGTGTATGATAACTATCAACCTGATCATTGCAAGGGACATGAAGGAGAAAAGGAAGGGATAAATATGCAACTCATCTCATCTCCAACAATTATAAATGAGCAACGGGTTAAAAAGAAAGAGCCATCCATTGATATACATGAGGATATTTCTTTCCATCAGCTAACAAATGTTGCCAAAGAACACATAGGAGAAGTGGAGCAACAACCTATATCATCCTTTCACTCACCTAGGATTTCCATAGATATTCCACCAGAGGTGAGTAGTTGAAAAGAAGAGAAGGCTTTCTACTACCCATCTAGCAAGTCTTATCACCCATTTTATGACCCTGTGGGGTGGTATATGGAGTTGAGTTTTCCAAAATCATTGGAGCCTACAAAATTATTCATGTTATCATCATTTGGGGGTATTTTCCTACTTCCCTTACCTTTTTTGGATCATTTGTAGTGAAGAGAAGAATTATATTACCAAACAGTATGGATGGCTATCGTGGAAGTTTGCTTTCACCAAGCACATTGTAAAAAGTCATTTAGTCTAGGATTGGACATAAATAAGCTCCTTCTAGAGCATGTGTGTTCATTTTCCTTTTTGGTAAGTAAAGTAGTGTACATTTCATCCTGTTTCCCTCAACAAATGTACCTAAGCTCGACTCCACAACTCAATAGCTAAGCCACTGGAACTGCACATTCTTGGTAGCTCACAGGGAGCATGAAATCCCCTGTGGAACCAATGTTATCACATGAAAGTGTCCACGGTACCAGGTGACATCCATGAGCACAAGCAGCAGGAAAATACAACATTAGGTAGTGAAGTTCCCCCCTAGTTCAATTTAGCGTCACTTCTAAGCACGTTTGGAGGGATTCCATAGCTGGCGGGTGGATAAACTTTGGCGAGAGCGCTAAAAATAGTCGGTRCACCTAGATCAMAAAATGCAGCCATATAAACGACCACAGATCATTTYRTCACCATGAGCTGTGYAGTCGTTAAAACCTAAAGGGTGGGCMAAAATCCAAACCGTGGTTTTGGGGTGTGGCTACRTGGTGAGAGGCGGTGCATTTCGGGCCTAAAAGTAGTCTAGGTCCAAACCAYTTTCGGTGGCCCCAAAATCAYGTGCTCTTGAAGCATMATATCAAACAGTAGTGYRTGGTCRCCCCCTAGCGGTYAAGTCACAWCCARAWCCYGAKGAGGGCTCAACTAATGAACAAGTATTGAGTTTTTGCGGCCAAATGMTTATTTATCRACCAATCCATGAGCAACACATGGTTTCCCCCTATTCATCAAATTGTTTCTTTGATCCTGAGATGGATTCGGTTAATGGAGAAGGACTGGTAGTTGAAACCTCAGATCRGTCCATAAKTGGGAAGTGTAAAATCCATGGYTRAAGGGGAGGGGCTTTCAACCAGGCTACAACATGGGTAGTTTCTTTTTGYAGGTCCATATTGACCAGAKCTTGYGTTTGACAGGAGAAAAACATGCACAGTCTGACAGAGAGTTGCGCAAATGTAAATCATTGAGTGGAAWGGCCATATCACTACTAACATTTRTGGGATRACCTGAGTATAAATAGGTATTTTTAAGATTTTTTTGCCATCGAATGGTTGAGAAGAGCTCCCTACTATGTCATTTTTTATACCAGAACTGTTCTCTGGTTATGTATCAAACTTGCRACTTTCGCATTAATAGAATTCAACTTCTTTCACCTTTTTTTTTAAATTGTGCTAGAAAATTCAGGCATGGAGGATCCAGTCRAGGGTTGTGGTTTTATTGTAATGTAGGTTTGATTATAGTATCAATGTGACCAGTTTTAGTTAGCTTCTTTGTTATCTTATTTCCCCTTATGCTGAAAGGCTCARRAATGGAGGATCCAGTCGAGTTRTTGTAGTTGCATGGTAATGTAGGTTTGATTATTATGCTACTGTGACATATTTCAATGTTTGAAACTTCARTTCAAGAGTTCTCTTGAACTAGAGTTTTTCTTCACCAAGTTGCTTGAAGGCTGGATGTTGATAACARTCTTGTTCACCTCTTTCACTAATTCTTCCTTYTGCTCACCCTTAAACTCAAATAACTAATTGAAGTTAATGAGGAYCCCACTTCCCTATKCATTTCTTTTAAGCCCTAATATTGGCTCATTACCCCTTAATTGGGGCATATTAGATTAGTAATGTTATTTTATTTATGTYAGCTTTATTCCATTAGTTGTAATTAGACCTCCTAGTCTCCTATATATACCAAGGARACATTTTCATTTGGAATCATCTTGTACTTGAACATTTAAGTGGGGTAAAAGGAGGTTGCCCMCTCGAAGAGGCTTATTATCCGAAATTATCTCTTTTTCAAGGCGTTGAGTATTTTTTCTGAGGTTTTTCTATGTTATATTRATATTTGGTTCGTAACAATTTCTTTTCTAGTTTATGTGTTCAAATCATTCTTGTACTGAGTTTTGTCCATTTGACCTTCACTCATAAAACCAACATCCACCAAACATCTTGATGGGTACTGGGCTTATCCACTTTCAATCTGAGGGTGACTCTCAGTGCTAACACAAGTAATGGAAATCAATAGTAATAAGATAAGATAATCCACAATCAATGGTAATAATCTAAGCTAATTCAAAATCAATCATGAAGGTGAAGAATACATGTAGGAGGACACTTTGGATTAACCTGACTCATATGATGGAAAGGAAATCAAACTTGGGGATCTTGACCTAAAGTCCATTTCTTCTTCCTACCAGCAAAAAGACTTGAATTCAATCGTTGAGAAATAGGATCCTCTTATGAAGGACTCATGGGTTCATAATAAAATTCTTAGCAACCCAACAAAAAAAACAAAAGGTATGCCATCCATTCCTTCTATAAGAATTAAATCCTCTTCCTTTGCTCAACCTAAAAGAAAAAGAGGTAGGCAAAGCAACGAATAACTTCTTAAATATATGGGAGAGTTTCCGGTTAACTCAGGCTTCCTTACCTTGATGAAAGACAAGTTCCTACCCAACCCCCCACATTTCTCATGAAGGTCATCTCTTGGAATATCAAAGGCCTTAATGGTAAAACCAGGCACGTGCTTCTCAGTCAAAACATCCTCTAGGAAAATCCCTTTATAGTAACAATACAAGAAACTAAATGCATCCAATTACTTATTCAAACCCTTTCATCTTAAATCTAGCAGAGACCCCAAGCTATGGCCTTATATGCACATGAAGTAGCAAGAGACCTTTCCCTTATCTAGAAACCTGCTAAAATATTTTTTTTCAACTTCTTTACCACCAAGCACTTCCTCAAAGATCCCTTCCAGCTTGTATGGTCCTATAAAACTCACTTTCTCACTAATTTTTATGGCCCAAACTCTATCCCTGACAAGATTCATTCTTTTTACTCCATTCAACACCTGCAACTGCTAGTGGGAAGAAAACCCCTATGGCTACACCAGGGTTTACAATGTAGTCAAATCAATAACTATTTAAAAGTATCCTACTTCTCTAACTACCCCAAACATATCCCAGACTCATACAAGAAAATCAAAATGAGAAGGATTGGGTAACTTTACCTCTACTTCACGTCCAGTGATGATCCTCTCACGCTTGATATCTTCACTAATTGCACACCTCCTCCCAAGGTTGGCCTGCATTCAAAGAAAAATAAACATAAAACTACAAGCATGCATTTCATACATAAATAAGGGTTAGATGTTAGAATAAATACATAAATCAAATGAAAACATTCGACACATCATGTTTTGGGACAAGAAAATTACTTCTTTTATTGATAATACAATGATCACTTACAACCAAAGTTATCATATGGATTCTCCTAATAAAATCCATATTGAAAAATTACTTCTTTTATTCATAATAGAATGATCCTCTTCACCAAGCTCCAAGTGCACCTCCATATGGATCTCTCAACCTTTTTTTTGGGAAGTATAATCGGTTTATGATGAAGGAAGGAAAATTGGGGAATTATGAGGCAATTCTCACAAAAGGGCTGCAAATGCTTGGGGAAAGGAGGGGATGTGAAACGGGAAGAGTTTCCTTGTTCTTATGTATAGATGTGGAATGAGACCCCAAAACCTCTTTTTTATATGATGAAAGGATGGTTATTCTTTTGGGTGATGGGCTATAGGTAGTGGATTAGTTGGGAAACTACCCAATAGCCCATAATCTCAACGAATTCCTTGCAACTTTTTATTTTTTTAAAATTTTGCAAGTATACGCGGGATGTAGTGGTGCAACATGCATACATACGTGGGCTGTAGTGGTGAATAAATCATATGTACGTGGGAAGTAGTGGTGCAGGGCACGTACATCTTCAAAAAATGGGTTTTTAAGAAGAGCAAATCAGTGATGGCTTGGCAAAAAATGAAAGTAAGAGGGCCAAGGGCCAAGTATGCATGTGTAGATATATTTAGGGTTATAAAAGCAACCCCATCATCAATAATGATCATTGGCTTATTGTTGGATACTTCAACATAATTACCTCTCTGAATGAAAATAAAGGAGGCATTAGAAGGCTCGACCATGACTCCCAATCCTTTCTTGATAACATCCAATCCCTCAACCATCAATGACATTCACACCTAGAACAACTGTAGAAGAGGCAAAAACTAGGTGGCTTCAAGACTTGATCACTTTCTAGGCTCAAAATATATTTTTCTGGTCGGATTCCATCATTCAACCCTCATCCTTACCTACGGGGGCTTATACCACTAGCCAATCATGCTAAATTTAGACCTTCATGGAAACCCTCTCATCCCACCGTTCCTCTTTGAAATTTTTTGTTTTAACCATCCAAATTTCTATAAAAACTTCAAATCCTAGTGGGAAGAATGCAACCTTTATTCATGAACACCTATGTACATATTTCACCAGAAAGTGAAGCATATCAAACAAAAACTAGAAATATGGAACAAAGAGGAATTTGTCAATATTTTCCAGGGAAAATAAGAGATCGCCTCCCATATGGAATAGGTCCAACAATCCATCATACGTGAAGTCCACATAGATAAAATGATAAGGAAGATAATCAAATACATTCTCAAATTAATGAAAGAGAAAAACAAGAGGAACTGCTCTGGAAAAAGAAATCTAGAATCTGTTTTCTTAAAGAGGGGAAAATAAACCCAAAATTCCTCCATAGATATATCATTCAATGAAGGAGTCACAATCACATCACCTCTTCAAAATATAGATAGGGAAATAGTGTGATAGAACATGCTGACATAGAGTAAGTGTTATTCAACTACTTTCATGATAAACTCATTGAACTAGCAACAAGGTGAAGGTCGACTATTCAAAAAATTACTCAACACATTCTGCAGCTAGTCCCACTGGCATAGAATGATTCCCTCGTGTGTCCCATATCTCTAGAGGAAGTTTGGAAAGAATTATTTGACATTTTTAAAGGAGAATCATTAGGTTCTAATGGGTTTACTTTGGATTTCTTTCAAACATGTTGGCCCATCATAAAGTGGGACAGATGGGACTTAGTATAATACTCCCAACTTCACTCCAATTTTATCCCAGATCTAAATATAACCTTCCTCACCTTCATCGCGAAGGAAGATAAGGTGGAAAGCCCCCAATTTTTTTGGCTAATTTCCCTCAGTAACATGGTCTACAGAATCATCACTAAAGTCATCACCAATCGACTAAAATTTCTTCTTCCCTCTCTTATTTCTCTAAAACAAACCAACTATATGGAGGGGAGGAAAATATTGGATTGGGCTATCCTTTCCACATGGTCATCCACTCTCTAAAACTTTCCAAAACCCTTGGTATGATATTAAAATTGGATATGTATAAATCCCTCGACAAGTTGAGTTGGAAAGACATTCGTCATACCCTTCACACCTTTGGCTTCTCCACTGCCTAGAACAAATTATTAATTTCCCTTACCTTCTGTTCTTACTTTTAAATCTTGGTCAACTAATCCCCTTATTCTACTTTCTCCCCCTCCAGTGATGTCAGATAGAGTGATCCCCTCTTGACATTCGTCTTCATCTTGATGGATGAACATCTTGGCACAGCCATCAAAATGACTGTGGTATAAAATAAAATGAAGTCTTTTGTGTTGACAATGAGGATCATCCCATCTCCTGTCAACAATTTGTTGATGACACTATGATCATGGCTTAGTCTACAGCTAGATAATCCAAGGCTATCAAACACATCCTTTCAGATTTCATGGACTCATCAAGTACCACTATCAATATCTCAAATCTCAATTTTTTTTCTTTCACACTACCTTTGTTGTATAGTCTCACATCTACAGGATCGTTGGATTCCAAAGGAGCTGTATTCCATCAAAATATATCAGTTCCTTCTCATTGAAAATAGATGACAAAATTCATCATGGGATGAACTTCTATCCTGAATGAACAACAAATTGTCTAATTGGTCCTTCAGAATGATCAATGTATCATGAAAATTGGTCCTTCTCAAGTATATCCTTCAATCCATGCCTCTTTACTTGTTTTCATCCATGGTTTCTCCCTATTAGTATCCTATAATGATAGGAAACATGATCATCCAGATATGATTGGTGGGTATCATAATGAAGTTCATGGCTTGTTGGTCTTGCTGTCTATTTGACATAAATTTTTCCAAGCTATTTTCATTAGGTAATAAGATGGATCACTAGATGAATGATTTTTGAGTTAGAGGTATTCAAGAAGAGTTTTGGATTTTCCTTTTCAAATAAGTGATGAGTCTATACTTTTATTAGAAAATCTCTAAAATTTCACTTTCGACAGCTAAGGGAATTTTTCTCAAAGTATTCTAAGCTGCCGAAAATTGTTTCTTTCGGTAGCTAAAACAGTATGTGTGAGGCGTTTTAAGTTGTCGAAAGAACTGAGTCGGTTAATGGTCAGACTGTCCCATTGGATTCTCAAACCGCCATTGGTACACAACATCATCATCTCAAGTGCTGCCGAAATCAGATCATAATATGATCTGGGCAAGTGATTGTTTGTTTGTTATGATTATTTAATGATATGTGTTTAACCCTGATCTAGTAGATCCAATCACCATAAGATCACATCATTTGTTTTTCCCGATCCATCACGTGGTTTTTTCCATCTTTATCGAATGATACAATCATCACTGTGATTGGTTTTTCATTCTTTATCAAGGGTTTTCATTCAAACCTTTTTTCTCCATACCATGTATTTTCCTTCGCCCGAACTTCAATTCATCCCCTATCAACGCCACTGTATCTCCCCACGTCCGATTTTGTTGTAGTGAAGGTATTGACAACCGTTATTGTAGATGAAAAAGGGAGGAAATTTTCTCAGGAAGGAGCTCAGTGACATAACTTATCTGGAATATCACCCTGAGATTTGATAGATGTTTAGAGACATTGGCTGCTACAGATTCTGTGAAAAAATCCAAGGATTTCATCAAGTTATGGCTGAAGCATTTGCATTGACCTTTGACAGAGCCAAATCCAATGTTGGAACAATTGAGGTACAAGTTGATGAAGCAATTGTTGCAGTAGTGACATAAATGCCAAGGACTGGTGAAAGATGGATCAAGTCATCCACTATCAAAGACATTGAGTTCAGGTCTTATCTCAAACCCGAACACAAATGTATCACTTTTAAAAAGGATATCCTAAGATCCTACTTGGAAGAGAAGTGGCAACATCTGCTCAAAGACATCCAGGTATACATAACGTGTGAAGGAATATATAGTAGAGTAATGTTCTACCACTTCAAGATCATGAATCATTTCACAGGGAGATGTCCTTTGAATCTGCCCTTCTACCTTCACAAAAGTTTGACAAATATGGCACACCAGGTCTAGGCCATACCTAGCAAGGTGCAGGGTAGACTTTCCCATCACAGTCTTATCAAAATCATAGTGTTTCAAGAATTTCAGAAGAGGGATAGGAATTGGGAGTATCTTCTTTTCTGTGGTGAATTTGAACCAGAACCCCAGCCCAAGGACCAGAAAAAGACTTCACTCACCAAGTTTTTAACATCACAAAGCAGTAAAAGGAAAAGGAGAGCCATTTCCCCAGTAATTACAGAGGGCCCAACTTCTTCTTCCAAGTCCAAGAAATCCAAGAAGATGCTTGTTTTTAGCCAAGATACAAAAGGGAAAACAAATGCCTCTGGTAAAAACGTTTTGAATCTTCCTTATAAAGATCCAGACAAGGATTTAGAGCTATGGGAAAGAGAGGTTCCTGAACAAATTATTTTCAAAGAAGCACCTTTTCCATCAAAGTTCCCAGACTTGGAGATTCCTGAAACATCAACCAGCAGGCACAACAAGGTCAGCAAACCATCGAAGATTGAAAAACTCCAATAAGAAATATTAGAGATGAATATGCTTGAGAGGGTCATCAAATCCCAAAACCAGATTATAAGAAATACCTCAGATGAGGTAAGAGATTGTTTTGAAATATTAGCTAAATTGCATGTAAAAGAACAAAAAAGGAACAAGAAATTGCTCAAGGAAAATTGCAAATTGCTTAAAATGATTAAAGGTTTGAGGATCAAACTAAGGCTAAAAAATCCAAATCCAAGAGCACATTCTGATTTAAGAGATCTAGATGAAGTTGCTGAGAACCTAAACAAAGACCCTAAGGATTAGGTAGGTCGAATAAAATCTCTTTTTATAGTTTTAAAGAGGGGTGGAAAACTCAGATTTTTCGGCAGTTTATTCGTTTTCCTAAAGGCGTTGTTAGCTACCGAAAGCTATTCTTTCGATAGCTAACCCTTTCCTGTTTTACACCTATAAACTACCGAAAGCGTAAGGGATTACATAATGTTCATATTTTGAACAGAACGAATTTTTTGGTGTCTAGATTTTATGAAAGGGGTTCCAAATGAAAGATAAGATCAAAGGGATATAGATCATCACCCTTTTCAAGTTTTTGAGGCAGATGTTAAGGCAAAAAGGTTAAGTGGCATTTGAAATTCATTGTAGAGATTGTCCATTTGTGAAAGAAGGATTTCAAGGTGCCTTGTCATCTTTTGACATTTATTGAAGATATCATGAAGACCAGTAAAGAGAATGTTATTTCTCCACCTGTCAATGTGTTGTTTATCTTTCAAGTGGAAAAGGATTCTAATGAAACAACACCCTGGAAATCAAGAGAAATTTTTGCAAGTGTCTTTTCTATTATAATCGACCCTTATGTTTAGGAGACCATCTATCACATGTGTTTATCATTGTAACTATTTCTATTTTTAGAAAGCAGGGGTAGGATTTGAATTTTTTAGGACTGATAGCATCTTTACCTTTATATACAGATGTAAAATACATAAGGGGGGTTC
>JZKD02S1911059.1:53176-73950 GCA_000966675.3 Picea glauca
TCAAAATAGGCCAAGAGAGCAAGTTGAGAAAAACAAGGTAGATAATGTCAAATAAAGACCATAATGCTAAATAAAAACCTAAGATTGAAGCCCAATTCAGCCTCAAAAGCATAGATAATTCATATAATGGTGAAAACATAAATATATGTGATAAGAGTTAACACCAAGATTTCCAACTTACGCAAATCTACGTTGTCATGGAGTCAGTCTTTCAATTTGTGGATGCCCTTGCATTGGATACTTTCATAGTAGGCAAATCTACATTGTCATGGAGTCAAGCTTTCACTTTGTGGATGCCTAGAACTTGTTAGCTTTCAGGGTTACTATGAAAGTGTTTACACCATGTTTGTGGGTGCTTCAGGAGATTTGAGGTGCATGTTGTATGATCAGCCCCTTGATGGTCCGTGATGATCCATGGTGAATTTGCACATTGGAGATGGCTTACTTAGAGGTTGTTTGACCTCAACTGGGTGCTTGCATGACGTGTATGATCATCCCCTTGATGGTGATTTGCACATTGGAGATGGTATGTTATGGATTTACACATCGGAGATGACCTACCCAGAGGTTGTTTGACCTCAACTAGGTGTTGGCCTGTTATTATTCCCTAGGGCATTGGTGATCTTCAAACAAATTGGTGACATTCTACATGCTAGGCACACGGAGATGATTGCTTTCTTTGAGAACGCCCTATTTAGAAGGAGAAGTGTTTTACATCTTGGAGGAGGTCATTGGGCCAGACATCATGGAGTAGCTTGGATGGTTGTATGGAGACTTGCAGTTGACTTGGTGATGCCTAGGTTGCAACAATGTTCATGCAAGGGGAGTGGAGCCAGTGGAGTACATGGCTTAGGCGGTTTGTTGGAGTCAATGGAGGACTATAGTAGGAGTGTTTTACACACCTTGTGGAGTGCCCTTGCATTGGAGCCTTTCTTGTGGACAACATCACCTTGGAGCTTCACATGTGTGAGCCTACATGTGTCTTTGTAGGTTTTCTTATAAGGGCATGAGCCCACATAGGTATTGTTGGCCTCCCTTACCTCTCATATATAAAGAGAGAGAAAGTAGAGAATCCTTTCATTAATCATCATTGTACTCTTCTCTTTGTACTTGTCTTATTAGAGTGAGACACTAGGGTTCATGAGGAAACCCTATGAGAAGTCATGAAAGGGAAAAAGCATGTCTTTGTTGGGAGCTTGCTTTTGTGAGATACTTGGGTTTACTCTTGTGAAGAAAACATTGGAGATGATGGTATTTCTATATTTATTCACTCTTATCACTCTTGTATTAGAGATGTGACTAGAAAGAGAGAACTGGTATTCTCCTCTCTTGTGCTTCTTCTTTTTGTTGATTTTATGTACCAGCAGGTGTCTTATCATGCCTATGTGTCCTAGGCATGTGAGGAGACATTGAACTTACCTATTTCGGCCTAAGTTTATCAGCCTAATTCTGACTTAGGAAACCCAACCAAAAATCTCCTTGTTAGTGGTTTGTGGGGCCCTACTGAGTGGGGTGCTCAACCTAGTGTTGAGTGGAGCGCCCAGCTTAGTGGAGATTGGGGTCCACAAGAGAGGGGTGGCTCAATCTGAGTCATTGAAGCTCTTGTTGGGCACTAATCCAAAGGAAACAGGTGAGGGGGCTCGGGTATAGGGAGGCTAAGTGTGCTAGGCATGCCCATTTCAGTCATTTGGTGAGCAAGAGGAGAGTGGGAGCAAGGAAAAGAAAAGGTAGAGAGGAGTTGTTGTTGAAGGAGATTTTAGTGTTGGTTTAGGGTACTCAGTAGAGGCCATCTACAGGCCATATTGTGCAGCATAAACAAGCCATACTCAAATCCATATACAACAGCAACAGTGAAGTAGATTTCTGAGCATATTGAGCTGAAGAAAGAAGGCAGAACCATAGGGTTTCTAGCAGCAGTTTGGGCCTGCACACAAGAGCCTAGTACAACCATTAGAAGAGGCCATAACAGGCCGTACAAGACAACAATAAGGAGAGCATGCAAGCTCGAGGAAGCTGGGATGAACAACATTGGTTTTACTGGCCCAAAATCGGAGCATAATCCTTTTGTTGTACTATAAGAACTTTTTGATTATTATTTGTTGTTGTACCTTCTCTCTGAAAGCCTAATAAAGCTCCCCTCTTATCTAGTTTTCTCCACACTGGGGTTCCTAGGGTACCCACTGTGTTAATGTGTGTGTTTGGTTTTATTTTCTTTCGTTGTGCATGCATGTATACTCAGCGGGTGTAATCTTAGCATAGATCTGATTTAAATTTCTGTGTTGAAATTAATTTTTGGGTTAAAATATATTGGCTAGATTATCTTATTTTGTTGCATATTAAAATTTTTACATGGTATCATAGTTGTGCCTCTGATTAGCACACAAGTCACAAGTTCAAGTCTCAACAATTTTCTGCAGATTTTCTGAAGGTTCCAGCAGCCCAGAATCGAAACTCTCATGGCTACCAGCATGAGGTATGAGGATAGGCTTGGGGGGCCTCAAACTATCTTTAGTGGAAGGTTAGAATCAAAATCGTGCTCAAGGAGAACAAGTTGTGGTCTTATGTCAGCATTGTAGTTCATGTACCAGTCCATAATCCTATTGACTTGGACCTCCATAAGATGAAAGAAGCTAGGGCACAGAGGATTATGTTGGATGGTGCAAAGACCATCTTATTCCACATTTGGCTAAGAAGAAAACAACCAAGGAAATGCGAGATGCTCTAACCAAACTATATCAGAGTGACAACCAGAACTAGAAGATGGCTCTTAGGGACAAGTTGCATGCCACCAAGATGGTAAGGGGTGAAAGTGTGACTTCTTACCTCACTAGGCTCACACAAGTCAAAGATGAGATAACAGCAATAAGGGATACATTCCTGAAGAAGAGTTGGTATGTATTGCCTTGAATGGTTTTGGAAAACAGTGGGATGTATTTGTCAAGTGTGTGGTGGGAAGAGAGAAGATGCCTACTTGGGAGAGGTTGTGGGGTGATTTCACACAGAAAGAGATCTAGGAGGGGTCTCAACGTGAAGAGAAGAAAAAGAAAACTGAAGATGAAGACAACCTTGCCTTGGCAGAAAAGGGCAAGGGGAAGAGAAAGAAGAATTCAGTTGAAGGAACCTCTTCAAGACAGGGCAGTAAGAAGAAGTTTGACATGAGCAAAGTCGATTGCTTTGCTTGCCATCAGCTTGGGCATATTTCCAGCCAATGTCCCAATAGGAAGAAGGGAAAACCCAAGAAGCGAATGGTTGCTACAGTTGATATGGATGCCTATCCACCTCCAGGGTCACTAGTACATGGTACATTGGCAATGGTGCTTCATGCCACATGACAGGGGTGCATGAGTACTTCAGCAACTTGAAGGAGTACAATGCCAACTTCAACATTGTACTTGGAGATAATGCCAAGTACGGGCCAACAGATAAAGGAATTGTGAGGTTTCAGAGGGAGTCTGGTAAGCCTTTGTCAATTAATGATGTTTTGTTCATTCATGGTTTAACAAAAAATATGATTTATGTTTCAGCCTTAAAAGATAAGGGATATGAGGTCACTTTCTGAGATGGAAGAGGCTCCAACGCTAGCATGGGGAAAGTGTTGGGAGTGAGAAAGGAGCAACTGTACAAGCTACAGTTTGAACCAACATGTGTGTTGGTTAGTAGCAGCAGGAGTGGCAGAGATTTGGGGAAGCTTTGGCATAGGTGGATGGCTCATCTAGATCATGGAGCACTTAAGGTGCTCAGGGAGGCCGTGACTGGGCTTCCAGAGTTCAGTTCTGATCAACACGGTGTGTGCAAGGGTTGTTCTTTGGGAAAGTATGCCAAGACAAAATTTCCTAGCAGTGACTGCATGTCCAAAGGGATTTTGGACTTGATCCATTCAGATGTTTGTGGGCCCACGTCAGAAGTGTCTATTGGAGGGCTCAGCTACTATATCTCCTTTATTGACGATCATTCCAAGAAGACCTGGATCTAATTTATGAAGACCAAGGATGACGTCTTCAATCAGTTCCAAGAGTTCAAAGCTCTTGTGGAGAACCAGACAGGCAGGAAGATCAAGGTGCTCCGATCAGACAATGGAGGCGTGTATACCTCAAGTGCCTTCAAGGAGTTCTGTGTATATTCTGGGATTAAGAGGGAGTTGACTGGATCGTATAACCCACAACAGAATGGAGTCTCAGAAAGGAATAGATCGATAGTTGGGGCAGCAAAGGCAATGTTGCATGATCAGGACTTTCCCGTGTTTCTATGGGCTGAGGCATGCAACACTGCAGTCTATTTGCAGAACAGGAGTTCGCATAAGGTATTGGGGAGGATGACCCTTCAGGAGGCCTTCATGAGGAAGAGACCAGAGGTTAGTCACATACGCATCTTTGGGTGCTTGGTCTACTACCATGTTCCAATAGAGAGGAGGACCAAGCTTGAGCCTACTACAGAGAAGGGCATCCTTGTTGGCTACAACGAGACCTCCAAGACCTACAAGGTCTACATTCCTACACTTAGGAGGACAGTGGTTAGGAGGGACGTGATATTTGAGGAGGACAAGGATGATATTGGAGCAGTCGGAGGGGTTTGAGGGGCACAACAGAGCATCTCATGTTTGCAGGTTGAGGAGAGCACTATATGGGATCGATAGTTATTTGCTTGGGATGGGCTTCACCGAGAGTGAGGTTGACTCCAGCCTCTACTACATCTTGGTTGAGAGGGAGCCACTCATTCTTGTTTTATATGTGGATGACCTGTTCTTGACAGGATCATAGAAGCTCATAGTAGATTGCAAGAGGGATCTCGTTGTTGAGTTTGAGATGAAGGACTTGGGGCTAATACATCATTTTCTTGGTTTGTAGATGTGGCAGAAGGATGGGCAGATTTTCCTGGGGCAAGGGAAATATGTTGTGGAGATCCTGAAGCAATTTGTCATGCAGGATTTGTTGAGATTTGTGTACCTTGGAAAGTGGTCCCCTTGTGGTTGTGGGTCTCTAACCACAAAGGGGAAATATTTGACCCATTATTGTGCCTTATACTTTATGTCTAATTTCACTTTGACATTTTTCTATGTCAAAAGGGTGAAATTTGTCACTTGAGTGAATAGTGTCAGTTAAGTGAATAGTGCATTAATTCACTTTGCGGGTGAATTGAGGGACATAAAGAGAAATAAGAAAACTAAGCCAAAGTGGGTTTTGAGTTGAGATACCTTTTGGATGATCTCAACCTTTGATTAGAAATTGGATGGGATGATCTCATSCATCMATTTCTAATTTTYCTTATGAATTTCTATAAAGAGGGTGCATGGGGCAAAGAGAGGCATTATTCACTTGTATGTTCACCAAAAGAGTTTGGAGAAGGGCAAGAGGATTGGAATGGAAGCATTGGGAGAGGAGAGCTTGGGCACCTCCATTCATGGAGGGCTCATGGAGGCTTAGGTCCCATATTATTTTTGGTGATCACACTTGCTTGGAGGAGGGCGCACCATAGGAGGGGGGTGCATAGCTATCAAGGAGCATCTATACTTGGAGGAAGTCAGATCTAATTGTTTCAATGGAGAGGAAACACACAAGAGACGATTTTTGTGGTGGGTTTTCTTCATTGGGTCAAAGAGGAAGGAGGGCGCTTCATTTTAGTGGACAGATCAACAAAGGGAGAGGGCACACTAGGCTTGGACGCATATCTCATTGGATCCTTTGGCAAGGTTCGAGAGGACCTTGCTAAGTATACAAGTTTCTTTGTATTGTATTAGTTGTTGTATCTCATGCTTTAAATCATCATTATATATACTTTCATTCCAAACTAGTTTTCCCCGGGGGGGTTTATCCATGGTCATGTTGACCAAAAATACTTGTGTTCATTTCATGCATGCTTAAAGTTTAGATCAGCTTGTTATATTTGTAAAGATCATGAGGGTATTCTATGTTTTATGGAGCTTTATATGCGTTAACCGTGGACAGAAAATTCCCTATTAAATCATCTAAAACAACATCCATAAAAGGGCATTGAATCATTTCCTCATTGGCAGACTTAGAGGGCAGAATATCAAACCTGTTAGCAGCCTTTGAACAACAGCTAAGGGAGTTTTGATTGCTGCTGGAACTATGACAGAAATATGTCATGTAGCAGCCTGTGAGAAACAGTGATGAACTGACTGTTTGGACAGCAAGTTTATTGAGTTTTGTACCTTGGGAGGTGTTCCCCATGTGCTTATGACCTCCTTAGCACATGAGGGAAGGACATTACACTTTGTACCTTGTACTTTTGTCTAATTTCACTTTGACTTTGTYTAAAGTGGAATTTAGTCATTTTGGCCTAAAAGTGACTATTAATTCACAAAGGGGTGAATTAGAGACATAAAGTTGACTTAGGAAACTTAACCCAAAGTGGGTTTGTGATTTAGATATTCATGGGGAAATCCCAACCATCGATTAGATGTGAGATGAGATGATCTCCACCGTTGGATCTCTAGGTTTCCTTTTGGATGTCAAAGAGGGGTGCAAAGGGTGAAGGAGGGCGCATTCTTCATTTGGTCATTTGCTTGTTGAGAGAGGAGCTCTTGGAGGATGGAGATGAGGTCAGTTCTGTGAGGATGATATAGCTTGGGTGCTAGCTTTCATGGAGGGAGGCTTTCATCATATCCCATAGTTTATTTACTGGAGAGGTTCGACTTCTGAGGAGGGCGCATTACCAGATTGGGGCGCATCAGCAGTTGAGAGACTTCTAGCCATCAGATTGTAGTGAGATCAATTGAAAAGGATAGTCATTCAGCAGAGCTTCATTGTTGTGGAGGGGTTTCCAGATCTGAGCTCATAGTTGGCAGTTGGAGCAGATTCAGTGGTTCTGGCAGTTTGTATGAGGGGTGCACCATTCTAGGGCACATCTGGTGATTTTGAGCTTGTATATTAGCTCAGTTTGTGTTGCTATTGTATCAGGTTCTTTCATATATTGTACTTATTTTATTCCATCATCTGCTTTCCTCATATATAAATACATATTCCAAACTAGTTTTCCCCGGGGGGGTTTTATCCAGAGTCATGTTGACCAAAAATACCTGTGTCTACAAATGCATGTATTAGTCTCTTAGATCTGTTTCATTTTCAGCAGTAAATGATGTTTAGGTGTGTTATGTTTATTTTGAGATGCATGTACTAATTTCTGGTGACAAAAACGACATGTTAGAGAACCCAAAATTGAGAACATAACCGTAACAAATCAGCATAAAGTTTTGGAATGTTGGTTGTTATAAAACAGCAGCAACTACTTCAGAAGACCGTTAAACTTAGAGCCTTTTTGTGGTCAAACACAGACCCAAAAGGCAAGCTTGATAGGACCTAGATTTTTCACATGGTATTAGAGCTTCGATGGCTGAAATTTTGGACAGTTGGGACAGCTTTTTTAGTGGCTGTCATACATATCTTTCTGGCAGATTTTTGAGGGCAGCCATTGACTCATTCAGTGGTTGTCAGAGGGCAGAATTTTTCAGAGGATTGTTGGGCAGTTTGGACACTTGTCATCAGTCTCTTTTCACACCTACGCAGTAGGAGTGAGGCTGATTTGACTTGACCTCTTTTCACACCTATTTTGTTAGGAGTGAGGTCAGATTAAATTTGTCTCTTTTCACACCCATGTTGACTGGAGTGAGACAGTGTTGTCCTTGGCAGTGTGAACATCAGTTGGGGATTGCAGTTTGGCAAAATTTCAGCATCTCAGATGTGAATTGAGGACAGGCTAAAGGGGGCCAGCAATTGGTCGCCTTGGAAGGAGAGGATGATCTTCATCTTGGAGGACCTCGAGCCATGGGATATAGTCGAGGCATCTGTTCCCCCCATTCTTGTCACTGCTCCTGTCTTGGTCGCAGAGTTCAGGAAGAAGAAGAACAAGGTGAAGAGAACTATTTGTGATGCAGTTCGTGACCATATAATACCCCATTTGACGAGGAAGTCTTGTGCATATGAGATGTGGGCATCTCTATGCAAGTTGTATCAGAGCTCCAATGAGAACCAAAAGACGGTTCTTCGTGACCGACTCAGGGGCATTCGTATGCTCAAGGATGAGTCGGTATCTTCATTCCTTGGTCGTTACACTCAGATCAGAGACGAGCTTGGAGTCGTCGGTGAGGTTGTTGATCCTAACTCGTTGGTGAGGCAAGCTATGAATAGCTTCACCAAACGGTGGGGTCCATTTGTATGTGACATAGTTTCCAGGGAGGTCATGCCTACATGGGAGAGGATGTGGGATGACTTCGTCCAGGAGGAGATTCGGTTAGCAGCCAAGGCTTCTGGACAGCGGCAGCAGCAGCAGTAGCATATTGGTCAGGGTGAGGAGGATCTTTCTCTTTGGACAAAGGGCAAGAAGAAGGTCAGTCGAGGGGGTCGGCAAGGTCCCAAGTTTGGGGGCGAACCACAGGGGAGTGGAGGAGGAGAGAGCAGCAGTGGTCAGAAGAGAGATATGAGAAAAGTGAAGTGCTTTGTTTGTAAGAAGTTTGGGCACTATGTTGGACAATGCCAGAACAGGAAGAAGAAGAAGGGTGGTACCGCAGCTACAACAAAGGAGCTACTTTAAAACACAGTTTCAAAGAGAGTGTGCTTTCTTCATATGTTGCACTTCAATTGAGACGACACCTTGTATCTGGTATATTGATAGCGGGGCTTCGAGCCATATGACTGGTTTCCGAGAGTAATTTTCTGATCTCAGAGACACTGAGGTCAGGATTGAGATTTTTCTTGGAAATGACAGAGTTGTCAGAGTTGCAGGGGTTGGCATAGTTTCTTTTCAGAGAGATGGCATGCCACCCATATCGTTCATGGACGTTCTTTATGTCCCTGGCATGAAGAAGAATCTGATATCAATTTCCACCCTCCAGGATAGAGGTCTTGAGGTGACATTCATAGGCTCCGCAATACGGATTCATCCTCGGGGTTCTTCACTAGCCTCAAGACAGGTGATTGGAGTGAGAGAGGGGAAATTGTTCAGATTGCTTTTTCAGCCACTTCATGCATTGGTAGTGAGCAGTGATAGCAACAGACAGTTATTTGAGTTATGGCATCATAGTATGGCCCACCTACATCATGGGGCTCTATGAAGTTTGAGAGAAGTTGTGACCGGAGTGCCACAGATCAACATAGAGCATCGGGATGTTTGCAGAGGGTGTTCGCTTGGCAAGTTTGCCAAGGCATCGTTCCCCAGCAGTGACACCAGGTCAGCTAGGATATAGGATTTAGTACACATGGACGTGTATGGGCCCATAACTCGGAGGTCCTTGAGTGGTTGTGAGTACTATCTCACGTTTATTGATGACTACTCGAGGAAGACTTGGATCTATTTCCTAAAGGCCAAGAGTGAGGTCTTCACACGTTTCCAAGAGTTCAGAGCTCTTGTGGAGAACCAATCGAGAAAGAGGATCTAAGTCTTGTGGTCGAATAATGGGGGAGAGTATTCCTCGATACAGTTTGTAGACTTCTGTGCTCAGCAGGGCATTAGGAGACAGATGACCGTACCTTACAACCCCTAGCAGAACGAGGTTGTCGAGAGGAAGAACCGGGCCATTACCAGTGCAGCGAGATCTATGCTGCATGATCAGAGTTTGCATTTGTATTTGTGGGCAGAGGCATGTGCTACTGCAATTTACCTGCAGAACAGGAGCCCCCAGAGGATTTTGGGGAAGATGACTCCTGAGGATGCCTTCACTGGTAGGAGGCCCGATGTCAAGCACATCAGGATATTTGGGTGCTTGAATTTCTCTCATGTCCCCTCGAAGAGGAGGACAAAGCTAGACCCCACAGCCCAGCAGGGGATTTTAGTTGTATACTCAGAGGTGTCGAAATCCTATCGCATCTACATTCTGCCACTTAGGAGAGTGGTGGTGAGCAAAGATGTTAGATTTGAGGAGGATAAGGATTTTGCGAGATCTTGAGTCGAGAGTTGTAGTTGAGGATGATGCGGAGTTGTCAGTTGCAGTCTCAGAGGGATCACAGCCTCAAATTTCGAGTACACCAATATCAGGGGTGGCAGGGTCACCATGCACAGCTTCAAGGTCACAGTCAAAGCAATTTCAATCAGATGGGGCACATACTTCAGAGAGAGCACAAACTTCAGGATCTTTGAGTGTTGAGATCAGTCCTGTGGCAGTCACTCTTGGGAAAAGTGACCTTACTTCTCCATTGACCACT
This sequence comes from Picea glauca, assembly GCA_000966675.3. Lineage (NCBI taxonomy): Eukaryota > Viridiplantae > Streptophyta > Pinopsida > Pinales > Pinaceae > Picea > Picea glauca. The sequence goes on from JZKD02S1911059.1 coordinate 63,331, forward strand.
TCAGGGAAGAGGAGACCTAGATGGTTTCAGGAAACCTTGAAGGAGGCCAAGGAGAATGTAGGGGATCCCAAGAGCCAGATCAGAGAGAGCAGGCCACCAGTCAGATTTGGAGCATACTTATCACTTGTGACGAGTATCAGGGACACTGAGCCACAGACTTTTGCGCATGCAGTTGACCATCAGGTCTGGAGAGAGGCCATGGTCGAGGAGTATGACTCCATTGTGTGCAATGATGTCTGGGATGTGGTTCCGAGGCCAGTGGGGAAATCAATTGTGACTTACAGGTGGTTGTACAAGACCAAGATGGTTGTAGATGGCAGCATTGAGAAACACAAGGCCCGCTTTGTGGCACGAGGCTTTTCACAGATTGAGGGAGTCGACTATGATGAGACTTTCGCACCAGTTGCGAGATACACTTCTATCAAGACTCTCATTTCCATAGCAATAGAGATGGGTTGGCGCATTCACCAAATGGATGTGAAAACTGCATTCCTGAATGGCTTTATTGAGGAGGAGGTGTACATAGAGCAGCCACAGGGTTTTGAGGTGAGTGACAGAGAGACTCACGTGTGTCTTCTGAGGAAGGCACTATATGGTCTGAAGCAAGCTCCACGAGCTTGTTATTCACGGATTGATACTTATTTGCTTCAGATGGGCTTCGAGAAGAGCTATGTTGATCCAAACCTATATTTCATCATTAGAGGTGAGGACACACTCATTCTCATTTTGTATGTGGATGATTTATTCATTACTGGAGCCGAGGATCTCATAGTTGAGTGCAAGTTGGGACTTGCATCAAAATTTGAGATGAGTGATATCGGATTGATGCACTACTTTCTGGGTATGGAGGTATGGCAGGAAGAGGGTCACATATTTCTTAGACAGGGGAAGTATGCAGCAAATATTTTGAGCAGGTTTCAGATGGAGGACTGCAGACCCATGTCTACACCTGTGATCACCAACTGGAAGAAGCTTAGTGCTTCAGATAGAGAGTTGGTGGATGCCACAGTATACAGGCAGTTGATCGGTTCACCCATGCATCTGGTTAACACCAGACCGGATATATGTTTTTCCATGAACACACTCACCTAGTACATGGTTGAGTTGAGGAGTGTTCACATGGTTGGGGCAAAAAACGTCTTGAGATATGTTGTTGGGACAGTGGACTACTATGCCAGGGGAGATGGAGTCAGTTTGGTTGGCTACACAGATTCAGAATGGGCAGGATGTGTTGCTGACAGGAAAAGCACCTCAAGGTGTTGCTTTAGTTTGGGGTAAGGACTTGTTCCCTAGTTCAACCAGAAGTAGAAGTCAGTTGCTTTGAGTTCAGCCTGTTGTTTTTCTTCATATAATATATTATTGATATTCGATATGTTATTACAATGATGAGTGTTCCATATATATAGGGAACATAAGGTGACCATCCATGAAAGGATGCGTCCCTTGAATAATCATCAACTATTTGTTATTACTATTTASTTATTATATGYTATAGTTAATAATTATATTAGTAATTATTATCTTTAGAGAATGTCTTCCCGATGTTGTCCTCACATCAACACTCCCTCTCAACGAGGGAGACATTCTGCAACATGCCACTCTTGTCTTTGAGGTATACAAACTTCACCCTAGACTCATGACACTAATCTTTCAGTCTTGGGAGACATCTCTCTCCCACCTGAACTGAGGAGAAACTCCTTCCGCGACTCTCCCTCTGAGCCAATTAAATCTCTCTAAGATTAGGCTCACTTTGGGTCTGCATGTAAAAGCATATAACATCTTGAGTCTTTATCATTCCTTGTCAARTCACGATGACTAGGACAAAGACTATACCAAGATCTTTCACCACAGGCACACACCTATGAGTGCATGTCGGCTTGATACTAACTGACACTTGGAAAGCACTTTAAGCACCTCGAGTCCATATTATTCCTTGTCATGATCAAGGAAGGACTACATCTAGGCCCATTTATCACAAGTGCACCTTTGTGATAAGTGTATCCTATCTCCCTTGGTCTGTATCCCAATATAGGAGAAGTTATGCCCGATGTTGAAACATCAATACTCCCTCTTACCTAGGGAGGTATCTTTCCATAGTAGTACACAACTACTATCCAGAGACATGCAGTCTCTACCAGTGGTTCAAAAGCACCATGGTAGCAAAAGATTTGTCACACATGGAACTCCCATGTGGACTTCTAGAGGTTACTCCCTCTAGGAACACTTAGGGTCAGCTCCCCATAGTGTGAGACATCAAGCTTGACATGTCCTCATGTTCTCTAAACATGGGATGATAGGTATAAGCCCAAATGTACTTATTCCTTCTCGAATAAGTGTTCCACTTATCCCTTCTCGGATAAGTGTCCTCATATATCAACTCAATTCAATTCACAGAGGAGTACGATCTGGAGAAAGTTTATCACACATGGCACTCCATGTGGACTTCTAGAGGCTACACCCTCTAGAAACACTAGGGTCAACTCCCATAGTGTATGATGTCAAGGGTCAACTCCCTTGACATGTCCTCATGTTCTCTCCACATGGGACGTTGGGTTATAATCCCAGCTGCACTTATTCCTTCTCAAATAAGTATTCCACTTATCCCTTCTCGGATAAGTGTCCTCGCAGATCAACTCAACTCAATTCACAAAGGAGTACGATCTGGAGAAAATTTTTCACACATGGCACTCCATGTGGACTTCTAGAGGCTACACCCTCTAGAAACACTAGGATCAACTCCCGCAGTGTATGATGTCAAGGGTCAACTCCCTTGACATGTCCTCATGTGCTCTCCACATGGGACGTTGGGTTATAAGCCCAACCGCACTTATCCCTTCTCGGATAAGTGTCATCACAAATCAAATCAACTCAGTCACAGAGGAGTACGATCTGGAGAATGTCTCAGGAAGCTGCAAATATCAACACTCCCTCTCAGCGAGGGAGGCATTCTCTGCCACGCCAAGTCTGTCACCGAAATACTTGAACTTCGTCTTGGTTTGGTAAGAACATCAGCAACCTGCTCATTTGTAGGAAGGTACTGCACCAATACTTCCTTCCTCTACACCATGTCTCGTATGTAATGGTACTTGATCTCAATGTGGTTCAATTTGTCATGAAACACTGGATTATCATAGATCTTCACACAACTTTGGTTACCATAATGAATAATGGTGGAATCCAGCACATGTTCGGATAGATCTGCAAGGAGCTTGTGAAGCCACACTTCTTCACAGACTGTCATACTTAATGCAATGTATTATGCTTCTGTTGTGCTCAATGCCACAGAAGTTCATTTCCTGCTACACTAGGAAACCATGAAAGATCCCAAAGTGAAGCAACCCTTGAAGGTGCTCTTTCTGTCCACTGCGCTCCCTGCCCAATCAGAGTCAATATATTCCTGCCATATTATATCAATACTAGAATTATATCTCAAACCATGTCGAATTGTGCCTCGCAAGTATCTCAACACATGCTTCACAACAATCTAGTGTGTCCATCTTAGTTGGCTCATAAATTGGCTAAGTGCACTCACTACATAGAAAATATTTGGGCTAGTGTTAACCATATACATCAATGATCCAATCAGTTGTTTGTACGGGGTCGGATCAACCTCGTCGGAATCGGAAGAAGACACACATAGTTTCTTCATATTCATCACCATAGTTGTAGCCATGTGTTTCAAGTTTAATAACTCAAACTTCTTCAGTTTCTCAACTGTGTACTTCCCCTGACTCGGGAAGATCTCATCAGTTCTCTACCACACCGATAGTCCCAAAAAGTAGTGAATCATGCCAAGGTCCTTTATCTCAAACTCAGATGCCAACACATACTTGCATTCAATAATAAGGCTCTATGTACTGGTGAGGAATAAATCATCAACGTAGAGGACCAAAATCAAGGCCTCACCATTAACAGTCTTGTAGTACAGGTTAGGATCAACAACACTTTTGTTGAAGCCCAAACTCATTAGGTGTCCATCAATCCTCGCATACCAATCTCGAGGTGCCTGTTTGAGTCCATATAGGGCCTTCTTCAACCTACACACATGAGACTCCTTCTTATGTATGACAAAACCATCTGGATGCTCAATGTATATTTCTTCCTCAATCTCTCCATTGAGAAAAGTTGTCTTCACATCCATTTGATGTAATTTCCAACCCATGGATGTTGCAAGGAAAATAATCATCTGGATAGAAGTGTATCGAGAAACAAGAGAAAATGTCTCCTCATAATCTATTCCCTCCACCTGAGAGAATCCTCTAGCAACAAATCTCGTTTTGTGCTTCTCGATGCTCCTGTCAACTGTGTGTTTGATCCTGTAGATCCATTTAGAAGTTATTGCAAACTTCCCCTCAGGTCTCGGAACAATATCCCACACATCATTCTTCATGATGGACTGATACTCCTTCATCATGACATCTCTCCATACTAGATGACTAGTTACCTCCTCATAACAAGAAGGTTTGGAATCAATAATGTGGCTCATAGCTGCGACATAACACGAATATCTCTGAGGTATCTTGCCTTCTCGGAAGGTATCATCTCTTTTTGTCTCTTACTCAATCTATCTATGACCAAGGATGATAATCTGATATTCCTTTGAAGACTCACTGTACCCCATATATGTATACTGAACACCGAAATAACCTAAAGTGTCCAACCTCAAGCTTTAACTCTTGTGAAGGCCTCCTCAGGAGTCATGTTCCTCAAGGAATTTTGTTCTGAACATACATCACAGTCATGGATGCTTCTTCCCATAGAAACATAGGTAAATGTTGATCATGAATCATCGCCTTGACTATCTCAACAATAGATCTATTCTTCCTCTCTGCGACCCCATTTTGTTGAGGGTTGTGAGGAACGGTTTACTCCCTCTTGATCCCTGCCTCAAACATCTCTAGGACACGTCGAGGTTCCCTCATGGAACCAATGTCCCCCAAGACATATTGAGGTTTCCTTGTGAAACCAATGTCTTGGATCCTTCATCTAGCAATCCACTGATTACTATGCAATCAACTAGTAGCATACTGTTATTGCCATGCCATCGATAGCTCAAATCATCTACCACATTCTTTATGATTATGTTGCAATTAACCAATAGCACACGACTACTGCAATGTTGTCCAATAGTACATAATTGTTTCCATGTCATAGTAATATACAACTATTGTCTGATGGTACACAACCACTGCTATAGTCTCCATTACCATGTTGTGATGTTTCTCCTCTCCCAGTAGTCTTATTCACACCTAGCCACCTCGCATGGAATAGGGAAGACTACAACCATAGCCTCATTCACACCTAGCCACCTCGCATGGCTTCCACAATACTTGTGCCCAACTGAGCATTACTCCCTCAGTCACCTCACATGACTAATTAGGGAAACTCTTGTCCAGAGGGGTTTAGTCAGCTAGAGGAGAGAAAACACCACAACTCCCTCTTAATGAGGGTAGACATTCTTTGAGTGATTTCACAGGCTTGAATATTCCACCAACACTTCGAATCCTTTCGACCATGGTACCAGACATGTCAATTATAAAATGTCTCTGAACCCAAGACTCATATACAACATTGGTGTCCTTAATTATGACCAACAGAATAATTATTCCTAGAGCTCGAGCTAGTGGCATCACTAACCCTGATTTCACAGCTCATTCCAGTCCTCCAAAGAGCGACTATATTCTGCAATACATTCAACATCACTAAATTCACAACATATGGAGCTCCCAGGGTCTTTAAAATTGGCTTCCCTATCTCCCTTGCCAACTGCGAAAGACAATTTGTGCACAGGCCTCAAGAATTCCATGTCACCTGCAGCAATATCTAATACATCAAAATGTACTCCCAGAGGCTCTCTATTCACTCCAGCGCTGGTGAAGAGCACTAGCTACAGCGTGACCAAATATCTCCATGCAACTGCCAATGTCCATGTTCCCCATTGGCTTTCGAAACTGTCGAATGATACATTGAAATGTCAACAGTCTAACTGGACGAGATTTGTTGTTGTGAATGATAACTTACAAGAGATCACGATGACTCCATGGAGAGGCACGATGACTCCGTTATAGTTATTGCATGGAGAGGCACAATGAATCTGTTATAGTTATTGCATGGAGAGGCACGATGACTCTGTTTGAATGGGATGAAAATCTCAAGACAGATTTAAAACCAATTAAGCTCTCTGATAATATTGAACCCTCTTCTTTGAATCCGACGGTGGAGAACGGATTTTTAAGTGCAGTTGTTTTTACTAATCTACGGCCTCCTCTCTAACCTCGCTCTTGGATTCATTGATCCCAGATATTTGCGTGGAATAATATGGATCGAGTTCAATCAAGAAAATTTGGAGCTCATCATTGTTGTTTTCCTAGGCCCTCCCGTGAGGGAGTAAGGCTCAGTCCCGCTCTGATACCATGTTGTTTTTATTCATATAAGATATGATTGATATTCTATATGTTATTACAATGATGAGTGTTCCATATATATAGGGAACATAAGGTGGCCATCCATGAAAGGATGTGTCCCCTGAATAATCATCAACTATTTGTTATTACTATTTACTTATTATATGCTATAGTTAATAATTATATTAGTAATTATTATCTTTAGATAATGTCTTCTCGATGTTGTCCAAACATCAACGCGGTCGAGGCAGAGTATATGGCGACCAGTCAGGCCAGTTGTGAGGCCATTTGGCTTCGTAAGATGTTGGTTGGTTTATTTGGTCAGGAGATATCATTGAGTGTCATTCACTGTGATAATCAGAGTTGCATAAAACTCTCTGAGAATGCAGTGTTTCATGATCGGTCGAAGCATATAGAGATCAGGTACCACTTCATTCGTGACTGGGTTCAGAGAGGGGCAGTTCAATTGCAGTATGTATCTACCAGGTTGCAAATATTCTCACCAAGGCCCTGCCTCGGGGCAAGCATGTCTATTTTAGAGACAAGATGGGCTTGGTGAGGAACACCTTCCTCGGTAAGAGGGATTGTTGAGTTTTGTACCTTGGGAGGTGTTCCCCATGTGATTATGACCTCCTTAGCACATGAGGGAAGGACATTACACTTTGTACCTTGTACTTTTGTCTAATTTCACTTTGACTTTGTCTAAAGTGGAATTTAGTCATTTTGGCCTAAAAGTGACTATTAATTCACAAAGGGGTGAATTAGAGACATAAAATTGACTTAGGAAACTTAACCCAAAGTGGGTTTGTGATTTAGATATTCATGGGGAGATCTCAACCATCGATTATATGGGAGATGAGATGATCTCCACCATTGGATATCTAGGTTTCCTTTTGGATGTCAAAGAGGGGCGCAAAGGGTGAAGGAGGGCGCATTCTTCATTTGGTCATTTGCTTGTTGGAAGAGGAGCTCTTGGATGATGGAGATGAGGTCAATTTTGTGAGGATGATATAGATTGGGTGCTAGCTTTCATGGAGGGAGGCTTGCATCATATCCCATAGTTTATTTACTGGAGAGGTTCGACTTTTGAGGAGGGCGCATTGCCAGATTGGGGCACATCAGCAATTGAGATACTTCTAGCCATCAGATTGTAGTGAGATCAGTTGCAGAGGATAGCCATTCAGCGGAGCTTCATTTTTGTGGAGGGGTTTCCAAATTTGAGCTCACAGTTGGCAGTTGGAGCAGATTCAGTGGTTCTGGCAGTTTGTATGAGGGGTGCACCATTCTGGGGCGCATCTGGTGATTTTGAGCTTGTATATCAGCTTAGTTTGTGTTTTTATTGTATCAAGTTCTTTCATATATTGTACTTACTGTATTCCATCATCTTCTTTCCTCATATATACAAACATATTCCAAACTGGTTTTCCCTGGGGGGGGTTTATCGAGGGTCATGTTGACCAAAAATACCTGTGTCTACAAATGCATGTATTTGTCTCTTGGATCTGTTTCATTTTCAGTAGTAAACGATGTTTAGGTGTGTTATGTTTATTTTGAGATGCATGTACTAATTTCTGGTGACAAAAACGACATGTTAGAGCACCCAAAATTGAGAACACAATCGTAACAAATCAGCATAAAGTTTTGGACTGTTGGCTGTTATAAAACAGCAGCAACTACTTCAGAAGACAGTTAAACTTAGAGCCTTTATGTAGTCAAATACAGACCCAGAAGGCAAGCTTGATAGGACCTGGATTTTTCACAAAGTTAATTGTCCAGAAACAGGCAGCAACTACTTCAGAAGACAGTTAAACTTAGAGCCTTTCTGTAGTCAAAGACAGACCCAGAAGGAAATCTTGATAGGACCTGGATTTTTCACAAAGTTAACTGTCCAGAAACAGTGAGTAAAATCAGTTTGAAAACCTTGATTTCGGTGCCCAACAAGAGGTCATATGACATGCATTTTGGGCAACTATTAGGATCCTCTAAAATCTACAGGATTGTAGGCCAATGGAAACACCCATGGTTACTAACTGGAAGAAGATAGATGCTTCCAAATCAAAGGGAGTAGAAGCCACTCTATATAGGCAGCTCATTGGCTCTCTTATGTATCTGGTTAACACTAGACCAGATTTGTGTTTTGTTGTCAACACACTCGGTCAATTCATGGTAGCGCCTAAGCATGTACACTGGGTGGCAGCAAAACATGTGTTGAGGTATCTACGTGGGACAATTAAGTTTGGATTGAGCTATATTCAGGGGGATGGAGTGAACCTTGTGGGTTATTCGGATGCAGATTGGGTAGGCAACAGTGTGGACAAGAAGAGCACATCAGGTTGTTGTTTCAGCGTGGGTTCAGGGGCTATTTCCTGGTTTAGCAGGAAGCATAAATCAGTTGCTTTAAGCTCTGCAGAGGATGAATACATGGCAGCCATCTTGGCATCAGGTGAGGACATTTGGCTTCAGACGTTACTCATGAGCTTGTTTGATCAAGTGTTGGACACAAAAGTGATTCACTGTGACAATCAGAGCTACATCAAGCTCTCTGAAAATCATGTGTTTCATGATAGGTCCAAACACATTGAGATAAGATACCACTTCATTTGGGACTACGTGCAGAAAGGCTCAGTTAAGCTACAGTATGTGCCAACCAGTGAGCAGATTGTAGAGATACTCATGAAGCCCTTGGTGAAAGGAAAATTTGTCTATTTCAGGGACAAATTGGGGGCTTTTGCAGAACACCTTCCTCGCTAAGAGGGAGTGTTAATTTTTTGTAGCAGCAGAAAGTGTCTTCNCACTGGGTGGCAGCAAAACATGTGTTGAGGTATCTACGTGGGACAATTAAGTTTGGATTGAGCTATATCCAGGGGGATGGAGTGAACCTTGTGGGTTATTCGGATGCAGATTGGGTAGGCAACAGTGTGGACAAGAAGAGCACATCAGGTTGTTGTTTCAGCGTGGGTTTAGGGGCTATTTCCTGGTTTAGCAGGAAGCATAAATCAGTTGCTTTAAGCTATGCAGAGGCTGAATACATGGCAGCCAACTTGGCATCAGGTGAGGACATTTGGCTTCGGACGTTACTCATGGGCTTGTTTGATCAGGTGTTGGACACAACAGTGATTCACTGTGACAATCAGAGCTACATCAAGCTCTCTGAAAATCATGTGTTTCATGATAGGTCCAAACACATTGAGATAAGATACCACTTCATTTGGGACTGCGGGCAGAAAGGCTCAGTTAAGCTACAGTATGTGCCAACCGGTGAGCAGATTGCAGAGATACTCACGAAGCCCTTGGTGAAAGGAAAATTTGTCTATTTCAGGGACAAATTGGGGGATTTTGCAGAACACCTTCCTCGCTAAGAGGGAGTGTTCATTTTTTGTAGCAGCAGAATGTGTCTTCTCATGCCTATGTGTCGTAGGCATGTGAGGGGACATTAAACTTACCCATTTTAGCCTAAGTCTAACTTAGGAAACCTAGACAAAAATCTCCTTGTTAGTGGTTTGGGGGGGCCTGCTGAGAGGGGCCCTCATCCTAGTGTTGTGTGGGGCCCTCCTGTGTGGGGCCCTCCTGAGAGGGGCACTCAGCCTAGTGTTGTGTGGGGCCCTCCTGAGAGGGGCACTCAGCCTAGTGTTGTGTGGGGCCCTCCTGAGTGGGGCGCTCAGCCTAGTGTTGTGTGGGGCTCTCTTGAGTGGGGCGCTCAGCGTAGTGGAGATTGGGATCCACAGAAGAGGGGGGCTCAATCTGAGTCGTTGAAGCTCATGTTGGGCACTAATACCAAGGCAACAAGTGAGGGAGATAGGGTATAGGGTGGTTGAGGGTGTTGGGCAAGCTCATTTCAATCATTTGGGGAGAAAGAGGAGAGTGGGAGCAAGGAAGAGAGAAGGCAGAGAGGAGTTGCTGCTGAAGGAGATTTCAGTGATGGTTTAGGGCACTCAGTGCAAGCCATCTACAGGCCATATTGTGCAGCAGAAACAACCCATACTCAGGGCCATATACAGCAGCAACAGTGAAAATGATTTCTGAGAATATTCAGCTGAAGAAAGAAGGCAGAGCCAGATGGTTTATAGCAGCATTTTGGGGCTGCACATAGCCCATACTGCACATACGAAACAACCCATTCTCAGGGCCATATACAACAGGAACAATGAAACTAATTTCTGAGAATATTCAGTTGAAGAAAGAAGGCAGAACCAGAGGGTTTATAGCAGCAGTTTGG
>JZKD02S1911070.1:0-15999 GCA_000966675.3 Picea glauca
ATGCTGCTACACCTCCTAAGCTTTGTAACACGGCCAAAGTAACCTCTTGGCACTCAAGGAACATTCTAAGGTTTGAAATTGGTTCCTCCAGACACAATTTCCACTTGAAACCTTGGGTCCAATGGCCACTTATCCAACCCATATAGGCTCAATGTTGAAACCATGGCTCTGATACCAAATTGTAACATCCCCAGCCATCACTAGGCCTACCGGGCAATGTTACACAATTACATGGTCTTTCATGATTAGCTCTGATACCAATTTGTAACGTGCCCAACCACCAACAGGTCGCGCAACGCCACTGTGGAATATATACATAGATACAAGCATTTTAATGAATTTAAAACAATTAACATATAATTACTGCTACCGTACTGATTCAAATGGAATAAACAGTCAGTCCACATGCAACAAAACACATGATACATTTCAAGTAACACAACATGCCTAACATACATACTTAAGCACAAAATGATACTTATCTTTTAACCGAAGTAAAACCACCAATTGCGTGCAGAACTTCCACGAACCTCCTAGCTTTAGGCCACACTACTCATCACGCTCAGTACTGGGTCACCCCCGAGCTGGGACTAAACTCCACCAGGCAAGGGAATTCTAGGCTTGGAAAGGACAACAAGGAAGTTGCACAAAACAACAGGAAGGATCTTTTATCTCAGGAGCCACTTACCCCCACAACCCATAGACCCTCATTCCCCACATGCCTGCTCCACCCTAGGAGGGTACACCTTCACTAATATAAGTCTATCGGCTAGTACACCTCCCTTACCTTGGGCTTCAACAATAGGCTGGACCAGAAGTCTCAGAGTACTGTAGCTGCTATGGGACTCCCTTCCAGGAGAACTCACTTCCCAACAAACTCTCTCACCTAGGAGAGTTTCTCACAGGCCTGACAACCTACTTCTTCAATTCAACTCCTTAGCAATACTGCAACAACATTCAACTAACATACGGGTTACGACAACAATAGTGATCGGTTATGGACCCGAAAATGGCAATGACCAGATGCTAAGACACAACACGACTCAGACAATTACCCAGGTGTCGGGTTCCAGAGAAGACACAGATCGGATCACAGTTTACTGGTTTCAGGATGTGTGTCAAGAAAATTGCAAAGGTCGAATATGGAGGCCAACGAGTTCAGGCGGAGGATGGAAGAATGGGAATCACTCCCCCAACACAGTTTGACTCTTTGGTTTTAATTGCACGCGCCTAGGTCGACACTTGTCTTCCTGGAGCTGCATGCACTCCATTTAGCATATGTTCCTTTTCCAGGAACTTAGGACAACACTGATTAATTGTCTAGATGCTAAGACACAACATGGCTCAGGCAATTAGCCGGGTGTCGATTTACACANGGTTTTATAATGCTGCTACACCTCCTAAGCTTTGTAACACGGCCAAAGTAACCTCTTGGCACTCAAGGAACATTCTAAGGTTTGAAATTGGTTCCTCCAGACACAATTTCCACTTGAAACCTTGGGTCCAATGGCCACTTATCCAACCCATATAGGCTCAATGTTGAAACCATGGCTCTGATACCAAATTGTAACATCCCCAGCCATCACTAGGCCTACCGGGCAATGTTACACAATTACATGGTCTTTCATGATTAGCTCTGATACCAATTTGTAACGTGCCCAACCACCAACAGGTCGCGCAACGCCACTGTGGAATATATACATAGATACAAGCATTTTAATGAATTTAAAACAATTAACATATAATTACTGCTACCGTACTGATTCAAATGGAATAAACAGTCAGTCCACATGCAACAAAACACATGATACATTTCAAGTAACACAACATGCCTAACATACATACTTAAGCACAAAATGATACTTATCTTTTAACCGAAGTAAAACCACCAATTGCGTGCAGAACTTCCACGAACCTCCTAGCTTTAGGCCACACTACTCATCACGCTCAGTACTGGGTCACCCCCGAGCTGGGACTAAACTCCACCAGGCAAGGGAATTCTAGGCTTGGAAAGGACAACAAGGAAGTTGCACAAAACAACAGGAAGGATCTTTTATCTCAGGAGCCACTTACCCCCACAACCCATAGACCCTCATTCCCCACACGCCTGCTCCACCCTAGGAGGGTACACCTTCACTAATACAAGTCTATCAACTAGTACACCTCCCTTACCTTGGGCTTCAACAACAGGCTGGACCGGAAGTCTCAAAGTACTGTAGCTGCTATGAGACTCCCTTCCAGGAGAACTCACTTCCCAACAAGCTCTCTCACCTAGGAGAGTTTCTCACAGGCCTGACAACCTACTTCTTCAATTCAACTCCTTAGCAATACTGCAACAACATTCAACTAACATACGGGTGACGACAACAATAGTGATCGGTTATGGACCCGAAAATGGCAACGACCAGATGCTAAGACACAACACGACTCAGACAATTACCCAGGTGTCGGGTTCCAGAGAAGACACAGATCGGATCACAGTTTACTGGTTTCAGGATGTGTGCCAAGAAAATTGCAAAGGTTGAATATGGAGGCCAACGAGTTCAGGCGGAGGATGGAAGAATCAGAATCACGCCCCCAACACGGTTTGACTCTTTGGTTTTAATTGCACGCGCCTAGGTCGACACTTGTCTTCCTGGAGCTGCATGCACTCCATTTAGCATATGTTCCTTTTCCAGGAGCTTAGGACAACACTGATTAATTGTCCAGATGCTAAGACACAACATGGCTCAGGCAATTAGCCGGGTGTCAAGTTCCACATAAGACACAGATCGTCTCACGGTTTACTGGTTTCGGGATGCGTGTCAAGAAAATTGCAGAGGTCGAATATGGAGGCCAACGAGTTCAGGTGGAGGATGGAAGAATGGGAATCACACCCCCAACATGGTTTGACTCTTTCGTTTTAACTACATGTACCCAGGTCGACACCTGTCTTCTTGGATCTGCATGCACTCCATTTAGCATACGCTCCTTTTCCAGGAACTTAGGACAACACTGATCAATTGTCCACCTTAGCCTTTAGGAAATAATAATAAAATATTATCCCCTTAGAGGTAAGCCCCCTAGCTTAGCCCCTAGGCCCAAACACTTAGCCTCATCCCTTACCCTACCTAGTGGAGATTATTCCCCCATCACTCTTTCTTCGTAGTCGGTCTACATGCAACGATGTTTATATTTTGTTAATGATCTGTATAATTACATATACAAAATCAGGCTCATGGCCTTAAGCATCTAGGCTCTCCGGCCTAATAAACATATAATTCTTCAACTTATAAACACTTGGCTCACCAGTCTATAAACATAATTACAATTCAACAATATAACTGGGGCTCGTCCTTGGGGTATTACAATTAACAATCTATGATGATGTCATTCGATGTGACGTGGACCCACATTACGCGTGCCACGTGTCACCTAGTTTTGGACGATTCACATACCCATTGTTCTTGTTGAAGCGTGACATGTGTCACCCTTTTATCGAGGACTCGTATCACCCCTTGACCCTCGCCACATGTCAACTACTGGTTTGTTCTCGCTTGGCCAACATGGCTGGTGATGTAATCAGGACTCCAGAAGTTTGGATAACTTCAGAGTTTGGAAGATTTAGCTTGTGGTACCATATAGGAGCGTTCGACGTAAATCATCGATCACCGAAGAGCCAAAGCCACATGGCAAGAATTTGGAAGACTTGAGTGTAGGTTGATAAAGGAAGGTCCAATGCCAATCGCCAATCGCTGAACGTCGATGGACCAACGAAGTCCGTCGACGGTTGAAACTCTGAAACATAGAACGTTCAACGCTAAATGTCGATCGTCGAAGGGCTATGGTCACGTGGCGATATTTAGGGACTTCAGGGATTGGGAAAAATGAGTGTTTCGCACTGAACGTCGAAGCTCCCTTTTTCTGTAGGATCTCGGCGGAGGACATGGAATGTTGATTCCCTCTGTTGTTCGACGATCTGGGAAATTCAACAACACCGTTGGAACTCTCGAATCCTGGGAGTTCCGAAGTGCTAAAACCTTTTCTATGTAGACTCTTAGCTCCCAGTTTTCAGCCCGATGTCATGAGGAGGACCTCGCTAGCTGGTTTAAGCACAGAACACGAGATTTAAACTTCAAAGGAACATAGTAATATGGTTCTACTTAGTAAGGGACCGAAAATGAACCAAAGGAAATGTGAAAATTTGATGCCCCATCCCTAGAAAGGGTATTTAGGGATTGAGTGTGTTACAAATTGGTATCATAGCATGGAAACATCACTTGGTCTTCTTGAGCTCATGCATGAGTCACATAAAAATATTATTAGATAACTTATGGGGTAACACCCTACCTTACCCCCCTTCTACTATTAACAGATGTTTTGGAAGTCATCGTTGTAGGTTGCTAATGTTTTCAAATAAAGAACCGACTTCACCTTGCAATGATATATGTTGTTCATGAATTGGTATATTAATAACTAACATAAAATGTTTTATCAACACTCAAGCAATCAGTGAACAACATGAGAACTACAACGTAAAAGATGGTGACACATCAGGAGTTGGGGGAGAGCTCCCACAATAGAGAGGAAGAATCTAATGAAAGGAGGGTGGTGGAAACCCCTCCAAATTTGGCCGAAACTATAAGAATCCTCATGGAAGAATTACAAAGTTATAAGGCTGGCAATGAAAGGATGATCAAGGAGCAAGAAAAGCAAACAAAAATTAATGCAGTCCTACTGCAAAGTCTATCAGATATACAAAGGCAACTGCAACATGGTCCAACTGCCAGTCATGTGGACATGCATCATACTAAGAAAACTCCAAGTCCACCTGAGATACATAATCATGGTCTTGAAAGTGGCCACATCAAGAGGAGAACCTCAAAGAAGGCCCAACATGGAGCCAAGAGACATTCAATGGAAGATTCCTCTGGTGAGGAAACTGACAAATCCAAGGAATATTCTAGTGGCAAAACTTGTTCCCATTCTCAGACAAGAGGAAAGAAGAGGAAACATTCCAAGAGTCATGACCCTGAAGAATTCAAGAAAGCCAAACTACCCACCTTCTATGGAGATATTAAGAGGGGGGAAGAAGTAGAGGTTTGGCTACTCGGCTTGAAGAAGTACTTCATATTTTATGACTACTCCGAGAACTTAAAGGCTCAGATAGTCCTTTTCAACCTGAATGGGAAAACTTCCATTTGGTGGGAAGGCCTTAGGAATGTGAAAGGAGTCCATGAGAAGGACTTGTCATGGAAACAATTTGAGAAATACTTCAAGAAGAAGTACCTGTCAGAAAAGTACTTTGATGGGAAGACCAAGGAGTTCTATGAACTCAAGTTGGGACAACTCACTATAGATGAGTATATCAACAAATTTACCGAGCTGATGAGGTATGTGCCCTACATAAAGGATCAAAAGAAAAGACACAACTATTTATTAGTGGCTTACCTCAGTCCTATCGAAACATGATTGAGTTTGATGAGCCAAAGACCTTAGAATATACTATTCGAAAAGAAAGGTATTGTTATGAGCAATTCAAGAGTAAGAAAAAACCCCATGAAGACTGGAAGAAGAAAAACAATTCGGGATTCAAGAAGAAGGGGTTTAAACCCTCAAGATTTAAGAGCCCTGGTAAGAGCTCTAGGATGATCCTTTTTTCCAGAAGTGTGTATCCACAAAATTTTCCATCCCATAGTGGAAATAAACCATTCAGAGCAGCTCCAAGGAAGACTGATAACACGAAGAGAGAACCCTTGAAATGTTGGGGTTGTGGAGAAGAACACCTGCTGAGGGACTGTCCGCATAGGAAACAGAACCCTGGGAGGGTCTACAACATCCAAGAGGCTACCACAGTCAAAGATGTGGCTAGGATCCTGCCACAAATTTATGTAGCCTTGGATAATAGACAAGTTGACCACCAAGCTTTAGTGGTGGAGATGGAAGGTACGATTGCCAACCATCATGTTTCTATTTTAATTGACCTTGGTTCTAATTTGAGTTATGCTGCCCCTCGAACTATTGAGAAATGTAAATTGCAACAAGTTAAACATGTTAAATCATGGTTTGTACAACTAGCCACTAGAACCAAAAGAAAAGTAACATAGGTCATACCATCATGCCAATTTGTCATGAGTGTGTTTCCCACCCAAGAAAACCTAAACATACTTCCTCTAGGATATTATGACTTGCTGATTGGCATGGACTGGTTAGCTTCCCACAAAACAAAGTTGGGCTGTTAGAGTAAAAATTTTGACTGTGAACATGAATAAGGAAGAAGGGTAACCCTACAAGGGATTCAAAAGCATGTCTCAGTGAGACAAATATCATCCCTCCAAGTGAAGAAGTATTGCAGAAAGGGATATCCATTGTATGTAATAGAGGTACTAAACTATGTTGATAATGACAAACCTAGCCTAGAGAACCATCCCATACTGAGAGAATATAAATATGTATTCCCAGAAGAGGTACCAAGTCTACCTCCAAGAAGGGATATTGACTTTTCAATAGAACTTGTACTAGGAGAAGTGTCAATGTCTAGAACACCCTATAGAATGAATACACCAGAGCTGGTTGAACTCAAATTACAACTGAAGGACATGTCAGACAAAGGCTACATTTGGCCTAGTGTCTCCCCATGGGGAGTACCAACCTTGTTTTTGAAAAAGAAAGATGGCACACTCAAACTGTGCATAGATTATAGACAACTCAATAAGATGACCACCAAGAATAAGTATCCTTTTCCAAGGATTGATTACTTGTTTTACCAATTAACAGGTGCTACAATATTCTCCAAGATTGACTTGAGGTCTGGATACCATCAGGTCCAAATCAAAGATGAAGACATCCATAAGACAACCTTTAGGATAAGATATGGCCACTATGAAGTTGTGGTGGTACCATTTGGGCTTACCAATGCACCAACCACTTTTATGTGCTTAATGAATAACGTATTCAAAAAGTTCTTGGATATATTTGTGTTGGTTTTCATTGATATCCTAATCTATTCCAAGAATATGGAAGAACATGAAGAACATCTCAAGCTAGTACTCCAAGTACTAAGAGAACATCGAATCTATGCTAAGCTTAGTAAGTGTGACTTTTTCCAGAAAGAAGTCCATTACTTAGGCCATGTTATTTTTTAGGAAGGAGTGGCAGTTGATCCTGACAAGATTAAAGCCATCATGGATTGGCATACCCCAAAGGATGTATTTGATATTAGATCCTTTATGGACATGGCATGATACTATAGGAGATTCATAAAAGGATTATCCAAGATTGGTTTCCCAATCACCTCCCTTCAGAAAAAGGGGGTCAAATTCATTTGGACATTAGAATGTGAAGAAATATTTCAAGAGCTGAAATACCTTCTAACCAATGCACATGTACTGAAGATTGCAGATCCAAACAAAGACTTCCTTGTGTGTACAGATGCCTGCAAGAAAGGGCTCAGAGGAGTTCTTATACAAGAAGAACATGTGATTTGCTACAAGTTCAGAAAATTGAATGAGCATGAAGTCAATTATGTGACCCACAATATGGAATTGGTTGCCATAGTGCATGCTTTAAAAATGTGGAGGCATTACCTCTTAGGTAGAAGATTTCTACTTGTGACAGACCATAGTGGGTTGAGGTATTTGTTTGACCAACCAAAACTCAATGTGAGACAAGCTAGGTGGATGGCTCTCATTAGTGAGTTTGATTTTGAAATCAAACTTATCAAAGGAAAGGAGAATATCATGGTTGATGCCCTTAGTAGAAGTATGAAAGTAGTTCACTTGGAAGCTGTAAGCGCTAGTGAATCATACATCAAAGAGAGGGTCAAAACTGCACAAGAAACAGATGCATTTTTCAAGACTGTGAAATCATACCTAAAGGAAGAGCCCACATGGATGAAGTATGATGGTTATCAGATGATTAATGATGACCTGCTGAGTTACAAGGACATATTATATATTCCAAATTGTGACGACTTGAAGAGGTTCATAATGGATGAACTACACAAAATACCATAAAATGGTCACCCTGGTTATCAGAAAATGATCACGACCACTAAGAAACTATTATATTGGCCCATACTAAAAAAGGACATAGCTGATTACTTAGCTAAGTGTCTAGAATGTCAGCAAGTCAAGGCAGAGGACCGACACCCAAGAAGGTTGTTGCAACCCCTACCAATTCCCGAATGGAAATGGGAAACCATATCCATGGATTTCATCATAGGATTACCAAGATCAACCAAATAGAACGATGCGATCATGGTAGTTGTGGACAAATTGAGCAAGGATGTTCACTTCATACCCATCAAGTCAACTTGCAAGGTAGTAGATATTGCTAGCATCTTCATGAAAGAGATATTCAGACTGCATGGCATGCCGATGGAAATTATATCCGACAGAGATACAAAGTTTACTTCAAATTTTTGGAAACATCTGTTTGTTTGTTTTGAAACCAAATTGCTCTTTAGTATAGCCTATCACCCTCGAATGGATGGGAAGACAGAGAGGGTAAACCAAGTATTAGAAGACATGTTGAGGATGCATGTAATGCATCAACCTAAGAAGTGGGAGGGCTACCTACCACTAGTAGAATTTTCTTACAACAATGGCTATCAAGAGTCATTAAAAATGAGCCCTTTTGAAGCCCTCTATGGAAGGCAATGCAACATTCCAATCAGCTAGAACAACCCAGTAGATAGAGTCACAATTGGGCCANGCAAGGGAATTCTAGGCTTGGAAAGGACAACAAGGAAGTTGCACAAAACAACAGGAAGGATCTTTTATCTCAGGAGCCACTTACCCCCACAACCCATAGACCCTCATTCCCCACACGCCTGCTCCACCCTAGGAGGGTACACCTTCACTAATACAAGTCTATCAACTAGTACACCTCCCTTACCTTGGGCTTCAACAACAGGCTGGACCGGAAGTCTCAAAGTACTGTAGCTGCTATGAGACTCCCTTCCAGGAGAACTCACTTCCCAACAAGCTCTCTCACCTAGGAGAGTTTCTCACAGGCCTGACAACCTACTTCTTCAATTCAACTCCTTAGCAATACTGCAACAACATTCAACTAACATACGGGTGACGACAACAATAGTGATCGGTTATGGACCCGAAAATGGCAACGACCAGATGCTAAGACACAACACGACTCAGACAATTACCCAGGTGTCGGGTTCCAGAGAAGACACAGATCGGATCACAGTTTACTGGTTTCAGGATGTGTGCCAAGAAAATTGCAAAGGTTGAATATGGAGGCCAACGAGTTCAGGCGGAGGATGGAAGAATCAGAATCACGCCCCCAACACGGTTTGACTCTTTGGTTTTAATTGCACGCGCCTAGGTCGACACTTGTCTTCCTGGAGCTGCATGCACTCCATTTAGCATATGTTCCTTTTCCAGGAGCTTAGGACAACACTGATTAATTGTCCAGATGCTAAGACACAACATGGCTCAGGCAATTAGCCGGGTGTCAAGTTCCACATAAGACACAGATCGTCTCACGGTTTACTGGTTTCGGGATGCGTGTCAAGAAAATTGCAGAGGTCGAATATGGAGGCCAACGAGTTCAGGTGGAGGATGGAAGAATGGGAATCACACCCCCAACATGGTTTGACTCTTTCGTTTTAACTACATGTACCCAGGTCGACACCTGTCTTCTTGGATCTGCATGCACTCCATTTAGCATACGCTCCTTTTCCAGGAACTTAGGACAACACTGATCAATTGTCCACCTTAGCCTTTAGGAAATAATAATAAAATATTATCCCCTTAGAGGTAAGCCCCCTAGCTTAGCCCCTAGGCCCAAACACTTAGCCTCATCCCTTACCCTACCTAGTGGAGATTATTCCCCCATCACTCTTTCTTCGTAGTCGGTCTACATGCAACGATGTTTATATTTTGTTAATGATCTGTATAATTACATATACAAAATCAGGCTCATGGCCTTAAGCATCTAGGCTCTCCGGCCTAATAAACATATAATTCTTCAACTTATAAACACTTGGCTCACCAGTCTATAAACATAATTACAATTCAACAATATAACTGGGGCTCGTCCTTGGGGTATTACAATTAACAATCTATGATGATGTCATTCGATGTGACGTGGACCCACATTACGCGTGCCACGTGTCACCTAGTTTTGGACGATTCACATACCCATTGTTCTTGTTGAAGCGTGACATGTGTCACCCTTTTATCGAGGACTCGTATCACCCCTTGACCCTCGCCACATGTCAACTACTGGTTTGTTCTCGCTTGGCCAACATGGCTGGTGATGTAATCAGGACTCCAGAAGTTTGGATAACTTCAGAGTTTGGAAGATTTAGCTTGTGGTACCATATAGGAGCGTTCGACGTAAATCATCGATCACCGAAGAGCCAAAGCCACATGGCAAGAATTTGGAAGACTTGAGTGTAGGTTGATAAAGGAAGGTCCAATGCCAATCGCCAATCGCTGAACGTCGATGGACCAACGAAGTCCGTCGACGGTTGAAACTCTGAAACATAGAACGTTCAACGCTAAATGTCGATCGTCGAAGGGCTATGGTCACGTGGCGATATTTAGGGACTTCAGGGATTGGGAAAAATGAGTGTTTCGCACTGAACGTCGAAGCTCCCTTTTTCTGTAGGATCTCGGCGGAGGACATGGAATGTTGATTCCCTCTGTTGTTCGACGATCTGGGAAATTCAACAACACCGTTGGAACTCTCGAATCCTGGGAGTTCCGAAGTGCTAAAACCTTTTCTATGTAGACTCTTAGCTCCCAGTTTTCAGCCCGATGTCATGAGGAGGACCTCGCTAGCTGGTTTAAGCACAGAACACGAGATTTAAACTTCAAAGGAACATAGTAATATGGTTCTACTTAGTAAGGGACCGAAAATGAACCAAAGGAAATGTGAAAATTTGATGCCCCATCCCTAGAAAGGGTATTTAGGGATTGAGTGTGTTACAAATTGGTATCATAGCATGGAAACATCACTTGGTCTTCTTGAGCTCATGCATGAGTCACATAAAAATATTATTAGATAACTTATGGGGTAACACCCTACCTTACCCCCCTTCTACTATTAACAGATGTTTTGGAAGTCATCGTTGTAGGTTGCTAATGTTTTCAAATAAAGAACCGACTTCACCTTGCAATGATATATGTTGTTCATGAATTGGTATATTAATAACTAACATAAAATGTTTTATCAACACTCAAGCAATCAGTGAACAACATGAGAACTACAACGTAAAAGATGGTGACACATCAGGAGTTGGGGGAGAGCTCCCACAATAGAGAGGAAGAATCTAATGAAAGGAGGGTGGTGGAAACCCCTCCAAATTTGGCCGAAACTATAAGAATCCTCATGGAAGAATTACAAAGTTATAAGGCTGGCAATGAAAGGATGATCAAGGAGCAAGAAAAGCAAACAAAAATTAATGCAGTCCTACTGCAAAGTCTATCAGATATACAAAGGCAACTGCAACATGGTCCAACTGCCAGTCATGTGGACATGCATCATACTAAGAAAACTCCAAGTCCACCTGAGATACATAATCATGGTCTTGAAAGTGGCCACATCGAGAGAAGAACCTCAAAGAAGGCCCAACATGGAGCCAAGAGACAGTCAATGGAAGATTCCTCTGGTGAGGAAACTGACAAATCCAAGGAATATTCTAGTGGAAAAACTTGTTCCCATTCTCAGACAAGAGGAAAGAAGAGGAAACATTCCAAGAGTCGTGACCCTGAAGAATTCAAGAAAGCCAAACTACCCACCTTCTATGGAGAGATTAAGAGGGGGGAAGAAGTAGAGGTTTGGCTACTCGGCTTGAAGAAGTACTTCATATTTTATGACTACTCCGAGAACTTAAAGGCTCGGATAGTCCTTTTCAACCTGAATGGGAAAGCTTCCATTTGGTGGGAAGGCCTTAGGAATGTGAAAGGAGTCCATGAGAAGGACTTGTCATGGAAACAATTTGAGAAATACTTCAAGAAGAAGTACCTGCCAGAAAAGTACTTTGATGAGAAGACCAAGGAGTTCTATGAACTCAAGTTGGGACAACTCACTATAGATGAGTATATCAACAAATTTATCGAGCTGATGAGGTATGTGCCCTACAAAAAGGATCAAAAGAAAAGACACAACTATTTATTAGTGGCTTACCTCAGTCCTATCGGAACATGATTGAGTTTGATGAGCCGAAGACCTTAGAATATACTATTCGAAAAGAAAGGTATTGTTGTGAGCAATTCAAGAGTAAGACAAAACCCCATGAAGACTGGAAGAAGAAAAACAATTCGGGATTCAAGAAGAAGGGGTTTAAACCCTCAAGATTTAAGAGCCCTGGTAAGAGCTCTAGGATGATCCTTTTTTACAGAAGTGTGTATCCACAAAATTTTCCATCCCATAGTGGAAATAAACCATTCAGAGCAGCTCCAAGGAAGACTGATAACACGAAGAGAGAACCCTTGAAATGTTGGGGTTGTGGAGAAGAACACCTGCTGAGGGACTGTCCGCATAGGAAACAGAACCCTGGGAGGGTCTACAACATCCAAGAGGCTACCACAGTCAAAGATGTGGCTAGGATCCTGCCACAAATTTATGTAGCCTTGGATAATAGACAAGTTGACCACCAAGCTTTAGTGGTGGAGATGGAAGGTACGATTGCCAACCATCATGTTTCTATTTTAATTGACCTTGGTTCTAATTTGAGTTATGCTGCCCCTCGAACTATTGAGAAATGTAAATTGCAACAAGTTAAACATGTTAAATCATGGTTTGTACAACTAGCCACTAGAACCAAAAGAAAAGTAACATAGGTCATACCATCATGCCAATTTGTCATGAGTGTGTTTCCCACCCAAGAAAACCTAAACATACTTCCTCTAGGATATTATGACTTGCTGATTGGCATGGACTGGTTAGCTTCCCACAAAACAAAGTTGGGCTGTTAGAGTAAAAATTTTGACTGTGAACATGAATAAGGAAGAAGGGTAACCCTACAAGGGATTCAAAAGCATGTCTCAGTGAGACAAATATCATCCCTCCAAGTGAAGAAGTATTGCAGAAAGGGATATCCATTGTATGTAATAGAGGTACTAAACTATGTTGATAATGACAAACCTAGCCTAGAGAACCATCCCATACTGAGAGAATATAAATATGTATTCCCAGAAGAGGTACCAAGTCTACCTCCAAGAAGGGATATTGACTTTTCAATAGAACTTGTACTAGGAGAAGTGTCAATGTCTAGAACACCCTATAGAATGAATACACCAGAGCTGGTTGAACTCAAATTACAACTGAAGGACATGTCAGACAAAGGCTACATTTGGCCTAGTGTCTCCCCATGGGGAGTACCAACCTTGTTTTTGAAAAAGAAAGATGGCACACTCAAACTGTGCATAGATTATAGACAACTCAATAAGATGACCACCAAGAATAAGTATCCTTTTCCAAGGATTGATTACTTGTTTTACCAATTAACAGGTGCTACAATATTCTCCAAGATTGACTTGAGGTCTGGATACCATCAGGTCCAAATCAAAGATGAAGACATCCATAAGACAACCTTTAGGATAAGATATGGCCACTATGAAGTTGTGGTGGTACCATTTGGGCTTACCAATGCACCAACCACTTTTATGTGCTTAATGAATAACGTATTCAAAAAGTTCTTGGATATATTTGTGTTGGTTTTCATTGATATCCTAATCTATTCCAAGAATATGGAAGAACATGAAGAACATCTCAAGCTAGTACTCCAAGTACTAAGAGAACATCGAATCTATGCTAAGCTTAGTAAGTGTGACTTTTTCCAGAAAGAAGTCCATTACTTAGGCCATGTTATTTTTTAGGAAGGAGTGGCAGTTGATCCTGACAAGATTAAAGCCATCATGGATTGGCATACCCCAAAGGATGTATTTGATATTAGATCCTTTATGGACATGGCATGATACTATAGGAGATTCATAAAAGGATTATCCAAGATTGGTTTCCCAATCACCTCCCTTCAGAAAAAGGGGGTCAAATTCATTTGGACATTAGAATGTGAAGAAATATTTCAAGAGCTGAAATACCTTCTAACCAATGCACATGTACTGAAGATTGCAGATCCAAACAAAGACTTCCTTGTGTGTACAGATGCCTGCAAGAAAGGGCTCAGAGGAGTTCTTATACAAGAAGAACATGTGATTTGCTACAAGTTCAGAAAATTGAATGAGCATGAAGTCAATTATGTGACCCACAATATGGAATTGGTTGCCATAGTGCATGCTTTAAAAATGTGGAGGCATTACCTCTTAGGTAGAAGATTTCTACTTGTGACAGACCATAGTGGGTTGAGGTATTTGTTTGACCAACCAAAACTCAATGTGAGACAAGCTAGGTGGATGGCTCTCATTAGTGAGTTTGATTTTGAAATCAAACTTATCAAAGGAAAGGAGAATATCATGGTTGATGCCCTTAGTAGAAGTATGAAAGTAGTTCACTTGGAAGCTGTAAGCGCTAGTGAATCATACATCAAAGAGAGGGTCAAAACTGCACAAGAAACAGATGCATTTTTCAAGACTGTGAAATCATACCTAAAGGAAGAGCCCACATGGATGAAGTATGATGGTTATCAGATGATTAATGATGACCTGCTGAGTTACAAGGACATATTATATATTCCAAATTGTGACGACTTGAAGAGGTTCATAATGGATGAACTACACAAAATACCATAAAATGGTCACCCTGGTTATCAGAAAATGATCACGACCACTAAGAAACTATTATATTGGCCCATACTAAAAAAGGACATAGCTGATTACTTAGCTAAGTGTCTAGAATGTCAGCAAGTCAAGGCAGAGGACCGACACCCAAGAAGGTTGTTGCAACCCCTACCAATTCCCGAATGGAAATGGGAAACCATATCCATGGATTTCATCATAGGATTACCAAGATCAACCAAATAGAACGATGCGATCATGGTAGTTGTGGACAAATTGAGCAAGGATGTTCACTTCATACCCATCAAGTCAACTTGCAAGGTAGTAGATATTGCTAGCATCTTCATGAAAGAGATATTCAGACTGCATGGCATGCCGATGGAAATTATATCCGACAGAGATACAAAGTTTACTTCAAATTTTTGGAAACATCTGTTTGTTTGTTTTGAAACCAAATTGCTCTTTAGTATAGCCTATCACCCTCGAATGGATGGGAAGACAGAGAGGGTAAACCAAGTATTAGAAGACATGTTGAGGATGCATGTAATGCATCAACCTAAGAAGTGGGAGGGCTACCTACCACTAGTAGAATTTTCTTACAACAATGGCTATCAAGAGTCATTAAAAATGAGCCCTTTTGAAGCCCTCTATGGAAGGCAATGCAACATTCCAATCAGCTAGAACAACCCAGTAGATAGAGTCACAATTGGGCCATATATGCTAAAGGAAAAGGAACATCAAGTGATTTAGATCATGAAAAATCTGAAGATAGCCCAGGATAGACAAAAGAGCTATGCATATATGAAAAGGACTCTTAGAGAGTTCAAAGCATGGATCATGTGTCTCTCCGAGTTAGACCCAGGAGAAGCTCCTTGAGGATGGGAACTTATGCCAAGATGGAACCTCGATATTTTGGACCCTTTGAAGTTTTGGATAAAGTAGGACCATGTTGACGGGCGAAATTGACCGTCCGTCAACTGGAAGAGTGAGTCTGGTCCGGGGTTGTCTAAATAAACCAAGCCGTTTGGTGTAACTCGTTCCGACGGGTTTAATGGATACGTTAGCCAATCTAAGAATCCTAAAAGAAACAAATAAAAGAGAGAAATAAGTAACTAATTACTAAACACACTATATATATATGTACATATGTTCAAATGTAACTATAGTATTTGTATTTAAGCATAAGATATACACGTCTCATTTATTTACATGATTTACAAGATGCAAGTTTTAATCGAAACTTACGAAAATCGATGTGAAAAATGATTGCTTCTAGGAAGCAGATAAAGAAAACACATAAAAATATTTATTGTTT